>OY829530.1:6304258-6714323 GCA_963691665.1 Clepsis dumicolana
AAGAGAGCCAAAGGGGATCGCGTGGACTATGTGTCGGTTGCGGAGTATGTGGAGAGCTCGGATGACGATGAACTATACGTGGATGTGCTGTACATTAGTGCTGTTAGTAATGAGTTAAAAAACAATGGAAAAATTACTACAAAGGAATGGAATGAGTGTTTATATTTTAACGGTAAGCGGATTAATTTTAAATTAGATTCAGGCTCCATGTTAAATATTTTGTCAATAAACCAATACACGGCCATTGGGTTAAATATTGTTGATTTAATACCTTTTAATAAAAAAGTATTTTCATATACTGGAAATCCGGTGCCCATTCTTGGGGGGTGTGTTTTGAATATTGATTATAAAAACAAAAAACATAGAATAAAATTTGTAATAGCAGACATGAATTGTCAAAATATTTTAGGTTTAGATAGTTGTGTTAACCTAGGAGTAATTCAACGAGTGGACGTTTTGAATGTCGACAGTTACAAGGATCTGTTTAAAGGCTTAGGGGAATTGCCAGGCTTACATGAAATTATAGTAGATCCGAAAGTACCGCCTGTAATATGTCCGGTACGTAGAATACCATTAGGCATGCGAGATAAGTTACGCGACGAGTTGGCTAGGATGGAACAGTTAAGAGTAGTGAGAAAAGTCAGCCATCCGACACCTTGGGTGAATGCTATAGTTATAGCGGCCAAAAAGAATGGTGACATTCGCGTATGCTTAGATCCGATGCACCTGAACCTCGCGGTGCGGCGCGCGCACTTCGCGCTGCCGACGGTGAGCGAGCTGGCGGCGCGGCTGCGGGTTCTGGATGCTCAAGCTCAGCGAGGCCAGCGCTGACCTTTGTACCTTCAATACGCCTTTCGGTAGGTACCAATTTCTGCGGTTGCCATACGGGATAAGTTGTGCGCCAGAAATGTTTCACGCGAAAGTAAGACAATATTTAGAGGATTTGGAGGGCACCGATTCATTTATTGACGATATAATCGTCTGGGGATCCACTAAAGAGGAGCACGATCTACGGCTTCAAAAACTATTACAGAGGGCTCGAGACATCGGTATTAGGTTTAATAAGGACAAATGTAAATTCGCGGTCTCAGAGATAAAGTACCTAGGTCACGTGTTTGATCAACGAGGTATGAGACCGGACGAGGATAAGGTAAAAGCCGTAATGGGCATGCCCGACCCGGAGGACAGGCGGGCATTGGAACGGTTTTTAGGTGTAGTAAATTATTTAGCTAAGTTCATACCGAACTATTCTGAGGATGTAAAAGTTTTAAGAGATCTTTTGAAAAAAAATGTAGAATGGCGCTGGGAAAAACAGCATTCGGAAGCGGTAGAGATACTTAAAAATAAAATCTCAAAAGCGCCCGTGTTAGCTCTGTACAGTGAGAAGCAGCCTCTGGTGGTGTCGGTGGACGCGAGCGCCGCGGCGCTGGGCGCCGTGCTGCTGCAGGCCGGCCGCCCCGTCGAGTTCGCCTCGCGCACGCTCACCGACACGCAGCAACGATACGCGCAGATAGAGAAGGAGATGTTAGCGATCGTTTTTGCTTGCGAACGGTTTCATCAGTATATATTCGGAAGGCGAGACGTCACAGTTCAAACTGATCACAAACCACTCGAGGGAATTTTTAAAAAGTCTTTATCGACTGTGCCTGCGCGGCTTCAGCGGATGAGGTTGCGTCTACAAAGCTACAGCTTCAGGTAACGTACACTCCCGGCAAACACAAGTACATAGCGGACACGCTGTCGCGGGCCGCCTTGCCGGAGCTGATGCACGAGCGGATGAATGAGGAGATGGAGGCTCAGACATGTTTCCTGTTAAACCACGTGCAATTTAGCGATGCTAAATTAAAAATGGTAAGAGAGCACATCGAACGCGATGACTTGAGTCAGAAACTTGTCAATTACATTAAAAATGGATGGCCAAAAAGTAAATACGATGTCGGTAATGAAATAAGGATTTTTTGGCCATACCGAGAGAGCATACATTATGACGGCGGCATCATACTAAAAAGTAATAAGGTATTTATTCCTAAATCCTTGCGCGCAGAAATGTTGGAGCGTATTCACG
Organism: Clepsis dumicolana; assembly: GCA_963691665.1. NCBI lineage: Eukaryota > Metazoa > Arthropoda > Insecta > Lepidoptera > Tortricidae > Clepsis > Clepsis dumicolana. The sequence continues at coordinate 6,306,324 of OY829530.1, forward strand.
AGGGGCGTTTAGGCATCGACCGGTGCAAGCGGCGTGCGCGTGACGTCATGTTCTGGCCGGGCATGTCGCGCGCCGTGGAGAGCGCGGTGCGCGCGTGCGCCGCGTGCGCGCTGATGGCGCCGGCGCCGCCGCCCGAGCCGCTGATGCCGCACAAAGTGCCCGACGAACCTTGGTATAAGATTGGATCGGATATTTTTGAGATAAATAAAAAGTATTATTTGATCCTCGTGGATTACTTCTCGAATTATGTCGAAGTAAATCAATTAAATTCCATAAATAGTAGGTGTGTGGTAACAGCGATGAAGGAGCAATTTGCGAGACATGGAATTCCTATAGAGTTAATTACAGATAATGGACCAGCCTACTCTTCTAAAGAATTTAAAAGCTTTGTATTAAGCTGGGACATTGCTCATATCACTTCGTCGCCGCTTTATGCACAGTCTAACGGAAAAAGTGAACGAATGGTACGCACAGTTAAGAAAATAATTCAAAAATGTACATTATCGGGACAAGACTACAATTTAGGTCTTTTGAATTTTAGAACTACGCCTAGAGATGGCATAGATTCTCCCGCTAAGATATTAATGGGAAGACAAATTCGTACACGCTTGCCCATGTATTGCAACAACAAGGAGAAAACAAGTGACAATGAGAGAAACTTTGAGGCGATTGTTAATAAACAATTGCAACAAAAGCGCAATTATGACAGATCAGCACGCGATCTCCCACCACTACAAAATAAAGACGTTGTAGTAGTAGCGGACGGTCACAAGCGTGAGTTCATGCAGGTAGTAAAAAAGGCTCCGGAGCCGCGCTCATACATTTTACAGGACAGTGTCGGTCGAGAATGTCGGCGTAACCGACGCCATATAATTCGAAGACATGCGCAGTACACTCGCGCCGACGATGTGCAAACCGCTGCTGGCGATGACGTCACGCACCCGAGCACGAGCGCGAGCACAGCGGCGCCCGACGCCAGCCCCGCGCTCACGGGAAGCACGGCAGGGCCCACGGGAGCTGCGGCGACGGCCCCGCAGGTGACGCCTGACCATGGGCCGCACTCTGAGCATACCGAAGTAGTACAGACTGGCCCTACAACTAGGAGCAAAGCTCGCAAAATTATAGGCGACAAAATTCCTGAATTCGACTAATCGAATCTAATCTGTAATCTAATTACAGAAATATATATATAAGTTTTACATGTTACATTTAAGATTTTTTTTTTAACCAACATTACATTTGTTTTCAATTACCATACCTACCAAGTGTGATTACGGTGAGAAGGGCTTTCCTAATTAGAGTGTTTATGATTGATTGACTTTTATCTGACCTATGGAAAGGGCTTTCTCACTGTACTACATTATACTTTGATACATCATATATACCTACTTGCCTGTCTAGATGGTGCTAAGTTATTTGTATTCTTTGACTAAGTAACATTTGGGTATGGTATAAATTGTTAATTGTGTGGGAAGGGTAAAGTAGTATAGGTATGTGATAACTATGGCTATGGTTTACATGCAGTGTTAGGATAACTTAATTATAATTATAAGATTGAAATATAACTATAACCTCGGCCACAGAGGATACTATTATATAAGTCATAATTAGTAAGTAAGAATACTTACCCGGTCCTAGTGTAAGATTTTGAAATCTGTATTCCCATATAAGGAGGGAGATGTTGTGTAACAGTAACATGTGGGTAGTCTTAAGTTACTATCAACTATGAGGGTAGATATTTAATAAATCAGTGTTTGACCAAGCATCTGAGTTTCACTACAAGAGGTATCTGTGTATCTGTCTGTGGCATCATAGCTCCCAAACGAATGTACCGGTTTCGATGTGTTTTTTTTTAATCGAAGGCTAGTTTAATCAAGAGAGCTAAGTTTAATTAAAATCGGTTCACCCGTTTTTGAAATATTGAACTTTCTCTTCTATTATACAACTATCGATATCGATAAAAAAATGTTTCTAACACTAGCTAGATTGCGACAGTCTTTCGTTTTGCCGCGAAAATTCCGGGCTCTGCTACTGTGGGTACCCTGTAACTTCACGATGCATCCAATTGACCCCACACGTTCTTAGCTAATTAAACAATACAAGTTGTTTGTCTGTTACATAATAGCCGCGGTTTCCCACACATTATGCATTGTTGCCTGCTATAGTCTGAAGTGAAATCACATCGCAATACAAGGGGAGGAGAAAAACTTTTGTTGATAATGATAACCTAAAAACTTGGAATATGTACTTGAAGTCGAAAAACCCCCGACATTGTCATTTCAAATTGCAATATTTCAAAAACGGATGAAACGATTTTAATAAATTTAGCTAATAATATAACCTAACCAACTTCGAAAAGTTGAAAAACCCCCGACATTGTCATTTCAAAGTTCAGTATTTCAAAAACGGGTAAACCGGTTTTAATGAAACTTAGCTAAGAACCATCTCGATTAAACTAGCTTTCGATTAAAAATAATCGCATCGAAATCGGCCCTTTCGTTTGGGAGTTATGATGCCACTGACAGATACACCGATACACAGGTCAAACCTATAACACTCCTCTTTTTCGTCGGGGGTTAATAAATAATGAAATATTTACAGTTCCAGAAAAAAAGAATTCGGACAAACGAAAAGTAGGTGAAACAAGAAAATGGTGAAACGTTTTTTCGGACAAACAATACGTAACCCTCAACACCCCTACATGAACCTTGCATTCTGTGAAAAATCACCTTAATTTACACAAATTGGATCTAATCTTTTAGATTATCTTGTCTCGTCTATGAAAAACTGGACCATTTGCTTTGATGGCGCATATTTCGGCCCCCGGGGGCCACTAAAGTGTCACGGCTTTATGGGCTGTAAAAATGCAAACATCGAATAAAAGTTATGTTTTTTACTGCTCACGGTATTTGTAACCACTCGACGTACAATATAATACGAATCGTGACTAGCGTTCTCTATTATTTGCCTTGTTTGAAATTTGTTAAAATATTTTCAAGTTTACTTTTGAGCAATGATAAGTATTACAGAGCGCTTAGGTACCTAATCGACGTCCAACAATAACCTAACCTAACCAACGTAGAAAATGTACAAGCCCCCGCATCGTCATTTCAAAGTTCAATACTTCCATCCGTGTGGGAGCTATATTGCCACAGATAGATACACAGATACACATGTCAAACTTATAAAATAACCTCTCTTTTTGCGTCGGGGGTTAAAAATAATAAAGCTTGGGGCTCAAATGGAAAACGCCCAAACATTCCTAAACGAAATACGTTCTTGGTTCCTGAACGAAATTTTCACATTGACAGTTCTAAATCTTATCTTATCTTATCTTCTCGACGGTTCCTACGTAAAGCTTTTATATATTTCCAAAACGTTGTTAAAAATAAACTACCTACCTAATTATAGAGAGTGTAGCAATTTGATACCGTTCAAATAATAATCCACACGCTTTTCTTTTGTCTAGACAAAACCTGATGAACAAAACCAGGGTTTTTCCCACCTCAATTAACCCTCTAATAACACTATTTCCCTCAAAAATACGCGAAAAACGCGGGAAAGCAACTGACAGCTGTCAGTTTTGCAAAATGGCGGCCAACAGTCTCATTAGCGGGGCCAAGGGATTACAAATAATGCCAGCATTAAAAAGAAACGTTGCGGACGCTTTGGGCCGCGAAAAAAGATGCGGAAAATTGTAATCCGTGCTCAAATAACTGTTGTTAATGAATGTAAATTGAATTAGCTCTGGTATACTGGTTTCCGGATTTTTTCTCGTCGCCCCGGGTTGTTTGGGGAGAGAAAATTTTGATATTTTCCCTGTCAGAAAGCATGCTATTCGATTCTATGCAATCTCAATCGCGATATTTTTATAAATACACTAGCTTATGCCCCGCGGCTTGGCCCCGTGAAATATTTCAAAATGGGCTAGTTCCCTATCCCGTGGGAATTTCGAAAAATCTCTTCTTAGTGCACCTGTAGGATACTCAAGGTATAATGTTTGCCAACTTCAAATCTGAGATCCAGTGGTTTAGGCTGTGCTTTGTCTGTCAGTCAGTCAGTCATGGTATTGTTTTATAGATAAATAAATAAATAAATATCATCGGACAAATTGACACCAATTGACCTAGTCCCAAACTAGGCAAAGCCTGTACTATGGGTACTAGACAACGGATAAACATACTTATATACATATTAAGCATCCAGGACCCGAGAACAAACATCGTATTCATCATACAAACCTCATACTCGGGACCTCAAGCTTCATAGTCAGGGTCGCTAACCACTAGGCCATCCGGCCATAGGTAGGTATAGATAAAAATACTCATCTTCCCGTGAGCGAAGGATACACACACGCACACACACACATAGAAGAGCTTGGCCCCCATTTTTACCTGACTGCCGGCGGAAGGAATGGTTGTGTTTTTATTGAATTGGATTAAGGATCATAACTTAGTGGGCGTAGCTAAATAAAAACACCACAGGCCACTATTTCACCGACTTTACAATTGTCAGATTTCAATGACAATTCGGTGTCAACTGCTGACTTGAGTTTTTGTTTTAGCGCGCTTCATATTGTCAAATAAATGTAGTTCGAATTGTCACATGAAACTGACAAATATAAAGATGGTGAAATAGTGGCCTGGGGGACTGCGGATACGTTGCCCCCGCTGCTAGAGCCCCAAGATGGATAGAACGCCTCTTGCACGCTTGCGAATATGTTTACGAATACGAATAATCGAAAATTCGCAACACAAATGTCGCATCACTGCTTATTACCGATTTTATACGGTGCAATGCACATTACGTATAATGAGCGAAAGCTTAATTAGTTGCAGCTTTATTAAATAAAACCGGCGTTTTCAATAATTTATTGTCGAGGGGTTAAAATGTTACCCACGTTATACGAGTATGATGTTGGTTTTTAATCAAAAACGTTTTACAATCTGGGATTTGAAAGGATTTTGTTCACGGCCAAAGGGTTTATATTTGATTGGGACCTCAGTATCTCTATTCCATTTATTTGTGTGTAAGTTAAGGCTGCCACTAAAAATATTTCATGTGAAGTTGGTAGCTAAGACTCACGAGTTCGTAATGCTTAGTTATGTCTCTACGTTGACTTACCAACACCTTGGATTTCGGGTTAGCGCTTGAAAACGTCCGAACCAAAAGCCCACTAATCGAGCGTCAGCCAGTCTTAGTTTGGTCGGACGACAGCGCTGTGACGTATGGCTGTCATCGGAAAATGCCGTGTTGTACTGGGACACATTTTACGTGAATTTCGTACTAGACCCAAAGTGTTCGTAAGCCAACGTGACTCTAGTAGAGCCAAGCCCCTAGCCTTGACTGTAGACATTTTCATCTTGATCAAAAAGTACGGCTTGGCCGTGTTAACGTTCCATGATAAATAGTTTGTGCCATAACTACGAGACGACGAAGTCATACCAACCATAGTTTGTAGAGTAAGCGGGAAGCAAAGTGAACAAGTCCTCATAAATTTGAGAATAAAAAACAACCAACACATTTTCGGCTACAATAAATTTGATACAAAAGCTAGCACAGAATTACTATTCTTCCTAAATCTACAATGCACACTGCACACCATTTCCTTCTCTGGTCACGAACCAACCATAGAGTTCCCACGCTCTATAGTCTAGTCAATGGTCTATGCCGTAATTACGTCTGACTCTGACGTCATTAATGAGGTTTGCGGTTCGCGAATCGTGTATTGTGTATTATGAGGCATCGGCGAAGATGAAAGTGAGCCGATTTCGGAAACGACGCGCCATTTTGATTAGTTTCCAAGTTAAATTACTAGACTGTCACGTCGTCTATATAAAATTCTGCGCTACTGTGTTGAACAGAGATCTAAGTGTCATACGAAATGAGTGGTCCAGAGACCTCTCCACAGTGAAACTACTACAACCAGAATAGTGAAATAAAGGGAACTTTCACGTACCTAGATATAAGTTGATTTTGAACCCCCGACGAAAAAGAGGGGTGTTATAAGTTTGACTAGTGTATCTGTGTATCAGTCTGTGGCATCATAGCTCTCAAACGGATGGACGGATCCGCAACGTTTCTTTTTAATGCTGGCATTATTTGTAATCCCTTGGCCCCGCTAATGAGACTGTTGGCCGCCATTTTGCAAAACTGACAGCTGTCAGTTGCTTTCCCGCGTTTTTCGCGTATTTTTGAGGGAAATAGTGTTATTAGAGGGTTAATTGAGGTGGGAAAAACCCTGGTTTTGTTCACCAGGTTTTGTCTAGACAAAGAAAAGCGTGTGGATTATTATTTGAACGGTATCAAATTGCTACACTCTCTATAATTAGGTAGGTAGTTTATTTTTAACAACGTTTTGGAAATATATAAAAGCTTTACGTAGGAACCGTCGAGAAGATAAGATTTAGAACTGTCAATGTGAAAATTTCGTTCAGGAACCAAGAACATATTTCGTTTAGGAATGTTTGGGCGTTTTCCATTTGAGCCCCAAGCTTTATTATTTTTAACCCCCGACGCAAAAAGAGAGGTTATTTTATAAGTTTGACTAGTGTATCTGTGTATCAGTCTGTGGCATCATAGCTGTCAAACGGATGGACGGATTTTGATGCGGTTTTTTAAATCGAAAGCTAGTTTAATCGAGATGGTTCTTAGCTAAGTTTCGTTAAAATCGGTTCAACCGTTTTTGAAATATTTAACTTTGAAATGACAATGTTGGGAGTTTTTCAATTTCTCTAAGTTGTTTTAGAACGAATGTATCGCTTCACAAGCGCGGCGACACAGTCACGCGACCATGCCACTTCTATCCTCCTTTTATCAGTTCTGTGTCCTGAATATTGCGTACCACACCGCCATCCATCATCTCGTGACATCAAATCTTTAGCAACTTAAACCCACCTGTGACGACATTCTATAACTTTTCAAAAGTTTCGTTGATCGTCATCGTCAGAATGTTTACGTCCCACTGCTGGGCACAGGCGTCCTCTCAGAATGAGAGGAGGCCTGAGTATTTGATATTAATTTCAGCATGCTACCTCCACGCGTTCCAGAGACAAAGGGTCTTGACAGACAGACGGACAGCACAGTGACCCTATAAGGGTTCCGTACCTCAAAAGGAAAAAACGGAACCCTTATAGATCACTTTGTTGTCCGTCTGTCTGTCTGTCTGTCAAGACCCTTTTTCTCTGGAACACGTGGAGGCAGCATGCTGAAGTTTATGCCAAATAGTCAATCCTGCGGTCCCTTGAAGCTGTGAAAAAATCAACCTTCTAAGTCTACGCAATCAAAAGATACAGTCATTAAAAAGGCTATTTCCATACAAATTGCCGAAATCCGAAAATCAAAAGGGTGCTTCCAGTTGTCCTAGAAACTTGAAATTTGGTATGAAGGTACCTCTTGTAGCACAAACACTCAAAAAAGTCTCAAAATCTTAATTTTATATGTCTGTCTGTAGATTTCGCTGACCAATATAAGTTGACCCCACACTGCGTACATTTTGCTTAGGAGCAAAGGCTCTGCTAAAACTGGACTTCTTAAAACACTGGGGAAAAGCGTTAAAATCTTGGCCGGTTTTTTCCTTTTTAGGCACGGAACCCTAAAACTAGCCAAATAACCGGTGGCCGGAAGTGCTGCGCGTGCGCCGGAAACGGCGCCGTTAGCAATTACACCGGCCTCCCGGAACGTCACCTCAATCGGAATAAAATGACGGCATTACTCTAATAAACATGGCGTTTATAGCTGCGCGGGAGTTGCTATTATTTGTCAACACAATAATTTAACGTGCGGAATGCATTTTGGAGTTCCGTACCCGAAAGGGTATCACAAGACCAATAGAACCAAGTTACAAAGTAAAGATATGTGACGTTCCAAGTAAACTACGTTTTTTTTTTATACGACGAGAAAGGCAAACGAGCAAGTGGGTCACCTGATGGTAATAAGTGATCACCACTGCCCATAGACACCGGCCGTAACCCCGGAGGGTTTGCAGATGCGCTGCCAACCTAGAGAGCCTAAGATGAAATGCCTCTTGTGCCCGTAATTGCACCGGCTGTCTTACTCTCCACACCGGAACACAACAGTGCAAGCACTGCAGCTTAACGGCAGGGTTGGCAAGTAAGATGGTGGTAGCGATCCGGACGGACCTCGCACAAGGTCCGACCACCCGCGAAAACCACGATTGTAAAAACCCCCGACAAAAACAGAAAACCTGTGAAAAAACAGGCCTGGTCCTTTAATTAGGAACTGTGTTAACTTTTGCGCAGTCGGATGCCAGTGCCAGGCCCAGAAATTTTATTTTTTACTTTTTACAGGTTTTTTTTAAGTCGCGGGTTTTTAATTTATTTTGACACTTTTTACATAAAATGTAATAACTCAAAAACGGCTGAACCGATTTTGATAAAACGTATTTAAAAAACATCGCTGGAAAACCTGGTTTTCAGTAAAAAAAACCGCATCGAGATCGGTTAAACCGTTTAAGAGCTACGGTGAGATAGACAGACGCAGACTTACAACCACCTACACCTACATCATTGCTCCCAAACGGATTTACCGATTTGGACGCGGTTTTTTTTAATCGAAAGCTAGTTTATTCGAGATGGTTCTTAGCTAAGTGGCAATAAAATCAGTTAACCAGTTTTTGAAATATTAAACTTTGAAATGACAATGTCGGGGGTTTTTCAACTTTTCTAAGTTGGTTAGGTTATTAATCTTTTTCACGATACCATTACCTCTACCTACCTAATACTTACTTACAATATTATAATGTGTGTCTTACCCCCCACTTCATAGAACAAATGTTTGCTTAACGACCGCGAATCACGAGCGAAAAGTTACCAACTTCTGATGAGAAACGCCGCCATCTTTTTTATTTGACAGGTGCCGTTCCAATATGGCGCCCAAAGTTTGGAACTCAACACATATTGTCTTTGCGTTAGCTTTAATTAAAAAATATAGTAGCGCCGTTGAAGTCATACTAAACTGACAACATGCAGCAAACTGATAACCTGACCAACTTAGAAAAGTTGAAAAACCCCCGACATTGTCATTTCAAAGTTTAATATTTCAAAAACGGGTGAACCGATTTTAGCTACTGAATGATAGCTAAGAACCATCTCGATTAAAGTGGCTTTCGATTAAAAAAACCGCGTCGAAATCGGTCTATTGATGTGGAAGCTATGATGCCACAGACAGATACACAGATACCCAGGTCAAACTTATAACACCCCTCTTTTTCGTCGGGAGTTAAAAAGAGAAAGAAAATAAAATAATTCGATACCTATAGGAAACCGACGCAAAAAGAGCGATGTTATAAGTAAACTGTGTATCTGTGTATCTGTCTGTGGCATCGCAGCCCCTAAGCGGGTGAACGGATTCCGACCGACGCGACTTTCTTAAATCGAAAGATTTTTGATTGATTTGATTTTAACGTCTAATTTATGTACCTGTGGTCTTACAATAAATTATTTGAATTTAGAATTTTAGAATTTGAATTTGAACCTTTTTTAACCCCTGACGAAAAAGAGAGGTGTTATAAGTTTGACCTGTGTATCTGTGTGTCTGTGTATCTGTGTATCTGTCTGTGGCATCGTAGCGCGCAAGCGGATGGACCGATTTCGAAGCGGTTATTTTTGTTCGAAAGCTAGCTAGTTTTTACCTTTGAAATGGAAATGTCGGGTGTGTACTGGGGTCGTTACTGAAAATGCCTAGTTACACTTTTTTTCAGTATATTTGTAAATTAATTACAAAGATTTTAAGTACTGAATAAAGTTATTAACAAATCAACGAAGTGGATCATTGGTCTGAAAATAAACTAGGTATTGTCAGTACCTATTAATACGCCGTAAAGCGGACTTCCAGCCCAAAAGCGCTCTTCGGTCATTGTTCGGATGTAAATGAAGAGATTGATCTCGCGAGCCATTGAGGAGAAAGCGGCCAGTTAGCGACGGTAGGGACGAGACGCGGTTATCGATAACTTAAGATTATTATTTATCGATTAAGAATATGACATATGTACGTATTATGACTATTGTTAAATGTATAGGTAAGACGTGAGGTGAGGAAGATATAGAAAGGATTTATGAACACGCTTTCTTTAATGCGATTGTAACTATTGCGATTACAACTGTAACTGTGATTGTAACAGGTTTTTTAACCCCCGACGAAAAAGAAGGGTGTTATAGGTTTGACCTGTGTATCTGTGTATCTCTCTGTGACATCATAGCTCCGAAACGGATTTACCGATTTCGATGCGGTTTTTTTGATCGAAAGCTAGTTTAATCGAGATGGTTCTTAGCTAAGTTTAATTAAAATCGGTTCACACGTTTTTGAAATATTGAACTTTGAAATGAAAATGTCGGGGGTTATTCGACTCTTCTAAGTTGGATAGGTTATAGCAAAATGTACTTTGTGCTAAGTTTCTTGCTTCGCATTCTTCTTGGCAATCATGGTCTTTCATTTTGAACAGCATAACTCAATAAAAAATTGATTAGATTTAATGTGATTTGAAAAGACGTACTTATTCGTCGATATCGATCTCACCACTGTTGCCCCTCCCTGCGGGGTCTCACGGTCAATCATACTTGTAGCAGTTGTAACAGCGAGCCAGCTTTCAATCACTTAATGCGTCTGTGCATGCTATGGGCCTCCACACTCGGGGCCTTGATTTTTAGGGTTCCGCACCTAAAAAGGAGAACCCCCGTTTGTCTGTCAAGACCTTTTTACTCTAGAATGCATGGAAGTAGCGTGCTGAAATTAATATCAAGTAGGTACTCAAGCCTGCAGTTCCTTGAAGCTGTGAAAAAAGCAAACTTCTAACTTATCGCAATCAAAAGATACAGTCTTAATAGGTTGTTTAAATACAAATTGCTGTACCCTGAAAACCTAAAGGGTACCTACTTCTAGTTATCCTAGAAACTTAAAATTTGGTATGAAGGTAGCTCTTATAGCACAACCACTCAGAAAAATCTCAAAATCTTAAATTTTTGTGTCTGTCTGTGTATGTCACAGACCAATATAAAATGACCCCACACCGCGTACATTCTGCTTAGGAGCAGGGCTCTGCTAACGCTGGACAACGTAAAACACTGGCAAAAAGCAGGAAAATCTTTGTATGGGACCCTCGGTGCGCAAGTCCAACTCGCACTTGGCCGGTTTTGGTACTACCGAGACCTACACTCACCCCGAGGAACTATAGGGTTATCGCGAGTCAATCGATCGCTATCGGATCGCTACTATCGCGTGAGGTCTATCTGTCAATTTCCACCAAGGATAGGCCAGTAGCTTGTCTCTCATTGGTGGAGAATGACAGGTAGACCTCCCTAGCGAATAGCCCCTCATTGCGGTAGCAAGTGACTCCTCTTTTTTTTTTACGAGTATTTTCAGAAGCTTTATTAAAATTAGGTATCTGAAGTGAAAATGTAAAATGTTTTCCTAACCCTCTCATTCTGAGAGGAGGCCTGTGATCAGCAAGTAGTAGGATGTAACTAAATGGTGAATGATGATGATGATGTTATAACTTAACCAACTGGGAAAAGTTGAAAACCCCGACATTGTCATTTCAAAGTTCAATATTTCAAAAACCGGTTAACCGACTGTAATGAAACTTAGCTTGATTATGTTGATTAAACTAGCTTTCGATTAAAAAACCGCATCGAAATCGGTCCATCCGTTTGGGAGCTATGATGCCACAGACAGATACACAGGTCAAACTTATAACACCGCTCTTTTTGGGTCGGGGGTTAAAAATGTGTATCTGTATCTGTCTGTGGCATCATAGCTCCCACACGGATTTACCGATTTCGATGCCGTTTTTTTTAATCGAAAGCTAGGTTTAATCGAGATGGTTCTTAGCTTAAGTTTCATTAAAATCTGTCCAACCGTTTTTGAAATATTGAACTTTGAAATGACAATGTCGGGTGTTTTTCAACTTTTCTAATGTTTTGCCATTTCTCAAACGCCAAACGTTAAAGCGTTAAAGCGTTAAAGTGTTTTCATGAACCTTTTGGTTGTTTTAGTTCTAATGTTCATTTTATTTAGGTTTCGTGTTCTTTCTCTTTTGTCCGTCAACCCGCTGCATACGCTTTTCTAGCACGAGTCAACAGGGGCGGTCTGAAAACCAGCGCTGGCAGCTTCCACGCAAGCGCAGCATTAGCTGAGCCTGTCCCTTTTGCCGCAGTATGGAAAGGCTATGTTTTTAGCTATAGAATACTCGCTATGTTTTTCATTTTAAATGTTGTCTGTATTTAGTTGTATCTTTATTGTTATTGTTGGCAAATAAATCTTATCTTATCTTATCTTATCTTATCTTATCTTATCAACCCAATTCTAGTTCGTAACCCGATTTGGCTGTCACTGACCACGGACCAATCACCCTCTGGACACCGCATCTTCTATAATTTACTTGGAAAGTCATTACGAAAAAAGCCGCGGCGAGCGGGCCGGGGGGGCGCGTCGTGATGGGTTCATAGCTTGTGAGTCGCGATTCGTGGCTAGAGAGATTTATAGGTGCAAATGAGCTTATGCGTTTAGGAAACGTTCGCCCTGACATTTGGTGTCCAGAATTGTTGGTCCGTGTCTATGTCACTCTCCCGCGCCCACAGACCATAGATACAGATACCACAGATCGCGTGCACAGATCGCGTGTCCATCACGCAGATAATTACGAGGGCGCGCTCGACGCCATAATTGATTCCGTGTAAATGTGGCATTGAGAACAAGTTTGATGTAGTTTAGGGCAAATGGGTATTAGGTTAGGATAATGTTGTAAATGGGTTAGTTAAGTTTTTTAACCCCCGACGAAAAAGAAGGTGTATCTCTGTCTGTCTGTGGCATCGTAGCTCCCAAAGGGATTGACCGAGTTCGATGTGATTTTTTAATCGGAAGCTAGTTTAATCAGGATGGTTCTTAGCTAAGTTTCATTTAAATTGGTTCACCCGTTTTTGAAATACTGAACTTTGAAATGACAATAAGCATCGGAGGATTTAAATTTTTCTGTTGGTTATAACCCGCGACGCAAAAATGGGGGAGTTATAATAAGTTTGACACCGGTCAAATTGATAATACCTCTCTGAAAAATCTAACCAACTTAGAAAAGTTGAAAAAGCTCCGACATTGTAATTTCAAAGTTCAATATTTCAAAAACGGGTGAACCGATTTTAAAGAAACTTAGCTAAGAACCATCCCGATTAACCTAGCTTTCGATTAACAAAACCACATCGAAATCAGGTCGAATTTATAACACCCCTGTTTTTCGTCGGGGGTTAATAAAAAACCTATCCCGCTAACCATACATAAATTTAGAATTACCTAAGTAAATAGTTAGACTATGTAGGCATCGTAATAAAATTAACGGTTTCGCAGAAAAGAAAAGGTTGGAAAGAATGAATTGTAACCCCACGATACTTTGCGGGAAAACAGTTCTCGGAAAAGAACAGGCCCGTCGTAGCCGGAAAAACTTAAACGTTAAAACTTGTTCTGTGGAATATGAAAATAAATGGTTTTCTCTAGTTGGGTAATGTAACTTCTTACTGTCTTCGTAACATGGGGATTTAGGTCAGAATAGGTTTAGATTCCCGCTGGAATTAACCACATTCCTTGGATAATAACCTAACCTAACCAACTTAGAAAAGTTGAAAGACCCCCGACAATGTCATTTAAAAGTTCAATATTACAAAAACGCGTTAACCGATTTTAATCAAACTTAGCTAACAACCATCTCGATTAAACTAGCTTTCGATAGAAAAAAACCGCATCGATATCGGTCCATCCGTTTGGGAGCGATGATGCCACAGACAGATACACAGATACACAGGTCAAACTTATAACACCCCTCTCTTTCGTCGGGGGTAAAAATAGCTTCAATTAATTCCAGACAATTATATTTCAACTAACAAAATGTCATACATCGCTGATTATCTCTTATTCACGAAAATGTTCCTGGCAATTAAGCAGCAATATATACTTACAAGTCAGCCAAAGCTACGTAAGTTAAATATTTGACGACTGACGCACGCTCGCTAATTTATGTCAATAACAACAAAATCATTTCAATTTCACGTTTTTCAGCTTAGTTTAACATTCTCGCGTGTTAAAATATCGTTAACTTAATAGCCTAGTGGTTAAAGACCCTGACTATGAAGCTTGAGGTCCCGCGCTCAATCCCCAGTCGGGGCAGATGTTTGTGTGATGTATACGAATGTTTGTTCTCGGGTTTTGGATGTTTAATAATGTATATAAGTATGTTTTATCTATACTTGCGGACGTGGAAACCAGGATTACATTGTTGCCGCAAAAAGTTCAATATTTCAAAAACGGGTGAACCGATTTTAATAAAACTTAGCTAAGAACCATCTCGATTAAACTAGCTTTCGATTGACAAAAACCGCATCGAAATCGGTCCACCCGTTTGGGAGCTGTGATGCCACAGACAGATACACAGATACACACACACAGATACACATGTCAAACTTATAACACTTCTCATTTTACTCGGGGGTTAAAAATCGTACCTTGTAAAGGTAATCTAAACTCAACGTTAGCACAATGAGAGCTGTGCCCTAAGCATGACTTATCGAATCCTGCGTCACGTAAAATCGAATAGTAAACTATAACGAGTTTGTATGACGTTTGGAACAGCGCCCGCCCGTGAGCGTATTTGGAACTAACATTTAGTATGAGATTTCTCGATCTCGATACGATAACCGTAACGTAACGCAGGATTCGACAAGTCGTGCTTAGGGCACTGTGCGGAGAACCAGAGCAGAGTTGATGTCTTTCGGTGTTGTGTAAAATCGAAGATGCCAATTGACAACATTTCGTATTTTTGAGACTATAATTGGATTAATTGTCTGCAATACTTTGAAAGAGGAGCAAACCTACGATTTTAAATTTTCATTAGGATTCGTAATTAATTTATTATTAATTTATTAAAAGGTACTTATTCCAAAAGGACGTAACTCCGAAACTACGCTAGGATGGGTCAATTGCCTTTGTCTTGTCACGATCAAAAAAACAAAACCCAAGATGTCAAATCTGACATTGTCAAACATAATATGTGTCATGTCAAATTATTGTATGTTTGTGGTTTATTTGAAAAAGGCAAAGGTATTACACCCATTCTTGCGTAGTTTTGGTAGAATTAGTAATTTTATTTTATTCTCTTGTATTTAAAAAAATAATTAATATTAAATTTGTATAAACATAGTGGTGTGTGAAAATTACGAATGTTGTCAATTGTAGCCGCCGTGTCGACCACTGGATCGTTTGCTATAGATGGTCAAATTGTCGAGTCACCCTGACTCAGGCTTTCAATCCGACCGTCCTAATCTAAGCTTTAAGAATGCTTTTATCGAGTCACGGCTAAATTTAATAGCGAATTATTAAAAGTTAACTCGCATTCACTTTGAGAAAGTGGGCGCGGCTACTTTCGTTGGAGCTTTCGAAGCTTTCTATAGCTTTAGAAGGATTAAGCACTTCGCCTCAGATAACATTAGATGGATGTGATTCGTGTTTGTGATGTGCTTAAGATTATCATAGTACATAACCTAACCAACCTATAAATGTCGAAAAACCCCCGACATGTACATTTCAAAGTTCAATATCTCAAAAACGGCTGAACCGATTTTTATAAAACATAACTAGGAGCCATCTCGGTTAAACTGGCTTTCGATTAAAAAAAACTGCGTCCAAATCCGTTCATCCGTTTTGATGCCACAGACAGATACACAGACGCGGGTAAAAACTATTTTTGTGTCGGGGGTTTAAAACTGAAGAGACTTCTGCTACTTAGGGGTTTTTGGGGTGAATCGATCCAGCTAGCTCATCTCTTGGAAATCGCGTGTTTCTGGGTTTTCACACACATCGCGTGAAAGCCTTACGTTTGCGAATGCATCACCACCCCATCACATTAGAATGGCGTGCTCGCAGGCCG
Source organism: Clepsis dumicolana (assembly GCA_963691665.1). Classification (NCBI taxonomy): domain Eukaryota; kingdom Metazoa; phylum Arthropoda; class Insecta; order Lepidoptera; family Tortricidae; genus Clepsis; species Clepsis dumicolana. The sequence goes on from OY829530.1 coordinate 6,322,249, forward strand.
CGGCAGGGCGCAGAGCCCCACCTTTCCGCAAACATTAAATTTGTTACTTAGTATAATTCGGTATCACCTATTTTTAACCCCCGACGAAGAAGAGGGGTGTTTTAAGTTTGACCTGTGTATCTGTCTGTGGCATCATAATTCCCAATCGAAAACTAGCTTAATCGAGATGGTTCTTAGATCGGTTATCGGTCATTAAAATCGGTTCACCCGTTTTTGAAAAAATTACAATGTCGGTGGTTTTTCAACTTTTCTAAGTTGGTTAGGTTATCTAACAAAGCTTTGCCGACTGCCGGCAAAGATGGGTTATTTTTATAACAAGTTGTAAATATACTTCTGTCCGACAAAGTATGGCAAAACTTAAATGGGATTGGGCCGGGATACTAAAAAAAAAACCGGACAAGTACGAGTCGGACTTGCGCACGAGGGTTCCGTAGATTTTAGATTTTAACGCTTTTCCCCAGTGTTTTAAAAAGTCCAGTGTTAGCAGAGCCCTGCTCCTAAGCAAAATGTACGCAGTGTGGGGTCAACTTATATTGGTCTGCGAAATCGACAGACAGACATCAAAATGTAAGATTTTGAGACTTTTATGAGTTGTTGTGCTATAAGAGCTACCTTCATACCAAATTTCAAGTTTCTAGGACAAGTGGAAGTACCCTTTAGGTTTTTGGATTTCGGCAATTTGTATGGAAATAGCCTTTTTAATGACTGTATCTTTTGATTGCGTTGACTTAGAAGTTTGATTTTGTCACATCTTCAAGGGACCGCAGGCTTGAGTATTTGATATTAATTTCAGCATGCTACCTCCACGCATTAAAGTCCACGCGATAAAAAGGTTCTTGACAGACAGACAGACAGACGGACAACAAAGTGGTTGGTAAGGGTTCCGTTTTTTCCTTTTGAGGTACGGAACCCTAAATACATTATAATTCGTCAACTATTTATAGGGCTGAAGTTCATAGCATTAGTAGTTCCGGACATAACCAACCGTGGCAGACAGACAGACAGATAACCGAGTCACACATAATCGTCAAACTTATAACACCCCTAATTTTTGAGTCAGAGGTTCAAAAGGGTCATTGTTCTTGTGCTCCAATTTTTTTTTATAAATTTGTCATACTAATGTTTCTGTAGGTGTAATTAATTAGTGTAAATTCATTGACCCGATGTACGAATATTAATGTAAGCGTTTTAATAAAAAACAGCACGCAATAATGCCACGCGAGACGGTACTGTCACATGTCCTACCCATCCTACGTTTCCTTTCCAATAATGAAGCGCACTGAAACAAAAGCTCTTCAAGTCAGCAGTTGACACCGACTGTCATTGAAAACTGACATTTGTAAAGTTGGTGAAACAGGGGTCTGATATCGCGAGTCAAAAATCCGCCAGGATCACCAGTCTAGCTAGTACGACTGGCCGCGACTTTGTTTGTCGCACGAGATTATACTACCCGTCCCGTTCATTCTGAGTGATAGAAAAGGACGGGTAGTTGTTCTCACGTGAGATAGAAGTCGCACTGTGAGTTGTGCTAGACCTACAGAGTCGAGTGAGGTCTATTTGTCGTTGTCCACTTTAGAGCAGGAAAGGAATGGAGATGTTAACGCGCGATTTCCCCTCTGCCAAATCCTAGCATTACTGTACTTTTCGATGAGCCATGTATGTACTTGTATAATATTCAATTAAGGAAACTATAGGTCTGGGGGACTACTACGAAATTCGAAAATCGAAGTTCGTATCATATCGTCCCGCTCACTCTCGTAATAAATAATATTAGCGTGAGCGGGAAGGCACGACACGAAGTCCGAATTTTGCACTGCGTAGTATAGGGCCTGTCCCCATACTACGAAATTCGAAAATCGAAGTTCGTATCGTATCGTCCCGCTCACTCTCGTAATAAATAATATTAGCTTGAGAGGGACGGCACGATGCGAAGTTCGAATTTTGCACTTCGTAGTCGGGGGGCTGTTTATTAACTCATTGTGTCATGGTTATTTTTAACCGACTTCAAAAAAAGGAGGAGGTTCTACGTTCCACTGTATGTATTTTTTTTTATGTATGTTCATCGATTACTCCGTCAATTGTAGACCGATTTTCAAAAAAAAAAATATTTGAAAGGGTACACTCCTGAGGTGGTCCCATTGTCACCAAGTCATGATCTGATGATGAGATCCCAGGGAAATCGAGGGCAACCCTCAAATTTTATAGGCACGTATCATGTTTCATATATTTTCTAAGGCTATTCAAGTATTTGCGTCCGGTAGTCATCATCTTATGTTGATGAGCTGATGATAGAAGGTACAACTCCATAACGGTTAGGAGTTGGAGGATAATTCTGAAAATGTTAAATCATATTGAGATGAGGGCTGGATGACCACGCGATATTCAGCGCGGGGTGTGGCTCGGACAAATAAACAACAAAAACAACACTTGTGATGACCACCATGTATTTCCCATAAATACAGTTGAAATCGTTTTAAAGATTACACTACAATATATTGATATAATACGAGAGCAGAACAAGATTAACAAGAAACGCATCCATATGCGTCGGAGGCGGAAGAAGAGGCAGGCTAAGTTAGCTGTCATAAGTGACAGACGTCAAACAGTGTTGCATGCATAGAAATCTTAACAAATCAACGTAAAATTGTGAAATAAAAATCTTTTAACAAAAAAGTAAAACCGCCTTCAAAAAAACCTTAGAAAAAAAACGTAAAATAATCTTCTAAAATAATGATAAATGAATAAAATGAAATGAAATGCGTTTATTTCGGACAACAGAAACTAAAGCCTAAAGTTTTATCGCCTAGCACTAAGCAGCAGAAATATGAAGTCGGTGCTTCATTCAAAGAATATTCCGCTCGCACCGCACCGACTTCATATTTCTGCTGCTTAGTGCTAGGCGATAAAACTTTAGGCTTTAGTTTCTGTTGTCCGAAATAAACGCATTTCATTTCATTTTATTCATTTATCATTATTTTAGAAGATTATTTTACGTTTTTTTTTCTAAGGTTTTTTGTACCTATATTGACTGTTTGTTTCTTAATAAACAAATAAAAACATTAATCTGACCAAAATGATCAGGGTCTGTGGATTGTGTGCGTGTTTTTGGCATTTGTGTGACAGTTTTGTTTTAGTGTGAGTTTGTAGGAACAAATTTTGACAGGAGCGCAGACGTGTGTTCCTCGTCCCCCTCAAAAAGTGGCAGAAAAATTGTAGTGCATAGATAAGCCAAAGGCGCCTCCCGTCTGTCTGCTTTATGTTATCCACCAATGAGAGACAAGCTGCTGACCTCTGATTGGTGAAAATTGACAGATAGACCTCACTCGACACTGGCGATTCTAGCGGATTTTTGACTCGCGGTAACCCTCAGAATGAGAGGGCTTGGGCTACAGCTCCCACGCGGGCCCAGTGCGTATTGGGAACTTCACACACACCATTGAATTGCTTGGCAGAAGTATGCAGGTTTCCTCACGATGCTTTCCTTCACCGAAAAGCTCATGACAGATTACAAATGTAATTTCGCACGTAAATTCCGAAAAACTCAGAGGCGCGAGCTGGGGTTTGAACCTGCGACCCTCTGCTTGAGAGGCCATTGGTCAAACCACTAGGCTATCGCGGCTTTTTTCCTTATACATATTTCTAATTATACCTAGCTGTATCAATTAACCTAGTTCCAGTAATTGGATATTTGGTAGGAGTGCCCGTGTAGGTATACCCAGAAGGGGCCATGAAAACGTTTATTCCATTTTTTCTGGCAATAGGGAGTGCTGAAAAGTTCAATGACTCCTGACCGTCATCTAACATCCCTGGCCGGCAGCGCACCAGCAGACCCAATGGTGCTGTGGGTGTCCATGAGCGGCGGTGATCACTTATCATCAGGTGAACCGCATGCGCGTTTGTCGGGTTTAGTACAATAACCTAACCTAACCAACTTAGAAAAGTTGAAAACCCCCGACATCGTCATTCCAAAGTTCAATATTTTAACGACGGGTGAACCGATTTTAATGAAACTTAGCTAAGAACCATCTCGATTAAACTAGCTTTCGATTCCAAAAACCGCATCGAAATCGGTCCCTTCGTTTGGGCGCTATAATAACAATAATAATAAATCATTTATTCAGACAACAAAGATCCAATTTTTGTTAGTACTTTACTTAAGACTATGTTAGTATTCATATTTGACAAGTGACATTGTATTCCTAATTAAATGTTGCATTAGAGAGCTCTCATTTCTCACAGCTATTGTCTTCAGGAGGCTGTTGGCGCTGCCACGCATTCTTGTCGGAAGCGATGCCATTTTTTCCGTAGTACAGCACTAAAACTGTCTACTCTTGCTTCGGCAAACATGGCGGACGCACTGCAGAACCGCGGCAGCCCCAACAGCGCCCTGAAGGCGTTGTTGTACTGGACGCGCAGGGAGCCGACGGAGCGCTGCGTGCAGCTCGCCCACAGGGCACCCGAGTATAATGATACGCAGTATGCTCTGAAGAGCGTTATTTTAACTGCACCCGTACACCGAGCGAACCTGCGCGCCAGCATGTTCGCCCGCACCGCCAGCGCCCTGCGTTCCCGTTCAACATCGATGTCATCTTTTAAGTAGTCAGTTAAATAATTACCTAAATATTTAACTTGACTAACTCTGTTAACAGGAGTCTCGTTCAGTAAAACAGGGAGTGTCAAACCCGGAGCCTTTCTGTCTGGTGGCTTGAATGTCATATACACTGGGTTGATAGCACAGAGATACACAGATACACAGGTCAAACTTATAATACCCCTCTTTTTCGTCGGGGCTTTAAAAAAACATGGAAGTCGACTGTTCGGTCGTATAAATGCTTAGAACAAAGAATAAAAGAAAATATGTTTATTACGACTACTCAAAACACCCGATATTTTAATTTTAAAGTTCAATATCTCACAAACGGCTAAAGAGATTTTTATGAAACTTAGCCAAGAACCATCTCAATTAAACCAGCTTTCGATTAAAAAAAGCTGCGTCCATAACGGTCCATCCGTTTAGAGCTGCGATGCCACAAACAGATACATCCATACACCCTTAGATACAAAGGTCAAACTTATAACACCCTTTTTTGAGCCGGGGTGAAAAGATCGCCACCGGCCTTCGGTGAAACAAAACTTTTTTTTACTATTTTGCTATTTTTTTAAACTCTTCCCCTCCACTCTGTGTCCGGGAGAAGTTTCCGGGTAATGGAAAACAGGTGTCCGGGGCGACTGGGGCGTGCAGTGCGCAGGGTTGCCAGCGTACCAAAAAAAATGCTTTTTGGCAAAAGTCTCGTATAGTCGTCCCACGATAACTCTGCAACGAACTTACAACACTAGAAATCTAAAGTTTGTTTATGGCAACACTGATAACACTGATTTATAGTCAAACAACACGTTTTGAACTTTTGATTAAATTAAAATTTAAACAGGTCATCGTTCATTCACCATCCACCATTAAAATACTTCTCATATTTCGTTTTCTATATTATTTTTACCCTACAACGGCAAAACCTACTAAAAACTGGCAAAATTGTCCTCCAATGGACAGAGCTATATTAAAAAAAAACAGCGACTTTTGATTTCAAAGTTCAATATTTCAAAAACTTTGCTAAGAACCATCTCGATTAAACTAGCTTTTGAGGTCCATCCGTTTAAGAGCTATGATGCCACAGACAGATACACAGATACACAGGTCAAACTTATAACACCCCTCTTTTTCTTCGGGGGTTAAAAATATATATATATTTCTTCGCTTCACTGGAACCCCTAACCTCTCGGCACTCGACGCAGTAACCACCAACTCCGAATTAAATGCATTAGCAACAGTACCCTTTTATTCGCAGTCGGGCTAAATGTGTCATAAGTTTAAATTAGGGGTAGTTTGCGGTGTGTCGCTATGTTGTGTTTATTTGTTTATCCGCCCACGCAGGTATGATTTATGAAACATATGAATGAGGTAAGTTTGAAGACAGACTTATATTTTACAGAGGGGCAAAGGAGCTTGAGGGTTGGGTTGAAAGCATTCTCCGCCTGCTATGGACACCTGCAGACACCATTTTTAAACCCTGAACGTAATAACCTAAACCTAACCAACATAGAAAAGTTGAAAACCCCCCGGCAGTTGTCATTTCAAAGTTCAATATTAATGAAACTTAGCTAAGAACCATCTCGATTAAACTAAGTAGCTTTCGAATAAAACAAACCGCATCGAATTCGGTCCATCTGTTTGGGTGCTATGATGCCACAGATACTTACACTGATACACAACACACAGATACACAGGTCAAACTTGTAACACTCTTCTTTTTCGTCACACGTGAGAGCCCGTTTGATGTTTTCAGTATCTAAGGCAATTCAAAATTACTTTTTGTGTGTAACTTACTGATATCTTATCGTCATTTATGTTATGTGTAATCTGTCATGTATTATACCATATATTATTCAAAATCTAAGTACAAAACTAGCTTTCGATTAAAAGAACCGTGTTCATCCGTTTGGGAGCTATGATGCCACAGACAGATACACAGACACCCCTCTTTTTCGTCGGGGGTTAAAAACACAAATCCACCGCACCCACCTCGACTGAAACAATTTAATTGAAGCGAAAGCTTGAAACTGCTGAACCTGATAAGGAGCTTCACCTGCAGAACTCCAGTTTTGTCTTTGAGGCGACGAGACAAACATACACACACTTGCAAGTTGAGGTGAATGAGAAAAGTTTACCGCGTCCAAATCGACGTAAAATTCAACATAAAATGACATTGCAAAGAAAAATCTGTTAAGCAGCTGGACCAGAATCTATCCAGCTGCTTGTCATTGTATGTTGAATTTCATTTCATTCAAATAGACGTATCCGTTTAAGAGACAAATCAAAAAATTTGTGTGCAAAGTCATATAATCTCTAACCCTACCTAACAAACTCGATTCTCTCTGTTTAGTGGGGCACGCGTGACAGACATACAGAAGGACCCGTCCTAGTGTCCCCCGGCGCAAAAAGAGAGGGGTGTTATAAATTTGGCATATGTATCTGAGTATAACCATCTGTGGCACCGTAGCTCTTAAACGGTTAGAACCGATTTAAATGCGGTTTTTTTATTTGGAAGCTAGTGTGACGGGATATGAAATGGCGAATAATTTAAACAGTAAATAATGAACACGGTGTGTATCGTAGTACGTATATTTGCAAACTGGCTTACAGCAAAGATTCTTACCCCCACATAGTTTTTACTCTGATACCCACTTAATACCTAACACCTCCACCCTTATTCTAAACTAATACTAAGAGCAATAAATTTAATCATTGAACCCGTAGCGATCGGGTAGCCTTACAACTGGCCTAAGGCGCTCGGGCCGTGAGCGTTGTGCAGCGGGCGAGCCAGGCCGCGGTTGCTCCGGGGGTTGGGGCGGCGCCGGCGCCGGGCGCGGGACACTGTCACCGCCGGCGACCGGACTCTCCCTCGATTCCGAGCTCGACGCACGCTCTGTAGTTTCGGCTACGGGTACACAAACCGGTGGATAAAATAAAGTACTCTTACGTTGTGCAATTTCATCATCACTTGAATCGCGTTTCCTTAATTGATCTATGTGCCTATGCGTTATACCTGATAACGTTTCTATCCTATAGTCCGTCTCTCCCATTCGTTCCAGTACTTTCCCTTTTCCCCAAGTATTCGGACTTGACGTTTTAAATAGTTTAAACCAAACTAGATCGCCTACCCTAACCGACCGCGATGTTCCTTTAGCAAAAGCCTGCTGCTGTCGTTGGAGGGCATTTACTCGTTTTTCTCGGTCCGGCTTAAGACAATCGAGTCGGGTGCGTACTGGCCTACCTAATAATACCTGTGCCGGGCTATCCCCAATAGTATTGTGAGGAGTGTTCCTGTACACTAGTAAGAATCTACTTAGGGCGGCCTCTACGTTGACATTTTGAACTATAGCTTTCTTAATTACCCTCTTGCATAGTTTCACACAATTTTCCACCTGACCATTAGAGGCCGGGTGATATGGTGCCGAAAATAGCTGTTCAATACCATTTAGTTTACAAAATTCTTTTAACTCCTCACTTGCAAACGGTGGCCCGTTATCACTAACTATCTGCTTGGGTAACCCGAACCTTGCAAAATGTTCTCTCAACTTAGTTATTACTGTTTTAGCCGTAGTAGTACCCATGTTTGTTACCTCCATCCATTTTGAATAGGCGTCAACAAGTACTAAGTATTTCGTTCCAAATGCAGGTCCTAAAAAATCGATATGTACCCTAGACCAAGGACGACTAGGAAATGGCCATGGGCATGGTGAGTGTCGCGGCGGCGCCGCGGCCACGGTGGCGCACACCGCGCAGGCGCGGCACACTCCCTCCACCGCCTCGTCCAGGCCTGGCCACCACACGTAGCTGCGCGCCAGCGCCTTCGTCTTCACGATGCCCATGTGGGAGTCATGTAGTTCCTTCAGAACTCGCTCCCGGCACGCACTCGGAATAATTACTCTATGGCCCCACATGATGCAGTCTAATTCTAAATAAAGTTCAGCTTTCCGACTAAAAAATGGTTTTAATTCCCGAATTTCTATGTCCTGAGGCCAACCGTCCTTAATATAGCTTGATACCCTACTTAACAAGATATCGTATTGCGTTTCCTTCCTAATAGTATTATAATCAAGAAGTAAGGCATTCGTAGCAAAATGCAAATAATTTTGCTCCGGACACTCCTCCCGACCGGAACCGGTAGCCTTATGCGCTGCAATCAATCGCGAGAGTGCGTCAGCTGTGTTGTCATCCGACTTGACATATTCAATGTCGAAATCGTACGCTGATAATATCAACGCCCAGCGCTGCATACGGCTGGCCGTCATGCTGGGAATTCCCAATCCTGCCCCAAAAATACTAACGAGCGGTTTATAATTGGTTTCGGGAGGCGCGAGCGCTCGCGATGCGCAGGCCAGCACGCGCTCCCGGCCGCCGGCGCCAGCGCCGCGCGTGGCCAGCACCGCGCCGACCCCGCGGGCCCGCGTCGCACGTCAGTATCAAGTCCCGCTCCGGGTCGTAGTGTGCCAATACTGGCGCCTCCACTAAAAGCCTTTTTACTTGATTGAATGCCTTATTCTGCTGAACCGACCACGACCACCTCCTATGTTTTTTTAACAATTCATAAAGAGGTGCTAAAATTTCGCTCAAACCCTTAATGAACTTGCCGTAAAAGTTTACCATGCCAATGAATGATTTTAATTCTGATACACAACTCGGTGGTGTCATCGCTATTATTGGTTTTACTTTATCCTCATCTACCCTCACCCCATTTTTATCAATGACGAACCCCAGGTATTTCACCGCATTCACCAAAAAACTACATTTTTGTTTTTTTATTTTAAGTCCATGATGGCTTAGAGCCTGTAAGACTTTATTAAGACTGTCTAAATGCGAATCTAAAGTGTCCCCCGTTACCAAAATATCATCCAAAAAAAATGTTACGTTAGGAATGTCTTTCAAAAGATTATTCATTATTCTTTGGAATATACCGGGACTAGAAGATAATCCATAAACTAAACGCTTGTACTTAAACAAACCCCGATGCGTGTTTATAACCGTTAAAGCCACCGACCCGTCGTCCTCCAATAATATTTGGTTGTAAGCCTGCGATAAATCCAATTTAGTAAAATACCTACTACCGTTCAATGTCGAAAACAAATCTTCGATTTTAGGAATCGGAAACTTATCAACTAACAATACGCGATTCAAGGTGGATTTGTAATCTGCACACAATCGTAACGAACCGTCCGGTTTGTTTACAATTACCAATGGTGTAGCCCAGTCGGAGTGGTCCACCGGCTCAATGATGCCGGCGGCCAGCATGGTGTCGAGCTCGGCATCGACGCGTGCGCGCATCGCGAAGGGCAGCGGCCGCGCCCGGCAGAACACCGGCACCGCATCCGGCCGCACCCGCAGCCTAGCCCGCTCGCCGGTGAAACACCCCAATCCGCCATCAAATACCCCTTTATATCTGGAAACAATGTTTTTTTCTATCTCATTTATGTTTACAAATTCATTCCTATTTAAATCTTCAGCTGTCATTTTTGGCACAGTTATGTTCAATTCCGATAACCACTGACGGCCCAACAAACTAGTAGTACCGCAATTAATAACATATAGGTCCAATTTCTTGCGCACTTCTCCAAACTGTACATCTACCGCTATCGAGCCCCGTGGTTTAACTGCACTGCCATCATAAAATTTGACCGCTAAATTGCACCGTTGTAATGGTACTCCTCTAAATAATTTTTTATACGTCTGATCACTGATACATGATAAGGCTGAACCGGTATCGATTTCCATGCTTAAACTTTTGTTATTCACACACAATATTATGCTCACCGGCTTATACTTTGCAAGACTCATTTGATAAATGGCCTCCTCGCTTTCATCGTCCTCCCCGAACTCTGCCTCCTCGAAGTCCTTTTCTGGGTCAGCCACCCAGTGCATGCGTGTGGCGCGCGCGCGGCCGCCGCCGCCACCGCCGCCGCCGCTGGTGCCCGCCGGCGCGCCCGCCGCCACTGACCGGGCCCCGGCCGCCGGCCGCGGCCCGCCCCGGCTATGACTGGACCCGCGCCAAGCACTCCCACCCCGCGTTTGCGAACGCGGCCTGTAGCCGCTTGATATACCCTGCTCACGTGTCCCATAATTGCACATACGACGTAGATGGCCCTTTTCGTTGCACCGACTGCACACGTATTCTTTAAACTTACACTCAGCCTGCACATGACGGAAATCACCGCACGCCATGCAACCCGCCGGTCGAACATTATGAACTGAGACATTGTTTTGATTTGTTCCCGTGATGTTTGCAGCCGCCCCGCACCCCGCGTCGACCGCTAATGCATCTCGCTCGGCCGCCTCCAGCGATAATGCTAACGTCACTGCTCTGTCGTAATCTATTCTCCTCTCTGCAAATAATCGTTGGCGAATTGTGTCACTAAGTAGCCCGCACACAAACTGATCTCGCAAGTTCTTATCCAGTTCCGACCCGAATTCACAAGACCGCGCAATTTTCTTTAACTGCGCCACGTACTGCGCCACCGTTTGACCGTTACTCTGCCGACACTGCCTAAACCTATACCGCTCCGCCAGCTCCGACGGTTTAGGTTGCAGGTGTTCCCGCATCGCTTTAACCACCTTTTCATAGGTTAAGGTTGCAGGTTTATCTGGGCTGCACAAATCCACCATGAGTTCATAAGCCGCGTCACCGACTACCGATATTAAAGTCGGTAATTTCATCTCCACTTTTACGTCGTTGACCGTGAAGTAACTCTCCAACCTTTCACAGTACGACTTCCAGCTGCCATTCTGCAGGTCAAACTCGCACATCCTCCCGACCGACATGATCCCAATTTAAATTAATCCTCGTCAGCCACTAGTAAATAATGAACACGGTGTGTATCGTAGTACGTATATTTGCAAACTGGCTTACAGCAAAGATTCTTACCCCCACATAGTTTTTACTCTGATACCCACTTAATACCTAACAGTTTTTATACTTAGGTTATTTGGTGCAGTTTGTATTTGTACCTCAGATTGTACTTTCGTATGTCAAATCTCTTCACGTGACAGAAATGTGACAGAAAGGTCACAAACGTCGCGACAGTCACGCACTCGTATTGGACGTGCGATCTGTCATCTATACCTTTGTCTGAGAGAGATAAGGATTGGTTTTATTGAGGTGGTTGACTTGTACTGTCAAAAGCGAGATAAATCAAAGGACTTCCTCCAGTTTGGTTATTGGATTTTAATTGTGTAATATTATTTCTTCGTGGCTTGGCTCCGTGTTATTACAGAAACAGTTGCAGATCAGTTGGATCGGCTGGCCAGTCTGCTTTTCGGATTTCTGCTCGTATTTTCCATATCTGTCCTGCAGTGCGTCGGCGTATGGAAAATGCTTCTTACACTCAGCTTCCAGGCCTAGTATGTGCCTGCGGGCGAAAAGAGAATTACATGATTACAGCATATCCCTACACTACTAATATTATATAAGTAAACGCAAAATGATTGTGAGGATCTTCTATCAATAATTACCTAGACGTCACGAACAAAACGAACTAAAAATATGACGTCGTCTAATGTCAGTTTGCTATCGATTATTTTGACCTAATATAATCTTAAAGTTGTTACAATAACGTATAATTTTGCCTGCAATAAATCTCTATAAGCGATCCGTTATTTGCCGAGCCGTTTTCGACGTCCTGCCCCGACATCTACTCATTATTGATCGAAGGAGAGGATGGAGGTCGTTGATTGATGCGTTCGTGACATATTTTTTGGTACTCTGATTGCCTATGCCTAGTGTAATCAACGACCAACAAAATATGATTCGATCACGTTTGCTATGAGACCAGTCCCTTGCCAATACGTGCCGCTAGACGCGCTGCCAATTTGCCCATAGTAATTGAGACGTTAACGAGAACGTGACAGAGACGTTTTCTTGTGTCAAAAATTACACTAATAGAGTCCCTATTCCGAAGTCCGGAATTCGAAGTTCGCGTCCGACCGTCCCTCTCACTTTTGTGTTGACGGCTGTTGGTGTGAGCAGGACGTCGGCAACGACCTTCGAATTTCACACTCCGGAGCAGTCCCTCTGTACACACCGGCGCAGGAAGGCGCGGTGCGCGCGCACGTGCGTGAGCGCGGCCAACGCGTGCGCGTTGCAGCGGTGCTCGTTGCGCGGCGCGGTGGACGCCACTCCGCGCAGGTACGGCACGCGTGTCGGGCCGGCATTGTCGAAGAAAACCATACCGCCGCCGCTGTCGCCGCGACACACGGCTTTACCTGTATGACAAATAATAAATCATCAGCATCATGTCAGCCGAAAGACGTCCACTGCTGGCCGGCGGCCTCTCCTAAGGCTCTCCACTCAGACCGGTCTTGTGCTTTTCGCATCCACCGTGGTCCCGCGATCTTAAATTAATAAACATCGTGGTAGAATTGACATTAATTGACTAGACCTAAATCAAGCAGAGCTTGTGCTATGGGTACTAGACAACGGATTCATATTCATCATACAGATGTCACCCCTGATCGGAGACCGAACCCGGGACCTCAAGCTTCGCAGTCAGGTTCTCTAACCACTAAGCCATCCGGTCGTCATCAGTTACCTGTTGTAACGCCTGCGCAGATCTTGTCGCTTGTGATGTACCGCAGGAAGCCGGCATCAGCGCTGGCCAGGCACTCTTCGATGTCCACGGCGGGCAGCTCCAGGTAGTTGAGGACTTGGGACGGGTCCCCGTCCTCCTTCGTCAGCCCCCAGCCCAAGACCTGAAAGAAGCGAATTCAATCTTTATTTGAGAGCGCATTAAATATCGACTTGTTTGTTTATTCTTTATTGCACACAAAAACGTTAGAAATAGGAAAAGAAAAAGGCGAGTTTATCCCTAAAGAAGGGTTTCTTTCAATTTTAACCTGGTGTAAGAGAGGTAAACACGGCAGACATAGGCAAGTAGTAAATTACGCGGAAATACCCTCTGAGCTACCCGGGGCAAGTATTTGGGCCCCACCAGGTACGTACTATTCCCATGTTTCCTTTCTGCAGCTGTTCGTTGTCAAAATCTTCATCAAAGTTGACGCACACCGGCTTCACAGCGAAGTTGGTCTTGAACTCCCGTGTCAGCAACACGACGGCGACGTCCTCCTGGTAGCTGGTGGCAGCGTCGCGATAACGGACTGGGATGTGAATCGCTTCCACCTGGCGCAGGGATGATTATGATTATTAGTGGCATCTGATTAAGGAGCGTACTGCAGGTCAATGGGTCTGAGTTATAATGGTTTTTGGTTACCTATGTCTCGATTTACACATTTTGTTTAGTTGTTTTAAGGAGCGTACTGCAGGTCAATGGGTCCGAGTTATAATGGTTTTTGGTTACCTATGTCTCGATTTACACATTTTGTTTAGTTGTTTTAAGGAGCGTACTGCGGCTCAAAGGGTCTGATTTATGGTTTTTGATTACCTATATCTCAATTTATGCTTTCCGTGTAGTTGTTTTAAGGAGCGTACTGCGGGTCAAAGTCAAAGGGTCTGACTGAAGACCATAGCACAGCAGGAAGATAGAAAATATAAAAATTCTAAAGTGCCTGAAAGGACGAATATATCAATAAGTACTGTAAACGCGATTGCAATTTTGACACTATTTGTTATAAATAAATAGACGCTATACGAAGAATAACCTTATTAAACTAAACTTACACCTGACTTCTGGCTGTAAGTGTCCTGGTCATCATTCCAGGGTCTGTAGCGCTTACCAGCGCCGACCGCAAAAGTTGACGACGGCAGCAGGCCGTTCACATCGTTCCAGAAGCAATGTGCCGCTGAAACATCATCATCATCATAACTGTAACATGAATCGGAATGTAATAGGCTTAGAGCAGGAAAGGAACGGCGCGATTAACGCGCGATTTCCCCTCTGCCAAATCTCTACCATTAAGTCTGATCAAAATGATCAGGGTTGGTTGATTGTGTGTTTTTGGCTTTTGTGTGACAGTTTAGTTTTAGTGTGCGTTTGTAGGAACGTAACAAATTTTGACAGCAGCGTACACGTGTGCTGTACGTATGTGTTCCTCGTCCCCCTCAAAAAGTGGCAAACAATTGTAGTGCACAGATAATCCAAAGGCGCCTCCCGTCTGTCTGCTTTATGGTTATAGGTAATTACCAATTTGATATAGGGTTGGGGAGGCGGACTGATAGATAAACGCTCATAGCAACCCTGTCGCCACATAGTAATTAAAAGAAAAGATGAAATTCTTCGAAGACCTCACTCCTGGCAGGATTGCAGCCGCACTCAGGATTCAGTAGATTATTTTTATTTAAAACATACTATTTAGAGTTTTCTATCTTTTAAACTACCCCCTGGAAACCTGGCTGGACTGGAGACAGCTCTCTCTGAGTATCTGAGGAATATCCTCACACGCTGCTAAAATGTCGGCATAGTGAATTATCGGCAACATAACTTGACAAAATATATGTTTAAGTATAACTTTAAAATACATGTATTATTTAAATACCTCGACGTTTCGGACGTGACGTCACAACCATGGTCTCGAAGGGAAAAAAATAAAAGTTTAAATCAATACGTGTGTTTATTTGGTTACCTGAAATAACAGCTTTAGTGGTGACCAGAGTCCCGCCGCAAATTTGCATGTAGGGTACGTAGAACCTGCTGTAAATACCGACGTGCCACGACATGAGTAGTGACAGTGATGAGAAAGCCACTGGTTTGCCACCAATTCCATTAAATGCACTATCACTAGGAAAAGGAAACCTATCTAATGTTGTGCCAGTGATCATTGCATGTGTTTGGAACTCTGGATCGGGTTTTGCATTGAGTAAAATATGAAGGACCGGTGGATTCTGGTCCATAAAATGATAGTTCGGTTCAAATGTGCCATTAAGATCAATTGGATATTTCGTTTCATTTGTTGTTCCTTTCAGCCCGACAAATCCTGCAAATGAGAGAAAAGTGGTGGGCCATCTGATACGACACGACGATCTGATGCTAAAAATTATGGAGGAATTGGAAGGCCGAGGATAACGTTTTGAAAAAATAATAAGATAGACGTTATGTCGTATCCGTATCAGGAGGTGAAAGTGTTCCGATTTTTTGACGGAATGGAAACCCGTTTCCTCTCTGCTCCCCCCCCCCCCCGGTCTCCGCAAAGGAGAAGGAGCATACCCACTAACCCACTCCGGTGTTGCAGAGTCCCGTGAAAAACATGAAATGCAAGCACGAAATTTGCTTGTCTTCTAGTAATTTCTGCTAATTGGTCTGTATTTACGAAAAAACAGAGTATACAAACTATCTGTTTCATTGGAGCCATCTTGTTCCACACTCCCATTTTGACTAGTCCGTGTTTCACTCGATTTGGGATTATTTTGACTCGTTTGACTTTGACTGTGATTCGGCCCGGCGAGATTACAATATTTTGTAGGAGTAGGTATGCGGGATGCTTCATTTTGTCCAGGACTGACTTGACATATCAGGCATAAACCTGAAAAGGAAATGAGTTCCGAAATTTTATTAACCTTTACAACGCCAAGGACGCTTAAAGGCGTCATGAGCCGACGTGCCCACGACGCCACCAATGCTCATAGGCGTCCGGCTGCGCAGTGCAAATGCGACTTACGGACGTATGCTTAAGGTTTAAGTCCGCGTTGACGTTATGCCAACTTGGCGTGTGGATGACAACTTTTGTATGCGTCGTTGGCGTTGAAAACCGATCAAGAGCGAGTTGGACTCGCGCACCTAGAGTGCCGCGCGCTCCATCAGTATTTGCGCACCTATAGTGTTTTCAATGTAGGAATAGACGGTCAAGCGGACAGCGCCATCTCTTGCACTAATAAATTTTTTGATGATTCCTGAAAACTGCGCTATTTAGAGTTGTTTTATTTTCCTGTAATATTTACATAAACGTGTATTATACACATATAAAGAATTCCGATTTTTCTCTCAGCAAACTTCGGAGATAAGGGAGGAACTACAAAATATATTTATATTAAACATCCGAGAATCGAAAACATAATTCGTATTTATCATACAACTGCATTAGGCAATCCGGTCGCTGATGGTCTATCTCGTTCTATATCCATCCTATCTATATTGTTTGCGACTTCAATATTTACGACTTCCACTTGTGATGCAGATATCACAAGTAATAAATACGAAAAAATAATTAAACGTGGAAAAACAAGTTGAGATGTTATAGATAATTAGCTATAGATATTTATATTTAGTTTTTATCGTTTAAATAATGTACAGAAAAGTTGAAAAATGCATCAATTTCAGCGTCTGGCTCGGGTGAGCCCCTTAAGTGATCACACTTCCTCATTCATTTAGGTCATGTTTAAGATCGCGGTACCGCGGTGGATGCGGAAAGCACAAGACCAGTCTGAGCGGAGAGCCGCGGGGGAGGCCGCCGGCCAGCAGTGGACGTCTTTCGACCGACATGATAAATTTCATGGCACTGAATTAAAAACGATATCGACTCACCTAGAAATATAATCGCGTTAGCAAACATAATTAAACACGTACGTTTTCCTGTTTGAGACTCGGCGGCGACTGATGCAATACGTAAAAGATGCGCAGTCGCCGCTTAACTGAGTGTCCTTGAGGCTTAAACTTTTTAAAAACTTTCTGTTACCAACGGACAAGTGCGGGTCGAACTCACGCAGCGAGGCTTAAATCAATAGGTCGACTACTCGTTAACCTTTGAAGCCTACTTCAGCTGTTAGCTGAGATATTTTCCCTTTTAACCTTTTCAACACAAAGGACGCTTAAAAGCGTCATGAGCCCAAGTGCATATGACGCCACCAACGCCTATAGGCGTCCGGCTGCACAGTGCAAATGCGACCTTGACGTTATGCCAACTTAGCGTGTGGATGGCAACTTTTATATGCGTCGTTGGCGTTGAAATCCTAATCCTAACTAGGTAATATTATAAATGTCAAAGTAACTCTGTCTCTCTGTTTGTTACCTCTTCACGGGAAAGCCGCTGCACAAATCTAGATGAAATTTGGTAAGAAGATAGTTTGAATATTGAGGAATAATATATTAGGCTACTTTTTAGTCGGGAAAATTGTATAGTTCCCGCGGGATAGCGATAACCGAAATCTACGCGGACGAAGTCGCGGGCAACAGCTAGTTCACTATAATATGCACTACTACTTACCCTGTTTTTTCACATTTCCCTGGTACGGGGGGGGGGGGGGGGTGCACTTTAAACATGAAACTACCGTGACACTCAATCATAGTGAAATAAAAGGGATCACTCACGTATACTCACGCAGAGCCGCAGTGCGTAGTGCGCTGGGTCGTGCGCTCCCATAGGAAGGGACTACGAATTAATCTGAAACACGTCGGGCTAAACTCGACTTACATACGTGAGTGATCCGTTTAATTTTACAAAAAAACTGAGCACCTTCAAGCTAAGGTACAGAACCCTAAAAACGGGAATAAAAAAACATTTTCTGTAAAATTGGTTTTATTCAGATTTATGAAAATGATTAATCGCTAAGGTTACATACTTATAACTAGAACATTATGTGTTTTTTTTTTTAAGTACGTGGAATAAGACCAAGCCATCTACAAAGACTTCTCAATTAAGTAATACATTAAACAAGTAATAATAAGCCTATTCATTATATTATGTTA
The DNA here is from genome assembly GCA_963691665.1 of Clepsis dumicolana. Lineage (NCBI taxonomy): Eukaryota > Metazoa > Arthropoda > Insecta > Lepidoptera > Tortricidae > Clepsis > Clepsis dumicolana. The sequence goes on from OY829530.1 coordinate 6,340,429, forward strand.
CAAATTGTGTTAAGGTTCCCAATGCGATAGAAAAACACGTGTCCAATTGATAATCCTTCTGACCATGATAGCCTAGTAGTTTGACCTATCGCCTCTGAAGCAGAGGGTCGAGGGTTGAAACCCCGGCTCGCACCTCTGAGTTATTCGGAATTTATGTGCGAAATCACGTTTGTAATTTATCATGAGCTTTTCGGTGAAGGAAAAACATCGTGAGGAAACCTGCACACTCCTGCGAAGCAATTCAATGGTGTGTGTGAAGTTCCCAATCCGCACTGGGCCCGCGTGGGAACTATAGCCCAAGCCCTCTCATTCCGAGAGGAGGCCTGTGCCCAGCAGTGGGACGTAAATAGGCTGATGATGATGATGATGATGAATCCTTCTGACGGGCTAATTTGTTTTTTTACCCAGGAACATGGACAATAAAACTAAGAGGACTACCAATGTCCAATAGGGATGTTTCCTCTCGGGTCAAATCAGCAACTTTTTTGAAAAGTCAAAACGATTTGATCGGATCCGTTAGTATGAGGTTTGTATTGAATTACAGAACTATGACGTCATCATTTTCACTGATCAAACTGTCACCTTTTAATAGTTATTGTTAGATAAAAATAGTTTTAATTGCAGTAATAAGTGAGGCATCGGTTTTTTATGACAATTTTCGGGAGCTTAATAAGTGAAAATGTAAAATGATTTTATTTTGACATCAGTGAACAACCCTATTATACAATATCGCTTCCCTTTAAAATAATAAGCCTACTGCAGCTAGTTTCACTACAGAGAGATCTCTGTACCATTAATTTCGTGTGGCGCTTAGACCTCTCCTTAATACTATAGCGCCATCTATATTATTTTTTACTTTGAGTGCATAGATAGCGCTTTAACACAGAGGTATAAGTGGCATACATATACGAAGTGAATGGTACCTACCCAAGCTATGGACTCTTAGTAAAACCATCTACCACAGGCCTATTACTTCAAAGGGACACGACATTTAATAGACATTGGAATTCCTCTTGATGATATCGCCCTTGCCCATGGGACACCCCTATTAAGGTAATATACAGGGAGCAACAAGTTTACATCACATAAGTACATGTTTACCCCAATGGACTGTATTTCTCTTGTGATGCTTAAAAGTAACTTAGAACTTTAAAAATGGGTGGGCCTGCGCATATCAGTGAGGACACCAAAACGTTTTCATTGCTCTATTAATTTGTGCATATTCATGTATTTACATATTACAAAAATAGATAAAAATATACTCTCAGAAATAACTGAACTTCGAGAGAGTTAACTTCTCTTAAAATTATATATAACAAGTAGTTGCAGGGACATAACATAATAGCGCCATCTATTGGAGCTTTTTTATCGACCTGATAGATGGCGCTTTTGAGTTAAACAAGGTCTAAGTGCTATTGGCGGTCGTCTAGATTTAATCGTCCTTGCTAACAATGTAAGTAAATAATAAAAAATATAAGTAATGCACAACGGAACAGCTTGTACACCCATAAAAACTAATTTCAATGCAATAACGGGGATTCGCTGGAGCAAAAAAATAACTCAATTAAGTAATCAAACAACAAATTTTTCGGCAAGTCATTTAGTGTATCGGGAAGTTAACGTGACAATTGCAGCGAAATGGTTGCCTGCTCGTTTGCCCCCTCTTTTATTAAAAATAAATGGTTCTAGCCATTAACTAAATAGGCAAAGTTATGTTTAGAAGGGAGTGAGTAATTGAGTGAGTGAGTTGATAATAAAGCTAGTGAAGGATTAAATGAGTGAATGATTGAAAGTGAATGAATGGTTGAGTGAGTAATTGAGTGATGGTAAAGCTAGTGAAGGATTTAAGTGAGTGAGTGAGTGAATAATTGAGTGAGTAAATGAATGATTCAGTTAGTGAGTGATAGATTAACTGAGTGAGTAAGTTAAGTGAATGATTGAGTCAATGAGTGAGTGAATGAATGAAAGTGAGTGAATGGTTGAGTGAGTAAGTGTATGATTAAGTGAGTTGATAGTAAAGCTAGTGAAGGATAGAGTAAATGAGTGAATGATTGATAGAGCGAGTGAGTGAGCGAATGATTCGGTGAGTGAATATCGGTCCGTTGACGAATGAATGGGGCTCCGCCGCGCCGGGAGGGGGCGCTACGGCGGGGTCATGCTGCCGCCATACTCGGGGGAAGCGCCTCGGCCTACGAACAGAACAATGTGTTAAAAAATTAAGAACTTATCGCTTTAATATTCGCATGGTTAATTATAATGAGCCACCTTTAGAAATTGACAAATTACAGTCAGCAGCAGAAGTAGCTAAGCAACCGAAGCGGTCACAATGATCTGCTCAAGCTCTTATTTCTATAACAATAGAGCCGTGCTTAGATCATTGTGGCCGCTTCGGTTGCTTAGCTCTTCTGCTGCTGACTGTACGTTACCGGCACAATCAACCGCCTACTGTATAATTCCTGACTATTGTGAAAACTTTTATTTAATCAGTGTAATCGTAATCTATTACAATAAATAGTGTGCGCTATTAATTGGCTGCCACTCCCATGCCCCGAGCACGAATATTCGAATCCTAGATAACGTAATCTAGTACGCACATGCTCGCGGCTCACATCACTGAGACTACCTGTAGTCTCACAAAATTGGCAACAAACACGGAGTATCGAAGGGCCCGTCCATACCGCTATAAAGTTATGTGGGAGGACCGCAATAGAGAGATCTCTCTCCAGGCAGATGTTATGCCTGGGGATCGAAGTCCGAAGTTGGAAGTTGTATTTATGCAACCGACTTGAGAAACTTCGTCAGTGTGACGTAGCGCAGAAAACTGCGAAGAACGTTGGATGACTAGATGTCGCTAGGAGTCGTTAGAATGTCGCAAGTTGGTACTCCTACTGGATGACAGATGGCGCTAGGTCGCCACAGGTATATGTGTGTATAGGTAATGTTAGTACTGACCACGCCCTCTGCCGCGGCCGCGCCCCCGCCCCCTCCCGCGGCCGCGTCACCTCCGCCCGTCGCCCAGACCCACCATGTCTGCAAAATAAGCATTGTGTATCAACATACAATGACAATGCAAAGAAAAATCCGTTAAGCAGCTGGACTTGAACCAGCAACCTCGGTAATCCGTCCTCGGTGGTACGGATTACCGAGGTTGCTGGTTCAAGTCCAGCTGCTTAACGGATTTTTCTTTGCATTGTCATTGTATGTTGAATTTCATTCTATGAATGTTTCATAAAAATAAAAACAAAAATAATCAATAAATCGATTATTTTCATTGATTGTGTATCAAGTTAGAGCATTTTACATTCCAATCCCTCCACACTTCCTTTATTTACAACTCAGGTTGATACAACCAACCATAACCAAGACCTCGGAATATACGGAGCAAAATTAAATGACAGCTAGGGATTGCCTATACTCTATACTATATCGATGGAGCCCTTTCACATAGGCGATTTTTTTCAGCGATTTAACGACGATGGGAACACGGCGATCTCGCTGCGATTATTTTTTAGCAGCAATCTACCATCGGCTACAAGCTCTTTTCATTGACAAAATGGACTCAGACGAGAACGCACTCCTAGCTCTTCTATTTTATTAAAGAGACAATTAGGTAAATCGAAATATTAATTGTCATAAGCTTTCGGAGGATTCCGCTTGGAGTTTCCGTTCAGTTGAAAGCGACTATTTTATACCATTCTAATTTGTATCTACCATAATATTAACGCTATGCAGCAGACTGCAAAATGGTGGCAGAATACTGCTATAGTTATTTGTTATACAAGGGTGTAAAGTTGTATTTTACCCGCGAGTGTGGAATTGAAACACAAGCAAGCGAAAGGATTCTGTAGTTGAACCACGAGCGAAGCGAGTGGTTCTAAAATAGAATCCTGAGCGTAGCGAGTGTTTCAACACACGAAAAGTAAAATAAATTTGCACCCGTGTGTAACACAAAACTTTTCACCTCACTGTAGCGAGGAAAGCGCGACATCCAAAAAAAAACAGGTTATAAAAATAAATCTTCATCACTGGAATCACAATTTTTTTACGACATTATAACATAAAACTCTGGAACTTGTGTATTTTTACGTCAGTCGGAGTCGGTGAGAAAAATTTTGTTGACAATGTTGACATTTCTGACAATGCGTTTAGAAATTGCATCGACTCAACTTGTGCGTTCAGAATTATATTCAACATCATTATATAAAAAAAACAAATGTTTCTAATAGTATTTTATTAAATAAAGCTACATTTGGACGGATCGGACGGCTACAACGGATCACTCACGTAAGTCGAGTTTAGCCAGACATGTTTCGGACTAATTCGTAGTCCTTCCTGTAGTAGTAGTTCATAGTTCATGTTAAAAGCTAAATTTGGTATTTTTTATTTCGCAAACCATTTATAATTTATTTAATGATAATTAATATCGAACGAACCATTATTATGAGCGTTTTACGTTTTGATAACTGTCAATAGCTACTTAAACACGCTCCACTCCAAGGTCAAATTACTTTCCCCACTAGTGGATAAAACGCGATTTTACCCGCTTGTATTAACGGATAAAAGGCCGCTTTCTGAGGTAGTGAGGGGAAAAAAATCGCGCTGCTGATCGCTGGCGATCTCGCTCCGCCGTTACATCGCTTGTGTGAAAGAACCCATAAACTCAATTATCACTGCTTCTCCCAAAGTGATCGCAAGTTTTGTTTGTAAAAAAGGCCGTAGCTGGATGTGTCAGTTTCAGTGTGTCCACTGACCTATGTTCGTGGCAGTCTTCTCCAAGTAAGCCAGCGGGCCCTGCAGCGCGGCGCTGGCGTACGCGCCGCGCCCCCCGCCGCCAGCCAGGAACATTCCCTGCGCGAGACTGCTCTGCATCTGGTTTTACAAAATGCAGTATTAATACTCGAACACGTTCGTTTGTTTCGTTTCATAGAAAACGGAATAACTAGGTGGGTCAAGTGGCTACACTTGGTTCGCCAGAAGGCGCGTCGCACTATCATCCCTACCTACCCAAACCCTAAAACAACGCTCAACTTACATGGCAATAGGGTAATTAATAATAAATAATAATATATGTATACCTTCCTTTACAATCCTTAATTTTCACTTGTAAAACGACCGAAGTACAAGGCAAAATCCACAATTTAGAACTCCGTTCAGTTTGACAAAGTCTCATATTGACTTGAATGTGATGTCTAGTTGTGCGATTTCGGTAGTGTAGTATCGTAATTGCATCACCATGCATTTAATAAAAAATACGAATTACCTCAATTTGAAATGCTGCAAATACACAATTTTAAGCACTTATTTTCACTCAGGCGTTTGGAGCAACATGGCCTATGCGTCACGCAACTATGGGACTTCATTGTTACCTAGTTAATCACATTTCTGTGGTTTGTTCCATGTGTGTCTATTTCATGCTATCTAGCCCCTATTCCACCAACGTCACAAATGTCAATTTTCAATGACAATTCGATGTAAATTGCTGACTTGAAGCCTTTTTTTTTAGTGCGCTTCAAATTGGCAATAAAGTGTAGAACGAATTGTCATTGTAAGCTGAATAGGAGCTTGCTAGTAAAAAAAATATTGACGAATTCTACAAATTTAAAAAAAAAAACAAAAAACCAACGTACCTTATTTCGCTGATAAAAGAGTCCAAAGAAACTGAGAAAACAGGTAAATGAATTAAACAAACCAAACAATCTTACATTAATCTTATTTATTAACAAACATTACTTGTAGGTACTAAAACACTACAAAAACAACATAAAAATAACTTAACTTGAAAATCATACTTAAGTTTGAAAAAAATTGAGATTTTTTTTAATTGCACATTCAGCAGCAAACGCTGCTAACCAACCGAAGCGCTCATAAGGATCTAAACACGCCTCTATTATTATAGACTTAGCTTGTGCAGATTATTGTGACCGTTTCGGCTGATTATCAACTTTTGTTGCTGACTGTACCCCCGCACATTTTGATGGTTTATAATATAAACTTTATACCCTTTCAAACGCGGGAGTAAAGATACATTTACCCTCCAGTCTCGTTGATTTTAATGAGTGCCTACTACTTGAAATAAAAATGCAACCCATAGGTACAGTCAGCAGCAAAGGTTGCTAAGCAACCGAAGCGGTCACAATGATCTGCACAAGCTCTTATGTCTATAACAATAGAGCCGTGCTTAGATCATTGTGAACGCTTCGGTTGCTTAGCTACTTCTGCTACTGACCGTACATGGGTCACGGGAGAGAACGCGTACAGATACAAACCCTGCGCGAATGGGGACAATGCCTAATTTAAAAACATTTTGAAATATCAAAACGATCGGTTACCTAGCATGAAATTTGTATGAAATTTTTCAACTATGACGTCATATTTTTCAGTGATCAAACTGCCTTTTTTATTGGTTTTTGTTAAATTAAAAATCGTCTTAATAGGGAAGATGCCTCTCGGTCAAATCAGCAACTTTTTTTGAAATGTCAAAACGATTTGATCGGATCCGTTAGTATGAAGTTTGTATTGAATTACAGAACTATGACGACATCATTTTCAGAGATCAAACTGCCTCCTCTTATTAGTTTTCGTTAAAATAGAAATCGTTTTAAATGCAGTAATAAGTGAGGCAGCCGTTTTTTACGAGTATTTTTGGAAGCATGATAACTGAATTTTTTTTTTTTTTCGAATCGACCGTTGATTCGAAAAATATCGTAACTCAAAATAATATATTTCGTGACTTTTGTATCATAAGTTAATTAATTGAAACCCTATCGAACTGTATTTTTACTTTTTCAAAATTTTGATAGATAAAAAAGATACACAGTATGAAAACACAGTAAGTAATAGTTTGAAGTGAAATGTTTTAACGAATAAAATCCGTTCGCGACTTACAAACATTTTGAGTACAGTACAAACCGAAAAGGCGAAATATTATTGTGGGAATAATGTCGGATCACGAGTTACCATCTTAGTCCATCGAAGTTTTTGCAACTGTTCTATCAGTAACTGTCGATACAATTTTACTTGTCAGTAAAACCTCGCGCTATTGGAGCTACGAGTAGCCACGAAAATAGGATTACTTCATTACCCATTTATATTGATAATTTTTTGCATTGAGCTTAATAGAATATTCGCTCAAGCATCATCAATTATTATTCACATAAACTTTTTTTTTTAATTTTTGCAATGCAACTTTGGTTACAATGTTGTAATACTGAAAACAACAGTATTTTGACAAAATAATACTAAGGAGTACAGTGTAATTATAGGTTACAATAATGCTCCACTAGTAAAATACGTTCATATATGGAATGGTATAACAGTTTCTGCAGTTACGATAATACTCGATAAACAAATTGTTGACATTTGTGGTCGTAACTCTTTCTAAAATCGAAATACAGCATTTTTTTTAATAAAATAACAATACTCTCTTATAAAACGAAAAAATCTAAAACATATGCCACATAAATATTCAGTTATGTTTAACTAAGTGACCATAATATTAAGACTCAAAGTATTTAAAATCGTTTTTGCGCTCTCCTGGCAACCAGCATTTAGTAGTTACGATTTTTTTGGAATCAACGGTCGCAATTGTACCTAAAAAGGTTTTAATTTGACATCAGTCAACAATTAATTCTATTGCAGTTAATAAAATAAGTGAGGAATCGGTTTTTTACACGCAATTTTCGAAAGCTTAACCTTGTGAAAATCACGCACACAGCGCAGTGAGCAAAAGTGACGTACTCACGGACCAACCGCCCTCTGGACACCGCATCTTCTATAATTTACTTGGAAAGTCATTACGAAAAAAGCCGCGGTGAGCGGGCCGGGGAACGCGTCGTGATTGGTTCACAGCTTGTCATCTCGCTTGTCATCTGGTCTAAAGCCGCGATTCGAGGCTAGAGAGATTTATAGGTGCAAATGAGCATATGCGTTACGGAAACGTTCGCCCTGACATTTGGTGTATCTGTAAGGTCAGTGTCCCTAGCTGCCCCTGGGGCGGGGCTACCGGCGCGGGGGGCCGGCGGGGTAGGCGGGCGGGTGCGGGGGCCGCGGTACCTGCTGCTGCTGCATGGCCTGCTGCTGCAGCGCTGCCTGCTGCGCCGCCGCTGCCATCTGCTGCACCTGGCAAGAACACCGCACTACACTTATGACAGAGGGTCGAGCACGACTTTACGAATGCTGCGTCACCTAAAATCGAATAGTAAACGTTGTCGATTTTGTATGGCGTTTGGAACAGCGCCCGCCCGTGAGCGTATTTGGAACTAATATTTAGTATGAGGTTTCTCGATCTCGATACGATAACCGTAACGTTACGCAGCATTCGTAAAGTCGTGCTCGACCCTCAGTGTATAGGTTGCGTTTTAATGAGCCGTGAAGGTTTTTTTACACGACGAGGAAGGCAAACGAGCAGTGGATCACCTGATGGTAAGTGATCACCACTGCCCATGGACACCCGCAACTCCGGGGGGGTTAGCACTTAGCAGATGCGTTGCCACCCAGAGAGCTAAGATGAAATGCCTCTTGTGCCCGTAACTACACCGGCTGTCTTACTCTCCACACCGGAACACAACAGTGCAAGCACTGCTGCTTAGCGGCAGGATTAGCGAGTAAGATGGTGGTAGCGATCCGGTCGGACCTCGCACAAGTAAGTTTAAATCAACACCTCTGTAAATGGTGCACTACGCTACCTGTACGCTTTGCTGCACGCTGCAGGGCTGCATGGGGGACACGGCCTGCTGTATCGGGGGGGCGCTCTGGCTCTTGTTGTACACGGCGTGTCCCTGTCGCGAAATACACTGGGTTAGGCGGCAAAAGACAGCTTCAACCATGGGGCAAATGTGTACTGAATGGGGCAACAAAGTGTTTGTGTAGTTGGGAGGCATTAAGAAAAGAAATTTGAAATAAATTATGCGACGTATGATTTGGATAACTGAATTGTTGAAGTTACTTTTAGTAGTAAAAATAATAACGTAAATAAATATTTGGTCAAATGAATCCCTTGTATTCTTAAAGATCCTGTTACTACCAAGCTTTTTTGCACTGTTTTTGCGACCACTTGTTGGCATATGCATCCGATAGAGCTAAAATTTGATATAGCCACTACCTACTTATGCAAGTCCTGAGACAAAACAATAATCAGGTAGCGAAATTCTGGTGGTCCGGCCAGGATCGTCTCCGCAGGAAGGAACTCTTCAGCGGTTAATGGCATCGAATTGAAATTTGATGTGGATATGTAAATTGGACGATAATATAAGAACAGTGCATAAAAAGCTTGTAGTTACTAAAATGGTTTTTTTTTGCAGAAGTTTCTTTTACAGAAACAGTTTTTTTACAGAAGTTTTTTAATACGAAAAGCTGCATAAGTATACCTGCAAGTCAGCGAGTAGACTCTGCCACTGCGTGATCTTGTCGTAGTGCCGCCGGAGCAGCTCGTCCTTGCGCTGCAGCTCGCACTTGAGCTCGTTGTTGTCCTCGCGCACCAACAGCTCCGGCTTCATCGCCGACAGGAGGAACCTGGGGCAAGGGGCAACGTCATACACGAGCTGTAGTGTCAAGTGAGGTCTATCTGTGAATTTCCACCAATCATAGGCCAGTTAGCTTGTCTCACATTGGTGGAGAATGACAGATAACAGATAGATCTCACTCGAGACTAGCGGATTTTTGGCATGCGAAAGCACTATTTGCATTGCCTCTTGAGCTCCCAGTAAAACCACAGAATAACTACAAGCGGCCTCTGTGAGGTAATTTTTAGCAATTTTTCGTTTTTAACATGAAACCACCGTGAGAATTAATCGTAGTGAAATTAATAGAGCTCGTTGTTGTCCTCCCGCACCAGCAGCTCGGGCTTCATCGCCGACAGGAGGAACCTGGGGCATGGGACAACGTCGTACACGAGCTGACATATGAAGCTATCGCGAGTCAAATGTCATGCTTGGATCACTAGTGTCAAGTGAGGTCTATCTGTCAATTTCCACCAATCATAGGCCAGCAGTAGCTTTGTCTCTCATTGGTGGAGAGTGACAAGCCAATGACAGGTCAAGCACCAAGGGGTGGTGACAACGACAACTCACCTAGTCCTACCTACAGCCAAATAATATTATGCACATAAAATCTCCCTCCCTTGAGGTGTTTTATTTTAAGTAGGGGTGCTCAGTACAAAACCGCCCGGGGTACCAATGTACCCCACGCCGGGACTGGTCAGACAGATAGACAGACGGACATGACGAAACTATAAGGTTTCCGTTTTTGCCATTATGGTTTCGGAATCCTGAAAAGGAGGATCTAGTTCAAGCAACCGACGCGTTCACATTGATCTAAGTACGGCTCTACTGTTATAGACATAAGAGCTTCGGTTGCTTAGCTACTTCTGATGCTGACTGTGCCCTCACCTCTTCTGCAAGAAGAACGCCTCCATCTGCCTGGCGAGGTCAATGAACCGCTCCACCTCGACTTTAACCTCCTCTTTCTCCACGCTCGGAGACGCCTCCTGCTTCGTCAGCACGTTCAGACATGCCTGCCAACATTTACAACATAAAATAAAAAAAAAACTGGCCTGAGGGTTCCGTACAAAGAATTGTCTCCGCTTTTCCCCAATGATTTATTGTTCTCCAGTGTTAGCAGACTCCTGCTTTTAAGCAAAATGTACTCAGTGTGGGGTCATTTTATATTGCATGGTCTGTGACATATACAGACAGACATAATTTTTTTACATTTTCAGTTTTTTCTGAGTTGTTGTGCTACCTTCATAGCAAATTACAATTTTCTAGGACAACTGGAAGTACCCTTTAGGTTTTCGGAAATTTGTACAGAAATAGCCTTTTTAATGACTGTACCTTTTGATTGCGTAGACTTAGAAGTTTGATTTTTTCACAACTTTAAGGAACTGCAGGCTTGAGTATTTGATATTAATTTCAGCATGCTACCTTCACGCGTTCCAGAGAAAAAGGGTCTTGACAGACAGACAGACGGACAACAAAGTGATCCTATAAGGGTTCCGTTTTTGTTTTTGAGGTGCGGAACCATAAAAAAAACTTTTACTTAGGATTTTTAGTCGAATCTGCAACTGCATCTGCTACATTATAGCATGACAGAAACATTGACTTAACACCATGGACTTTGGGTCTAGTACAAATTTCACAAAAAATGTCTCCCAGTACAACAGAGCGTTTTTCGATGACAGCCATACGTCAAGCGCTGTCGTTCGACCAAACTAAGACTGCCCCCCGACTACGAAGTGCAAAATTCGAACTTCGTATCGTGCCGTCCCTCTCAAGCTAATATTATTTAAAACGAGAGTGAGCTGGACGATACGATACGAACTTCGATTTTCGTAGTATGGAGGCTGGCTGACGCTCGATTACCTAGTGCGCTTTTGGTTAGGACGTTTTCAAGCCCCCGAACCCGAAGTTCATGGTGTTGAACAAATATTGATTTTAGGATCTGAAAGTCTAAAAATCTGAAAGTGGGCTCAACTAACACATCTTTCTTACTATCGATAACGGGCTTAGAAGGCGTTTTATCTTCTTCTTTACAAAGGCCACACCTCGCTTGCGTAGGTTACACTTGTAGTGACGTAAGCACTTAATGTTTGTTTGGCATTTCTTTATCTAAACTCATTGCTGTCACGTACGTGAGCTTCGCACGGGCTTTGTTGATAAATAAGATAAGTGATGTTCACAGGTTTGCCAATCATTAAGCAATCAAACTCCTTTCGCATTTAGCAAATACCTACCTACTTGTTGACAAATTTCGCGAACACGTGGCGGCGTGCATGGGCGTACGAGGCCTGTTTGATAAGTACCCGTTTATGGAAAAATAAAATCATTTTTTTTTGTATATATGCATTTATTTTTCTACGTAGTCACCTTTTAACTCTATACATTTGTTCCACCTATACTCAAGCTTCAATAAACCATCCAAAAAGTATGATTTTGGAAAGTCATTAAAATAGGCCTCTGTGGCGGCAATGACTTTGTCATTTGATCCAAATCGCTTGCCTCCGAGCCATTTTTTTAGGTTGGGAAACAAAAAGAAATCGCATGGGGCCAAATCTGGAGAATACGGGGGGTGAGACAATAGTTCGTAGCGTAACTGTGCTAATTTAGCCGTCACAACTCTGGACGAATGAGCCGGGGCGTTGTCGTAATGAAACAGTACTTTTTTCTTTTTTAAATGGGGTCGTTTGTCCTTCAACACGGCGTCAAATTCATCCAATAAATTGGCATAGTACTGCCCTGTTGTTGTTTTTCCCCTTTCTAAATAGTCAATATGTATAATACCCTGCGAATCCCAAAAAACGGTCGCCATGACCTTTCCAGCCGATGGGACGGTTTTTGCTTTCTTTGGAGCAGGTTCACCCGGTAAAATCCACTGCTTCGACTGCTCTTTCATTTCCGGGGTGTAGTGGTGGACCCACGTTTCGTCCACGGTCACGAAACGACGCAGAAACTCCTTCGGGTTACGTTTGAACACGGCCAAACACTGCTCCGAAGTAGTCAGTCGGTTCCGTTTTTGCTCCTCTGTGAGTAAACGCGGCACCCACCTCGCCGATACTTTCTTCATACCCAATTTTTCTTCTAATGTGTGTTGTACCCTCTCGATTGAAACGTTTACAGCATCAAAGATTTCTCGAAGTTTAATTCGGCGGTCGGCTAAAACGATATTTTCAATTTTCTTAACCATATCGTCTGTAGTCACCTCAACTGGCCGGCCTGGGCGATCCTCATCAAAGACAGTTGTTCTCCCCCGCTTAAACTCGTTATACCAATATCTGACGGTTGTCATAGAAGGAGCACATTCATGGTAAACCGCTTGCATTCTTACTTTTATTTCATCACATGTTTTTCCTTCCAAAAATAAGAATCTAATTACAGACCGATACTGTTCTTTCTCCATTTTAACAATTTTAAGTTCACGCCTTCACTGAATCGTTGTCAAATGAGAAAAAAAAAAACAAAAGAATGCCATTTTTTTTTAATTTTCCCGCCTTTGAAAAATGGCTTAAAAAGGTGGTATACTTATTTGCGGCCAGTGATATTAATATATTTAGAAAACGGGTACTTATCAAACAGCCCTCGTATTTAGGGGGAAAAACAGCAGAAAACCACTAAAATACCGCATGTGTTATGGGGTGGGAAAAGTTGACAGTTGACCAAAGAGCAAGACTCATCATAACTCTTCATGATCTCAATTGGAAAATCTTTTTGTATTTTTTATTTTTACGGTCTTCCCGTGAGTATCAATTATATTTTAATAAACTCATTTATTGGCATTGGTATTGGTTTGAAATACCAATTCTGGTGTAAGGGTGGACACGCGACCCGGAGTGTCGAGGTTCCGGGTTCGATTTCCGGGGTTGGTATTTTTCTGGTTTTTTTCTGTGTATTCATGTTTCGGTGAGTTTATTAAAATATAATGATAACTCTTAACTAAACTATGTCATTAATTTTAGCCTTGTGGTTAATCTAGCGGAGTCTAGTGGTAGTGGTCATAAATGTCAAAATTGTCAACAAAAAATTTCTCACCGACTCCGACTCAAGTAAAAATACACAACTTCCAATGTTTTCTGTTACAATATCGTAAAAAAATAATGATTCCAGTGATGAAGCTTTATTTTTATGAGCTGTTTTTTTGCATGTTGCGCTTCCGTCGCTACAGTGTGAGGTGAAAAGTTTTGTGTTACACACATGTGCAAATTTTACTTCTCGTGTGTTGAAACACTCGCTACGCTCAGGATTCTATTTTAGAACTCAACTATATAATCCCTTCGCTTGCTTTTGTTTCAATTCCACACTCGCGGTTAAAATACAACTTTGCACCCTTGTATAACAAATAACTATTTACGTTTTCACTTATCAAGCTTCCGAAAATTACTCATAAAGAACCGATGCCTCACTTAATTACTGCAATTAAAACGATTTTTAATTTAACAAAAACTAATAAAAGCAGGCAGTTTGATCTCTGAAAATGATGACGTCATAGTTCTGTAATTCAATACAAACTTCATACTAACGGATCCGATCAAATCGTTTTGACTGACATCTCAAAAAATGTTACCAATTTGACCAAGAGACAACATCCCTATTCTTTGTTTAATAGAAAATAATGAAAACTCTGCTCATACAATTAATTTTTGATCAACTTAGGCATTGGATAGGGCCCTAGTATATTGCAAAATAACCAAAGCGAAAGCTAGTAATATAGTAGTTTATGCAACTGCTAGAAAATGAGGGTCCTTAAAACACGTGTTTTTATGAAACGAGGCGAAGCTGAGTTTCATAATAGGATCACACGAGTGTTTTAAGGCCTAATTATGTGGAGTTGTATACATTACTTTATCTACACACATATTATAAGTACTCTAAGATGGGTTCAGAAGCCGAAGGCATATATCATACCCATATCTGTCACGAATTTGACTGCTTTTTTAATCATAGACAAACATACCGAGCTGACGTTTCGTAAAGTGTTTTTTTTTATTGTAAAAAATATATATATCACATTATTATTTATACATGTCGGGCCGAACATGACTTATATAGGTGAGTGATCCGTTTTATTTCACTATGACTGTAAATTACGTTGGTTTTCAAATTTGAAACATCGAATTCGATGTCTATTACTTTACTGCTGGGATGGTGGTGGTAGGGTGGCGCTGTCGGCGAGAAGGCGACGTCATTTTCTACGGTTTCTGAACGCATTATAGAGGACTTATGATATGTGTGTAGATAAAAAATAATACCGTTCCAGTTTGATCGCAGGCTCAAGTGGATTTTTTTACTTATTGAAAATTGTAGTTACCTAACGTAGACTAAGTATAAGGTACAGTCGAGAGAAACTGATTCGTATACCTCCGTGGAACCCAAACGTCTGACAAAGAAATTGATTGTGAAAAGGTTCCACATGGGTACGCCGTTCAGTTCCTTCGACAATGGTGTTTTAATTAATAAACAGATAGACATTAAAACTGAATTATTTATTAGATCATTAATACAAGAGATTTGTATAATTTACATATCGTACTCACGCGCACACAATATTCCTACATCTATAATTACGAAGTCTTTAATAGGTATCAACATACATTTACTTGCACTAAACTTATCATAGTTTCTGTTAACAAGAACAAGAAAAAGAGTGGCTTTGCAGCATTTATAATTTACAGTTCCAATTCGAAAGATATTTCAAAGAGAAAATAAATCTAGGTAAGTATGAAATAAATTCCCTTTCGGTAAAGGGCAAAATATTGATACGCGCAAAGTTGCACTAATATGTATACGCCAATATCAACGGTATCGCACAGTAATAAGGTCTCTTTTGTGGTGTACACATATTGGTGACCTTGACCGCCGTTTCATAGATAGCTGTTGCCCGCGACTTCGCCCGCGTAGTTTTCGGTTATCGCTATCCCGCGGGAACTATACAATTTTCCCGAATAAAAAGTAGCCTATGTTATTCCTCAATATTCAAACTATCTTCTTACCAAATTTCATCTAGATTGGTGCAGCGGTTTTCCCGTGATGAGGTAACAAACAGAGAGACAGAGTTACTTTCGCATTTTTATTATTAGTTAAATCTTTCCTGGGCCAGCCGTCTTTCGGAATACTTTTTTAAAAATTACGCATTTAATTCTGTGTTATATGTATATGAGATCGGAATAAAATAGAAATCCATCCATAGCTCAAAGTAATTTCTGGATTTTTTTTTTATTTATGAAAAAAATTACAAATAAACAAAAAAAATGCCTTGACCTTGAAAAGGATTTCTTCAAAACTTCAGTTTTTCTCAAGGACGACAAAACCAAGATGTCTTAATAAACCTGCTGTAGCTAGTTTCACTATAGAGGTCTCTGTACCATTCATTTTGTATGTCAATTAGAACCTCTCTCCTCGGCATTGTATCTAGAATTTTACCATGAGACTCAGCGCGAGCAGAGTCGCGGCGAGCAGTGTGCGTCTCGCTACCGCTGGGTCGTGCGCTCCCAGAGGAAGGACTACGAACGAATTAGTCCGAAACATGTCGGGCTAAACTCGACTTACATACGTGAGTGATCCGTATTATTTCCCTATGTATCTAGACATTGGCGTGCCTCTTGATTTTGTTATAATTATAACATTCATTATACTAAAATATAGATCTCAAATATTCGGTTCTTTGACTAAACTTTGTCGAGGGAACCATCTACATGTGTTATGTTATTTTACACATTGGCTTACCAACACCATGGACTTCGGGTTAGCGCTTGAAAACGTTCGAACCAAAAGACCACTAATCGACCGTCAGCCAGTCTTAGTTTGGTCGAACGACAGCGCTATGACGTATGGCTGTCATCGACAAATGCCGTGTTGCACTGGGACACATTTTTCGTGAATTTTGTACTATACCCAAAGTGGGTGTTAGCAAGGCAATGTAGACATAAGATCGATTTTGCCGGATCTGTGAAAAAACCTTTGACTATACCTATACCAACTATACCTATAGCAGTTACTTTCGCATTTATAATATTAGTTAGGATGGTACGGAACCCTAGGTGCGCGAGTCCGACTCACACTTGGCCGGTTTTTTTTTAACTATGACAAAAGCAACATTTTTCTTCATTTGGAATACCTTAAGAATCTGGCTTATAATCAGCGGGCGGCCGACTGATGCAAATTACGTCAAAATAATGTCGAATTATATCCGTAATATGGATATGACTACAATGGATGCATATACTTTTATACATAAATATTGCTCGAAATTTAATAAAACGGCCATTCCATAATAAACGTTACCAAGAGCTCAAAGAATTAAATTGGCTTAAGAAGTCAACTCTAGTCTCTTTCCATAAAATACATAATTAAGTCTTATCCACCTTATGCTTTCGTCGCTATATTGCATCCATCGGCCGCTCTATGCCTATAATAAAAGCGGCGTAGCTTTTCTCTTTCAACTAGACATAATTCAAAAGCTACATTTTATCTAAGTAGCGCTAATGTGATTTTTAACGTGTTCTTTTAAATTAAAAATTACAGGGGTGTTCGTTAAGGACATGACGCTTCAATTTTAACTAAAGGATAACTACTTAAATTACAGTACCTACTTTTACCAACACCCATCGGCGGTCCCCGTGTTCCTAGCGGAGCCCTACACGATGCACACGAGACTTGCGCCACCGACGCGAGAGTAATTAATGTTTTTATTCACCATTAGGTCGTACAGCTAGAAACACGTTGACAACAGGACATTTGTAAAATTAAAGTACTGGAAACACAATTTTCTATAAAACGACAAGTCGCAAATAAATATCGCTTAAGTAGAAAGCGAGTTAAAATTACAATTAATTCAATCATAAAATTTTAACTATGTACAATTATTAGCAAAATCATGTGACTTATGAACCTCCCTAAGCTACAACACTCAATATATCTACTTTAACGCTAGTGCAATAAACTTCTTAGTAATCGTCAGTGGCGTAGCGTGGGGGGCAGGGGGGCCATGGCCCCGGGTGGCGGGAGTGGCAGCGCCCTGTCTGTGTAACTTGCGCGCCGGTACCTTGTAATGGTACGGGGGAGGGGGGAGCAAACCCACGCTACGCCACTGATGATCGTGCTGTGTTAACGCACACAGCTAATCTAACAACCATTCGGTGGTACTGCCACTTCGACGGACAAGCCAACTTCACGACCAGTCGTGGGAATATTTTTAATGACAGCATTAAACAAGACATCAACTAGCATCATTAACGTTAATGACAGCAATTATTACATGAAATTCGTGATACACCCGTTTTGGCCTAAAAAATTCCTCAAAACGATTTCCCGAAATTTAAGTACTTGTGACTAAGTTTTAAACACTTTATTGTACAGAAAATAGTTACAAACAATGAGATACTATAGCCCAAGCCCTCTCATCCTGAGAGGAGGCCTGTGGCCAGCAGTGGGACGTAAAAAAGGCTGGTGATGATGTGATGATGAATGAGATACAAGTACAAAGGCGGACTTATCCCTATTCAATGTGTTTTGTCAAAGAGTAAACAAGTCAGGCATTTAGGTATAATAGGAGCATTTATTGCTAAAATGTCTCTGGTGCACTAGCAATTATATTACAATGTGTCATAAAGTGGTCATAAATCATAATTAGTTTATAACTTACATTTCTTTATTTAAAATTCGTGTCGTTTTGACGTCCTAGACCAAACTTGTGATGTAACATATATTAATGCAGTATCATGATCAGCTTTGACCATTAAAGTAGTTTCGCCAGTTCGCCGACCGTCGCCAGTTTTCGACTTTTTCATCGATCTGTTTGACTAATCGGTATAAAGTAGACATACTAACAAGATTAGAAACTAAATAAAAATACTGTGACAACCCCAAATAGTTTGGTTGTAAGCACACATAGACAAAATGCATGTTTGTAAAATGAGAACAGAACAAAAAAATAAAAACAAAAAGGGTTCGCAACGAACGTGTCACAACGCGTACTTGATTGCGGAAAAAATAGTGGGGTGCCCCACAGTTTATGATAAGTTTTTAAAGGTAATTTTATGTTTTTTGATTTGTTTTTTATTTCTATTGATAGATAATGAGCTTCACTCTTTATTAAAAATAAGTGTTATTCTATTTTTTGTTGGAAAAAGTATAAAAATGAATAGTCGGTAACTGGCTACCTCATTTTCGTAGAATACCTAGTTCTCGACCGTTGCGGTCGAAAACTGGCGTCGTCGAGTCCAGTAAAGTTGCATCTTTTTCGACATATTATTAAAGCAACTACTGAACCTAATTTTTTGAATTTGAATCTTATTAACACCAGAATTGTGCCAGCCAGTTTTCGACCGGATTATTTCAAATGTCTTAAAGATACTAAGCGTCAACTTTCTTGGTCGAAAAATGGGATATGTGATAACTATATGTCATATTCCGACTACCATATTCGAATTAATAGACAGTTTAATAGATATTTTGTGTTTTTGTACAAGAATCACATTAAATTCATCACACAATGTATTTTGTGCCGAAATCTACTTAGCTGATAAAAGTAGCGTTAGCAAAAAATGAGATTTTTATTTCTATAATTAGAAATGTGAATAAATCAAAGATTGACCTAGTTATACGTTTTATTTTGTTTTCATAAAGTTGTATACATTTTATATTTTAACCGAGTACGGGTTTTTATTAGATAACTAATTTATAATATTAGAGTTCTTCACATATTTGTCATCAAATCCCATAGTCGAGAACTGGCGAATATGAAGTCGAAAACTGAAGATTTCGGTCGAAAACTGGCGAAATCGGCATTTTCGGCTTTATTGTTTTTTGGTAAATTATTTATAGGTCTTACTTGAAAATAAAGGGCATTAAACGAAAGTAGACTATATTCACTATATGCATTATTTTTTTCCATTTCATATTAGTTCTATTTTTTTTCGTTCTGAACTTGACAACTCCACTAATCGGTCGAGAACTGGCGAAACTACCCTACCTCATTGAAACTTGCCATCAGATGCAATAAAGACTGCAAATTACTGAATATGGCTGCCAATCTTAGATAATTTTAATTAAACTTGTATCTGAAATTATATGTATAACGCAAATGTGATTGCAAAATAAAATAATGATAAATATTAAATTTAACGCAGTCTAACAATGTCATTAAAAACAAGCCACAATAGAATCAATTTGATAGGCTACAATAAAATTAAAATTACTTAATTTCTATATAATACTCTATTTCTCATAGCTGTACCATGGGGATTGGTATGGACTTCTGTAATAATTGGAGTTCATCTGACCATACAATGCTGGGTAGGTCTGATGGTGTTGCATATTCTGCTGGTAGAACTGATGGAGTTGCTCTGGCCTCCATTGTGGTCTCTCCGTGTTGAGGTGACTAGGTTGCAACCGGTCTGCAGGATTCTGCATTGCCATGGTTCTGTAGTCGACTGGAGGTGCCATGAAAATGTTGTCATTGTACTGCCCTACCGGCATCGTCCAGTCTATTGGTTTCTCCGGAGATTTGACTTCAGTTTCTTTTGGCGATGGTTTCCGCTTGCTGGTGCTTGGATTTCTGGCAGGTGGAGGCGACTTGGCTTTGCTTGACATGAATTTGTGGAACTCACTTTCAAAAGCGCTGGGGTTCTTGTTTATTGGCTGCACGACGGCCGGGACTCGCTGCTGGTCGAGTATTGTGCTTGTGTAGGTTTTTGTCGGCAAGGTCTGGACTGTGGAAGATGGTGGGTTTGGTGTGTGTTTTGGTGTGGGCTTGGGTTTGAAGCTGTAATCTGCCGACTGGATATTCTGTGGTATTGTTGCGTAACTTTTCTGGTTCTGTGGTGGGTTCCCATACATTTTGTGCTGGCTTTGCATGATGGGTTCAAGGGGAGAATTATATTCGAAGTTGGTGTTCTTCTTTGGCGCCCGCGGTTTTCGAGGCTTGCGCTGCACAGGTTGACCTTCCACAGGCTCTTTTTTCGGTTTGGGTGTCCGTTTGACGGGTTCCTTCTTTATTCTTTCCTTCTTTGGTTTTTCTACCTTTACCTCAGTTTTGTCCACAGGCTTCCGCTTCTTCCTCTCTTTCTTTTGCATGGGAGGTGGGGGCTCTGGAGTGACCGGGCCAACTTGTAAAGGATCACCATTGGGCTCAAATTTAACTTCAGGCCTAGGGCTCACAGTAACAGTATCATCATGTGGCGGAGACTCCCAATTAGACACCACAGCAGCCATATCATCTAGTTGTTCATTGGACAACTTCTTTGTTTTAACTTTCCGACCACCCTTGGACTTACCAGGAGTTGGAACTTTCTTCTTCTCCTCTTCAGTTGCTTCTCCTTCCTTTTCAGTCTCATTTTTAACTTTTGGTTTCGTCTCTTTCTTAGTGCTGGCCTTCTTCCCTTTACCTTTAGATGCTTTCTTGGATTTTGGCTCTTCGTAATCAGAATCTCTATCCGAGTCAATGTAGCCTATATCAGGCAACTGGGCCTCTGATGGGTCCATCTCGTCTCCCTTGAGCCAGATGTCTTCAAGAGCATCAAGCTGTGTGTCATCAGGTTCAATAGGCATGAGTCTCCTCTTCATGGAAGTCATCATATCCAAATCTCCCTCCGCCATGGTCATTTCTGCGTCGTCCATTATGTCTTCACCAAGAATGGAGACAGCTATTGCTCCTTCAGAAATACTCTTGCTAGCCATGGCTCTTTTTAAATGGAGCGGGTGCCTTTTCTTTTTTTTTAAGCCCTCTTCTTCAGCTACTATGAATGACTCTGGGAGCTCCGTGTTGTTTTTATTGCAGAGAATGTCTTGGCCTGATGGATGCGGGGCAGGTACCATCTTTTCAGGCTGCTCCGGGTGGCAGCCAATGTCTTGGCCTTTCAGCCACAATTCATAGCGATCTGGCTGGAATCTCTTCACAAAGGTATCCATGGAAATCTTCACCATGTCATTGCTGCATGTGCACTGATTTGCTCTTTTACCATACTCAACCCATCGTGGGGCAGCAAAGTTTGTTGATTCTGCGCAGTTGAAGCCGTGGTTGAATCCCGCATGGTAACCATAAGGGAATGTGATCATAATCTCTCCTGCTTCTTGGGTTATTTTATTGATTGGTACAGAGTACTGCTTCAAGATTTGTGGTGAGATCAATGTCATCTTGTGGCGCAGGAAGGCTTGGCAAGTTTTAGCAGATGTGGGGAAGAAGCCAGCAGCAATTCTTTCAAACCTCTTCCCATGCTCAGGAGGGATACAATACCAGGTTTTAGGTTCACCAAAGTGCAGATAATTTATGGAATACAGATCCATATCTTCAGTGTGCCATGCAAAAGTGGTTTTCCACATACCAAAGTAGAGGTAAGCAGTGTTGACACCATCGATTTCAATGCCGTAGTCAGAGTTTACGAAGTCAAGAATGGTCCCCAGGTGGTTTATGTTCCATTCTTTGACATCTGGGTCTGTGATGCTACCATTCACGTCAGCACCGTATATCGGAGCGACATACGTGACATTCTTCCAATATTTCCTCTCCAGATCCTCGAAACTCGAGTGCCGAGGGGTGCAATACTTCGCGGAGTTCGCGAGAACCGAAAACTGCTTCACAGTCATGGCTTTCTTCTGTATATTTATTTGTTGAAACAGCCCTTGTTTGCCGGTGACAACTTGGCATATAGGCGAGGGTATCGTGATGTTCAAGTCATTCAGGTCGTACCCTGACTTGCGGGGGACCCATTCTGGTGGAGGAATCACTTTAGCGAGGCCTGCTCTGTGCGCACCTTTCGACTCCATGTGTTGGATATATTTGTTAAAATCTTTGAACTCCTCCCATGTAGGGCGGAACGTTTGAATGACTGGAACGCCTCCAGAGCTACACATATCGTCCCCGGGCCCCGACATCGTTTTTCTTTTAATAACACTTCCGAGTCCCAAAGTCAACACAATTTCATCATTCACTGCACAATTTTAACCACGTTCCATTGTCACTTGACGCGGTTTATCCACTGTTTATAAAAATCAACGGCAAACTAAACCTTTCTGTCCAGTTTTAAGTTAATCACGCACGAGAACACTTTCGTAACGATGTGAAAACATTATCAGTAAAATGGCCGACAAGATGCGCTCAATTCAACAAAAATCCCTTCACGTACAGTCAAAGCTGCATAAACTAAATCGGGTCACGTACACACGAAAGCGTTCCATGATTTGGGATGAATGAATGAATTTAGCCTATGAAGCTTCGACTGCAAAGCAGCACCGGCCACGGAATGTTTACATTCTGTATGTTGGTAGCGTTCGGATATTTTGACAGTTGTCAACACAGTATTTTTGGATGAGGTTATAAATTAAATTGCATTTTTTGCATATTTATGCAGAAATTCTGGTCGGTTTTATCAGTTTAGCTCACCTGAAATGATTCCTCGAATTCCTCGACTAGATTACCGCTGCCACTTGAAGGTGCCGCCATCTTGTTTTAGTGTAATTAATTACTTCTTATTGTTTGGGTTGTTCTCCGGAGCTACTTGACAGTGTCAAGTACTGTCACTCACCACGCCAACGAATGAGCGGTGAACACCTTGAACAGTGAACTTACTCGCTCGCTCAATCACGTCGCGTTCTCGTTTAGAACATTGACTTCAAACGTCATCGATCTGACAGGGCTGCCACAAATGTAATAAAACTACACAACAACAGCCATTTTTATTTCTGGAAATTTATTTGACCTAGTTTGAGTTTTCTGACATCGATATTAAGTTGATAGTTTTCAACGCTGGTTTTTTCCTGTAAATAGTAAACAGTTACAAATTAAATCACTATCCACGGTTCTCTAACAAACAATATTAAGACATTTATAGCGTGACTGTAAGCGAAATAGCGTGTAGCGCCGTACCTACGCCACTGTTTAACTAATTCGTGTAACAGTTTATCTTTCTCTCGATAGCAATGATTTACTAAGACATTTATAATAATTAAGTATAGGTACTTATTGACCGTTTTGGTCAGTAAGTTTACACAAATGCTCCTTAAAGGGCTGGCAATGCACCTGTGATTCCCTTCTTGTTGCAGGTGTCCATGGGCGGCGGTCATTACTTTCCATCAGGTGACCACCTGCTGGTTTTCCCCCTTTTATATATATAAAAAAAGTTTCTTGTGACAGCCCTGAAAACGGTATGGCTAAAAACATAATAATGCTAAATGGCTAAATGGAACAAAAAATCGTACCTTCCACGGATTATGTAACTTTGTATTATTTATTACGTCATTTTGCCGGCCAATAACAATAATTGTTATGCTCCAATAAGGGTCAGTCAGACAGAATAATTTGAATACGGTTATTTTTTTTGTGGGAGGGTAGGTACATACCAAATCTACTTGTTCTTCTTCAATAACAATAATTCCACAATCTCCGGTCCCACGACTTCCACCTCCTCAGTTGCAGTCAGGGTAAAAAGCATGGCTTTGTTGGTAAACAAACAAACAAACACACACACATTTGCGAAAATGTATAAATAGATTTGACAGTTTACCAATATAAAGGCGTCTAAAGCCAGGTACATACTAACTAGCTGTCTGTAACCGTATTTTGAAGATTAGGTTGCACATAAACCGCCGTACAGAAAACTATGACAACTTAGTGCTCTAAGTATGACAAGGAAATTTAATTCCAATTTAAAGCGTAGCGGTTTTTATTCGGTCTTGACTACCGAAATTGCTGTAATGCTATAAGAGAAACAAAATAACAAGCACAGAACGACAGCACTGGAAATTATTGGCTAACATTATTATTTTTAGGAACAATAACCTGAAATTCTGATAAATAATTTATTGCACATCTCATGCTAATCTGAATCATTCGTCGAATACGTAACAGAATCTAGGCTAAATAACTGTTGGACTCGAAGTTAAAAGAGTCCTGTGGTTGTATGGGGGTATGTATTACAATACCGAAGTACGAAGGACCGAAATTCACAAAGCCTATGACCGGAAGGCCGAATATTAAAAAGTCGAATGTTTATATGACCGAAAGTTCAAAATCCCGAAAACACGTTTGACCGAAAGCATAAAAGCCCGAAAACTACAATCCCGAAGATTGATATACCAACACACGAAAAGTCGAAAATTATAATGTCGAAAATTCATAATAACTACACATAAAATAATCGACGTTTAAAATATCGAAAATCAAAATACCGAAAATACTAAATGTCGATAGCCGATACACCAAAGTTTAAAATATCTAATTTCAAATGACCGAAAGTATCTACGACGTGGCGCTGACGATGGGCCTCATAAGGAAGCTCAAAGTCACTCAGAGGGCGATGGAGAGGGCTATGCTCGGGGTTTCTCTGCGAGGTAGAATCTGAAATGATGATATCCGCAGTAGAACTAAGGTTACCGACATAGCCCGAAGAACTGCGAAACTTAAGTGGCAGTGGGCGGGGCAAATAGCTCGCAGAACTGATGACCGATGGGGTCAGAAGGTTCTCGAATGGCGTCCACGGACCGGGAGACGAGCTGTCAGTAGGCCTCCAACAAGATGGAGCGACGACCTAGTAAAGATCGCGGGACCACGGTGGATGCGGAAAGCACAAGACCGCTCTGAGTGGAGAGCCTTGGGGGAGGCCTATGTTCAGGAGTGGACGTCTTTTGGCTGACATGATGATGATGATGATGAGAGTATCTACAACATTACTTACGTACGTAAGCCGAACATTGAAATGTCGAATGTTTATTTGACCGAAAAGTTTAAAATCCCGAAAGTTAATATACCTACTTATCCGCCACGTCGTCCGCTTCAAAATTTAAAAAACCCTTTTTTGACCACTTCTCGGTATCCGATTGAGCTGAAGTTTGGCATACTTATGCAAGTCTGATTACAATACAATAATCTCGTAGTGAAATTCTGATGGTTGGGCCAGGATCGTCTCCATAGGAGGGAACTCTTCAACGGTTGATGGTATGGAATTGAAATTAAATTTGTAATTACAGGTACCTACTGACATATCCTGACTGACGGATGAACTTTCGGGATTTTAAACTTTTCGGTCAAATAAACATTCGGCATTTCAATGTTCGGCTTTGCGATCATAGGTCATATCAAATTTCGGTCTTTTGAACTTCGGCTTTATAATACGTAGACCAAAACAACTATCGACATTTTGACTTTCGGGATTTCGTACTATCGGTAATTTGAAATTAGGTATTTCGGACGTCGGTATATTGGTTATCGGTGTTTTATACTTTCGGTATTCTGAATTTCGATGTGTTAAGCGTCGACACTTCAATTGTAGGTATTATGATTTGTCGGTATTGTAATACATACCCGGTTGTATGTTGTATGTAGCATGGTTACAGTCCGTTAGTGAGTTCCCGACTTAAATTTTCAGCCAAACGTTCAATATATTTTTTGAAAATTTAAATACGTTTTGTTATTTTATTTTCGTGTTCAGTAGTAGTAGTGGTTCAATATTAAACATTAAATGTTAATTTTGAATTACATTATTATATCTGATTATTTAATTTTAGCAATGCAAATCTTAAACAAAACGCAGTGACATTTGCGTTTTCAAGTGTCACTTTGGAATCAAAGATGGCGGATTGAATCATAACCTAACCTCACTAGACGCGGACTGTTTTGCGCGTCTTACGAATATTTACCAAAATAAAACTTAATTAGCATTAAATATATGTAAGTGTATTGTGATCGTTTACAAGTAAACCGGCAGAATGGCGGATGCTGCGGCGCGGCAGTTGCAGTACGAGTACAAAGCGGTATGTTATTATAGTTTACCTACGAATAAAAACACCATTATTATTGTGCAATATTAGCTTTGAATAGCCGTACAACGCATTTTACCTTCTAATTAAACTATCAGCCATGTAAATTGCTAGAACTTTCCGTTGTAATATCCTTGTTTGTTACTTAAATTTTGTAATATATTTTAGAATTCAAATCTTGTGCTCCAAGCCGATGTGAGGCTCATAGAACGCCGTGGTCGAGATGAGGCGACAGGAGAGGTGCTGTCGCTATCGGGGAAGCTGATCGGGACTCGTATGGGGGACCGGGCTCAGCGTACCAAGCCCGACAAGGCTGAGGAACGGAAAGTCAAGTATGCCAATGGTACTTTTTAAGGTTAACTATCCATAGAACACTATCCCTTTCTAACTGGAGTATGTGTGTGATAGGGATATCTCATTGTTAGATACTTGTGTTCTAGGGCCTGTGTTTGTCGTTTAATATTGAAAACCAAACATCTTAAGTTGCTACTCCACTCCTCAGTCAGGAAAGTCAGTCGAATATGTTAACTACATAGCTAATTAATTGTAGAAATTAAACCTAACATCCCTTTGTAACTAAAACATATAAGAGACTGACAAGTGCACTAACATGTGCATACTAGCTTTTTAAAAGGACCTGTTTAATAATGACATACAAATGGAACACAATCGGAACACAAACAGAAGTCTCTATCTGTATCTAATACAAGGAGTTGAAAAGAGGCTTCCACTTATTATTACAAGTTACAAGCCATTATGAAGCAGGCCTCTGTTAGTGTTAAGCTTTTGTCATCTATAGATTCAACATACAATGACTATGACTATAGATTGTCTAATAAAAAATATATATTTATTTTATTTTATTTATTTATAACATCATCACAAAATATCCTTACAGGCTACCCTAATTCAATATTTTGGAAATTTATTAACATTTTACAAGCATTGTCTTAACAAACATGAAACAACATACAATGACAATGCAAAGAAAAATTCGTTAAGCAGCTGGACTTGAACCAGCAACCTCGGTAATCCGTACCCGGTATCCGTCCGTATCCGTGTCGGGTATCCGTGCGGTGTTGAATTTCATTCTATGAATGTTTCATAAAAATAAAAACAAAAATAATCAATAAAAAATCGATTATTTTCATTGAAACATGAAACAAAAATATGGACAACACTATTCAACATCTATATTACTACACAGTGTTTGACTAATACAACACGTACATCATTACCCTTGGGAATTTGTTCAAAGAACAGGCAAAAAGATCTAGCTCAATTGCTACTCGATTAAGCATGCGCAGTGCCCTGGTAAAAGGTGCCTGACGAAGCAGTTGCGTCCGAGCGCGCGGCTCAGCCAGCAGGCTCGGCCTTCGTCGCCGCCATACGTACCGCTCCGGCACGTTCAAACGCACCACCACCAGAACCCCCAGGTTAAACAACTTGCCTCTAAACAACTTATATATATGAGGCAAGTCCCAATTCTCTACGAATTTCTAATTTGTTGTATCCTACCATCCCCAATACGAACAAAGTAGGATACATTAACGGATAAAAGTGGTAAACCCCGTATGGTTTCCAATATAAGAACCTAATTAATTTATTTTGAATGTGTTCCAACATTAGCTTATATTTAGACTCATGCGGACTCCAGATGACTGCATATAAAACTCAACATCTTTTAAAATTTGCTCCCAGGCGACAAAAACGTGATGAAGCATCCTATGAGCTCTCCAAATCCAAGGGCAAGCACGTGGCCTGGTCGGACGAGAACACCGGAGCCCTGTACAGGCCACGGGCGCAGCACACCCGGCACGCCTACGAGCTGCTGTTATCATTCATGCAGAGCTCGCTGGGGGACCAGCCAAGGGATATTCTGTGCGGAGCTTGTGATGAGGTAACCGGGAAACTTAGTATGTTGAATTTAGGGTAGCAGCTTATTAAATACTAGCAGCCCGTCCCGGCTTCGCACGGGGTAGACAATTATAAAATGAAAAAAGTTGTTGTAGTGACATAACTACAATAGTTGGACATATGCTACCGCGGAGTTTTTTGTAGACATTATGATGTTCTTCAATATTGTTGTACATTATTTTGTTCTATTGCTAATAGTTTCCGCAGCGCATTCGACGAAAGACATTTTAAGTCTCATTTTTCTACACCTTCGGTTACATTGTTCAAATTTTACCAAGGATCCCTAATTTTTTTCAAAATGAAATGTAGCCTATGTCAAATTGGAAGAATGTAGCATTCTATTGGTGAAAGAATTTTTTTAATCGGCCCAGTACTTTTTGAGCCTATTCATTACAAACATACAAACATACAAAAATAGGTACAAATCTTTCCTCTTTATAATATTAGTGTAGACTAATCAAATTCGTCCCATTTCACCCATAGATGTCTAAGCACCCATCTGTCACCATAAGTAAACAAGCATGTTAAAAATGTGTAATAATATGTACATATTTCTCAACCAGCAGAGGCAATGAAGTGTGGGAGAATAATTTAATTTTTTATATTTTTTTAATTAATTCATTGATACTCATTCAACCTCTGGCTGAAGTCTTGATGGTCCATTAAAACAAACCCTGTATAATCTAGCTGTGGTCTTTCTCATTTTCCATAGGTATGTCACCCATTCAACAGTGTTGGTCTAATAAAAAGTTTGTAACCAACAGGTTTTGAACCTCCTGTAATAAGCTACTTCAACTTTTTTGTTTGTGGCAACTCATCACTTAGGTTAGGGAGATTAGTTACCACTCCTGCTACGGACCAACCACCCTCTGGACAACACATGTCAGGGCGAACGTTTCCGAAACGCATATGCTCATTTGCACCTATTGATCTTATTAGCCACCAATCGTGGCTCACTTTCGACCAGATGACAAGCGACATGACAAGCTATGAACTAATCACGACGCATTTCTCCGGCCCGCTCACCGCGGCTTTTTTCGTAATGACTTTCCAAGTAAATTATAGAAGATGCGGTGTCCAGAGGGTGGTTGGTCCGTGACTCCTACCAATGACTAAGAATTATTTCATTGTAACTATTGTTTTTATGTTCAGGTGCTTGTGGTCCTCAAGAATGACAGACTGAAAGATCCAGAGAAAAAGAAAGAGATAGAACTGCTTCTAGGGTCAATACCTGATGAGAGATTTGCTCTGCTTGTTAATCTGGGTAAGTGAAAAGCACTTGTAACATGAAGCTAGCGGGAGATTCAATCATAGTGAAATAAACGGATCGCTCACGTATATAAAAGGCGAGTTTAGCCCGACATGTTGGGGCGCAGTGTGCGTCTCGCTGCCGCTGAGTCGTGCGCTCCCAGAGGAAGGACTATGAATTAGTCTGAAACAATAAAATCTAAATTTTTTAATAAATATGAAACTAGAGAGACTTATCAATAGTAAGTTATCCGTTTGTTTCACTATGTTAGATAAATAAATGAAAAATAGTTTAACAATGTCTATTAATGTTATATATTAAGATGTGGGTATTCGTGAAGATCTTCGGGTACCCTCAGTTTTTGGCGCACCATGGCTGCCTGCACACGTATGTAACATACTGGCGACGGGAATAAATTAAAACAGTGTTAAACATAGTGGTTGAATGTTTAAAACGTGTGAAAAAGTGTGTAATTACGCGTGAACTAAGGTGTCGGTAAAATTTGGTGAATTTAATATGGACAAAGACATTTGGAAGAATTATGTGGATAGGTTTAACTATTGTTTGCAGTCTAACAATATAGTGTCGGATGAACTAAAAAAAGCGAACTTTCTAGCAGTGTGTGGTCATAATTTGTACGATTTAATATTGTCATTAAGTTCACCGAATAATATTACAAGCATAACCTACGCGCGGATTAAGAGTTTGTTGGATGACCATTTTAATCCGAAACAAAATGAAATAGTTCAGTCTTATAAATTTCATATGAGATATCAGATGGGTAACGAATCCATCAGGGATTATGTGGCTGGGTTACGTAAGCTAGCCATAGATTGTCATTTTACCGATCTGGATAGGACGCTGCGCGACCGGTTAGTGTGTGGGGTTCACGATAAGCTTATACGAAAGCAACTGTTACAACAATCGACGTTGACGTTCGAGCAGGCGATTAAGTTGTGCTTAACGGCTGAAGTGGCCGACGCGGGAGTGGCGGCGCTGTCTACGCCGGCGCCGGGGCTCAGCGCGGGGCTGGCACGCACAGGCGCCGCCTGACGAGCCGATGTAGATCAACAAGATTAAACATACAATGACAATGCAAAGAAAAATCCGTTAAGCAGCTGGATTTGAACCAGCAACCTCGGTAATCCGTACCACGCTCCACCAATTAAGCTATACTTAACGTTGGTGTACCTAACGAATTTTTCAATGCCTTGTGTCATATTTTTTATTTGGAAGATCTCTCCTCAGCGCCATCTATGAGTAGCTTAATCGAGCGGCTCACCCACTACGGAACTTCTACAGTTACGCATTAGTGGCAAGAGATGGAACTATTTTCTGAATCAATGAAAATGATGAATTGATTATTTTTGTTTTTATTTTTATGAAACATTCATAGTATGAAAGTATGATTAGTATGATTTTTTTTTTTCAACAAGATTAAGGCTAAGCCAATGGAGCAAGGTAAAGAGTGCTGGCGGTGTGGCAAGGTTGTAAAATGTAAAAAATAAGGAATGAATGTAAAAAAGTAGGGCATATCGCTGAAGTATGTCCCAACACTCGCGACAAAACGCAACCAAAGGAAAGTAAATTCAATGGATTGTATGAAGAGGTTTTTTGTAATTATATATCCAATAAGGTGTTTCCTTTTGACGTGAAGGTCCAAATTAATGGTCGATTAGTAAATTTAGAAGTCGATTCCGGGGCCGCGTGTACGATGATAAAAGAGAGCACAGCGCGAGAGATTTGGAATGGCCAGTTACCATTGTTGAATGAGTCAAAGGTGATGTTGACCACGTGGACTAGTAGCCGAGTCACACTGTTGGGAGAAGCGGAGGTCGATGTCAGTTTTAAGGATGTAAGCAAGAAATTGAAGGTGCTAATTGCGAAAGGCGATGGTCCTAATTTATTAGGTCGAGATTGGTTCTCAGAGTTAAATATAGGATTTATCGGTATAAACAATGTGAAGTTGGATAATGTGGATATTGAAAACATGTTGCAGCAATATAAGGAGGTGTTTCAGACTGGTCTAGGGAGATATACAGGACCAGTAGTAGCAATACCTCTGAAACCAGATGTAAAACCAAAATTTTTAAAATGTAGGCCAATTGCTTTTGCCATAAAAGACAGGGTTTTAAAAGAAATAGATAGGTTGGTTGCAGATGACGTGTTAGAACCGGTGAGCCATTCTGAATTTGCTAGTCCCATTGTGCCAATAGTAAAAAATAATGGAAATATTAGATTGTGTGGAGATTACAGAGCAACGGTGAATATGGCAACTGAGACGGACTCTTATCCATTACCAACTTTAAATGAGACGTTTGCAACGCTACAGGGAGGAACAATTTTCAGTAAAATAGATTTAGTGCAAGCGTATACACAAGTGGCAGTTGATGAATCTACGTCAAAGCTCCTGACGTTAAATACTCCTAAAGGGCTTTTTAGGGTGAAAAGGTTAGCTTTTGGTGTTAAAGCTTGCCCAGGAATATTCCAGCGGATGATGAGTAATCTGCTGGCGGGAGTAGCGGGCACGGCGGCGCTATTGGATGACATTGTCGTCAGCGGGAGAAACTCACTGGAACATAGTGAACGTTTACAGTCGGTGATGCAGATTCTGAAGAACGCTGGTTTGAGAGTGAACAAGGATAAATGCCGATTCGGGACAACTAGAGTGGAGTTCCTTGGTTATGTGGTAGATGCTGAGGGGTTACACCCTTGTAAAGATAAAATTGAGACGATAACAGGGACACCAGCACCAAAGAACCTGAAAGAACTACAAGCATTTCTGGGGCTGCTTAACTTCTATGATAGATTTATACCACAAAAAGCAACGGTTGCTGAACCACTGTATAAGCTGCTGCCGAAAGGAGCCAAGTGGGTGTGGTCAAAAGATTGTCAACAAGCTTTTAGACTATTAAGGGGTATGCTAACCACGGGAGATACGTTAATCCACTATGATCTGAAAAAACCGTTGGTGATGACGAGTGATGCGTCTCCGTATGGGCTGGGAGCTGTTCTAGAGCACAGGAATGATGATGGCTCATTGAGGCCAATAATGTTTGCATCCAGAACAATGAACAAGCACGAACGGAACTATGCGCAGATCGATAAAGAGGCGGCAGCTATAGTTTTTGGATAAAAAAAATCTATCAATACGTTTATTGGCGTAATATAGTTATCCGCACGGGTCACAAACCCCTGCTGGGTATTTTTGACCCGTTGAAGCCAATACCCACCGTGTTATCCCCACGAATGTTGAGATGGGCTTTGTTTTTGAGCTCGTTCGACTATGAACTGAAATATATCGAGGGTCAAAAAATAGGAAATGCAGACGCACTCAGCCGTTGGCCTGCTACTGAATGCAACAAGAAAGAAGATGAAGTTGAGGACGTCAGTGTGCTACTGTTAAATGAAACTCCACTAGAATTGGAAATGACGGCGAGAGATGTTGCTCGACTGAGTAAAAAGGATGAATCACTGTCGAAAGTAATGTTTTGGGTAAGAAAGGGGTGGCCCGCCAAGGTGGATGAAAATTTCAAGGACTTATTCAAGACGCGATGAACTGACTGAGTTCAATGACTGTTTACTATGGGGAAGTAGGGTAATTTTACCCCATAAGTTACGTCAAAGTGTACTAGAGGAGCTGCACAATAATCATGACGGAATAGTGATTGCTAAAGCTATTGCAAGGAGCTATTTTTAGTGGCCCGGTTGGATAAAGATATAGAAAGAATCGTTCAAGATTGTCAGATTTGCAGAGAGGTGAGAAATATGCCACCAAAAGTAACACACAGATGGATTACACCACCAAATGCATGGTCTAGATTGCATATGAATTTTGCGGGACCATTTATGGGCAAAGTGTTTTTGATTGTAATTGATGCTTTTTCCAAATGGTCGGAAATTAAGATGGTTGGAGAACAAAGTTCCAGCACTGTAATTAACAAGTTAAACGAGATTGTTGTTGAACAAGGCCTGGCGGACACAATCGTGAGTGATAACGGGAGAGCTTTTGTATCTGAAGAAATACAGCAATATTTTGAACGAAATGGCATTAAGCATATTCTGGTGCCTCCCTACCATCCAGCCTCTAATGGACAGGCCGAGAGAACGGTGCAAACAGTGAAGTTAAAATTAAAAAAGATGGCACATCTCCCATGGTCTACAAGACTGCAGAATATACTGTACGGATTACGTACGACGCCTAGTTCTGTCACAGGAAAAACGCCCGCAGAAATGCTGAATGTTCGGCGGTTTCGGACAAAGTTTGATAGACTTCACCCTCTTTCAGTTCAAGGAAAGGAGACTGAAGACTTGATTGAAAATGAGACGAAGAAAGTAAGAGAGTTTAAAGTGGGCGAGACCGTGTGTTTTAGAGACTACAGAGGTGGACCAAGGTGGCTGGATGGTACAATTATAAAAAAAAATGGAATAGTAAGATATGAAATAAAACAGGGGGATAGGATATTCATAAGACACGTAAATCAAATGCTTGGGTTTGACAGGAACACAGAACAGGAACCACAGCATAGTGAAGAAAGACCGGATGTAGGCACCGGCGAAATGTCACAAGCTAAGACATATGGTACAATAAGAATACCTCCACCAAGTCAATGGGCAGAAATAATCGGGTTAAGGGGCTCAGATGATTGTGAGATTCATGCGCCAGATTATGCTACAACTATCAATAAAAGATCAAGAACTAGTGAAAGCCCACCGTCAGTTACATCTTCTCCAAAAAGAATGGCTCCAAAAGAAGTATTGGGGGATAATAGAAAGAGAGAAAGAAAGAAAGAAACATATATTTATTAGAAACTAATTCGACACATACACATACAGTTAAAAACAAATCAATAATTAACAATAATCAGACAATGCAAACACTATTAACTAACAAAGACAGCTTTGAAACTAACGATTAAAAATATGTGCCGAATAGCACTAAAAGGGTCACCCTCAGCATGATGCTACGGCAAGCCGTAGCGCTGGTTTTCAGTGTGACCCTTCCACCTAAAAACTAAGCCACTAAGCTAACTAAGTAATAGGGATTATAACTGTAGTGGTAGTGAAAGTAGCTACAGTGGGGACGGTGTGAGTGAATTTTAAAATAAGTGCTGATCAAATAGACTTTTAATTGAATAGGTTCATGAACAATTTAGTTGTAGTGCATGTCACTGATAAAAGTGGTGTTTAAGAGCGAAGTGATTGACATAACATTGGGGAAAGGCATGTTATATATTAAGATGTGGGTATTCGTGAAGATCTTCGGGTACCCTAAGTTTTTGGCGCACCATGGCTGCCTGCACACGTATGTAACAATTAACAATACTGAATCACATTGGCATTGCAATACTTTGTGTCAGTATTTAACATAGTTTCGACTAAATAGCCTAATGGTTAAAGACCCTGACTATGAAGCTTGAGGTCCCGGGTTCGAATCCCGGTCGGGGCAGATGTTTGTATGATGAATACGAATGTTTGTTCTCGGGTCTTGGATGTTTAATATGTATATAAGTATGTATTTATCTACCTTATATAAGTATGGTTATCCGTTGACTAGCTCAATTGGTGTCAATTTGTCCCATGATGTTTATTTATTTATTTATAGTCAATAAGAATTTTAATGTTTCAAAAAAATCTGGACCAATTATGTTAGTTTGATAAATAAATAATAATTATTATTATTTAACTTTTGCACTGTAGATTAGATGAGAATACAATAATAAATTAATAAGGTACCGTCAGCAATAAATATTTTTTATTTTATTAAAAACTCATGATTTACTTTCAGGCAAGAAAATAACTGATTTCAATATCAGCTCGCCGACAGAGGGCAGCACGGAGATAGACGAGACGTACGGCATCAATGTGCAGTTCGAGGAGTCCTCCGAGGAGGATGACGAGGATGCCTTCGGAGAGGTCAGTGACATATTCATTCACCATTGTTTTTAACCCCTGACAGAAAAGAAGGGATAAGTTTGACATGTGTATCTGTGTGTCTGTGGCATCGTAGCTCGCAAGCGGATGGACCGATTTCGATGCGGTTTTTTTGTTCGAAAGCTAGTTTAATTGAGATGGTTCTTAGCTAAGTTTTATAAAAATCGGTTCACCCGTTTTTGAAATATTGAACTTTGAAATGACAATGTCGGGGGTTTTTCAACTTTTCTAAGTTGGTTAGGTTATGTAATCATCATCATCATCATCATGTCCTGTTATTCCTAATTAGGGACATACGGCTCTCAGCATTTTCCTCCATTTGGAACGATCCTGCGCTGCGACCTTCAGCTCTTGCCAGCTCGTGCCCAGGGATTGGATGCAGCTTTGAACTTTGGACTTGTAATAATTAAAAAAAAAACTGTAAAAAAATCGCACTAGTGCTTACTTACGAGCCATGTGTACGTTCTTTGAAAGTGAATTTAGCGAGAAAATGTATTGAAAATAACCATTATTTATTTTGTATTGTATTGTAACATTGTGCACAGGTCCGCGAGGAAGAGAGGGAAGATGGGGACGAAGGTTCGGACGGCGAGAAAGAGAAAGAGAGCAGCGCCGACGAGGACAGCGACGGCGAGGGGCGCCGGAACGCCATACACGCCAACGTGAGTTACACAAACGCTTTTTTCATCACACTTGCTCGTAAAGCGTCGTATTGTACGCAGGCATACTGAAGGACAACGGCCTAAATTATTCCTACGGGAGTAATAGGTAATTTGTAATTTTCCCAAGGGAGTAATGAGTTTAGTTTTAAAAAATATGGCGTTCACTCGTAGGTAAGTAGGTATGTCATTCCACACTAAGGAGGTTTTAAATCAAACATGGTTTTTTACATTTTCTACAAATAAGTATTACTTAATTTAAACGTTATTATTGTGTTTTATAACTATTTTAGTTTACTATGCAATTATTTCAGTGAATTTTATTTTGAAAACGATAAAAACTGGCTGTTTGGATGGGCTTTCGTCTTTCCAGTTTCTAAACGCGTTTTTTTATCATTATCTGTGGAAGTACTGGAAGTCTGAAGTCTCCATTGAAAAAAGTTGACAATCACAAAACTATTATTTGTTGCCGACTGCTGAGTTTATATTTATAATCGTATATACTTAATCTAATATTTACGGAGGTACTGCCTGTACTTGGTAAAATATGTCTTCTGTATGTGAAGACCAAACTTTTAATAAATAGATTTTTTGCCTTTTGTTGTATGTATTTATTTCCTCGCAAATATGATGAAAAACATTGTGTGTATCACGGGGAGTAAGGGTATTACAAACTCAAGTCATTAAAAGCCCTCCGCCTTCGGCGTCGGCCTTCTAATAGACTTTTGTTAGTAATACCCTTCTTACCGCCCTTCATGCACAATGTACTATTATATAGTTACCGTAGCCAATATGGCAGAAACGGAACCCTTGTACTTTCAAATAATTTATTGAATCAGGCGTTCCCTCGCGGAGGTCCATATTTATGAACTAAAAACAATTACTTTTCTCACCATTTTGGAGGTGCACAGAAACATACATTTGCCGCACAGACAACTATTTTTCACGTCTGGTCGCGAGTTAGCAATGTAATTATTTTTAGTCCATATCTTTATACTTTCGTCATGTCCGTCTGTTTGTCGTCTGTCTGTCTGTTAGCTCAGAGACTATTGGTACTAGAAAGCTATAATTTTGCATGTATATCAATATCATACATATTAATTAGGCCAACAAAGTGGCAGAATAAAATCTTTGAAACATTTTTTGGTGGTTTTCTCTCGTCTGTCCCATAGCGGATAGATCTTTTTAAAATATTGGGGGGTGTTCGAAGATAATTTTTAACCCCCGACAATAAAGAGGGGTGTCATAAGTTTAACATGTGTATCTGTGTATCTGTGTATCTGTCTGTGGCATCGTAGCTCGCAAGCGGATGGATCGATTTCGGTGCGGTTTTTTTGTTCGAAAGCTAGTTTAATCGAGATGGTTCTTAGCTAAGTTTCATTAAAATGGGTTCACCTGTTTTTGAAATATTGGACTTTGAAATGACAATGTCGGGGGTTTTTCAACTTTTGTAAGTTGGTTAGGTTATTAAATTGTGGGATATTTAGATTTTAGTTAAAGTCAAGTGCCTTCAAAAAAACCTCAGAAAAAAAACATAAAATAATCCTCTAAAGCCATGAGTTTTATGGCCTAGCTCTAGCAGAAATATGAAGTCGGTGCTTCATTCAAAGAAATATCCCGCTCGCACCGCACCGACTTCGTTTCTGTTGGGCCATAAAATTCATGGCCTTAGAGGTTTTTTTTGAAGGCGGTTTTACTTTTTTTTTTACAATAACTCATCCCATAAGGAATAGGCAAAGGAAGGAAAGTGTTGGGTGTCGCACTAGTGGCAACCCTGGTGAAAAACTAAACGTTAAGTCCAAACCTCGAGGTATTTAAATAATACATTTATAACGTGATCAAGTCTCGTGTTTATCATAATATTAATGACGACCGAATAGGCTAGTGGTTAGAGACCTTGACAACGAAGCTTGAGGTCCCGGTTGGAATCCCGGTCGGGGCAGATGTTTGTATGATGAATACGAATGTTTGTTCTCGGGTCTTGGATGTTTAATATGTATATAAGTATGTATTTATCTATACAAGTATGTTTATCCGTTGTCTAGTACCCGTAGTACAGGCTTTGCCTAGTTTGGGACTAGGTCAATTGGTGTCAATTGGTTCATGATATTGTTATTTATTATTAGTTGTGTGGTTCACCGCCCGTCTGTCCGCAGCTGTCAGAGGAGCAGTCCCAGAAGCGTCGCGACGCCGTCATACACCCGATGGACATTGACGCGTACTGGCTGCAGCGGCGGCTGTCGCGACACTTCCCCGACGCCATGCTGTCCCAGGCAAAGTCCAGCGAGGTGCTCAAGGTGAGCCGCACCACGCCAGTACCAGTTTATCTACACGCATATCATAGAGTCTGACCAGCCAGTCGTGTCACAAAATACCAATTAACAAATTATAACTGTCTCTTTCTTATGCTGAACAGTGTTAAGCGTAAAAAAGAGATGGGTGTACTCAAACTCAAACTCAAACTCTTTATTGCATAAAATGTTGTGTATAAGGTCTTGAAACATAAAGGTAAAGCTTCAACATTTACCCTGTAGGGGCACAGCAACATAATCTTATAATTATTGTTATTATAATATTATGGCACTTCCATATGGAAGTTAACAATATTAACAAACATTAATTTAATTAACTAACAACAAACATTTCTAATGCTTAGAAATTGTATGTATGTTACCTATTAAAACATAACCAACTATTTTTCAGTCATGAACTGCTGTAAAGTGTAATATGCTTTTTTAATTAAAAATTGTTTTAATTTGTTTTTGAACCTGTTAATATCTATTATATCTTGTATGGACTTTGGGATTTTACTTCCCCAGCTACGAATGCTAGTGGCACGACTGACTGGTCAGACTCTTAAGTCCTCTGTTATGCGTTCAGAAACCGTAGGCAGTGACCATCGTTACGATTGCAATAGTCAGTTTTGTTCTTCAAAACCAATACAATTAAAAAAAAATAGGCCTCAATTTGAAAAAAAAAAAAAGTCCATGCGAAACGTCAGCTCGATATGTTTGTCTATGATAAAAAAGAAACAGCCAAATGCGTGACAGGTTTATTATGCCTTCGGCTTCTGAGCCCATCTTAGAATACTTATAATATGTGTAAATAAAGTAATGTATGCAACTCGACATAATTAGGTCTTAAAACACTCGTGTGATCATATTATGAAACTCTGCTTCACCTTGTTTCATAAAAACACGCTCATGTTTTAAGGGTGCTTAAAACACGAGTGTTGTTTTATGAAACGAGGCGAAGATCACACGAGTGTTTTAATATAAATTATTATATGTCGCACCTATTCACGGGACAACAGTGTCCCGGACCTTTGGGAGGCGTGCGCGGAGCCGAAGCCAACGCGGAGAGGCCCTTATGACATTTTAATGAAGAGTGAGGGACACATCGAGCGGACGCTGTCCCTGACCGCGCCATAGGGACACACTCGGAGACAGCGCCCGCCGGGTGTAAGGACTATTGTAAATCGATGGGACCTAAAGTGTAATGGACTATGGGAAGGAAAATCATGGGCATTATTTAGAGACCCTGTACATCTCCTGCTCAATTAAAACGTGCCAGTTAAGTGAAGTGTTCTGGTTTTGCTGTCCTAATAATTATTTTTTTACACTTGTTTTTAAAATACGGTATTTTTTTTCTCTCCTTATTTTTTCAATGATAGAGTAAGGTTTCTTTGTGTAATTTATGTGTGGTTACGTATTGTAAGAGCTAATGTAACTTGTTTTTAGATAAAAAATACTTTGTGCCAAGTTTCTTGCGGCGCATTCTTCTTGGCAATCATGGTCTTTCCGAAAGCGCTGGTAGACTATAAAAAATTTGTTTTAATATTTTTTGCAGGCGTTAGACGATGCTGCTGATGACAGAGACTTGGAGAATCGACTAGTGCTCATGCTGGGTTACGATTGCTTCGAGTTTGTCAAGATACTCACCAAATACAGATACACGGGTATGTTATAAGGTATCTGTATCTACAGGGTGTTACAAAAATACCCGTTAAACCGAAAGGGCGTTAAAAATGGTCCATTATAAAAGAGTCCGTTTACAATATTTCAATCACTGTATGAAATAAAAAAGTTTTTTTTTTTCGTACAATATGCAAACCCCAACCCTAAATTTTTATGGGTTATTTTGTAACACGTTGTATATGTGTATTTATATAAGTATCTATACAAGGTGCGTTTTAAAGAACTGTCGAGAATTCAGCCAGGGGTTGAGCAAGTGTAAGTGAGCATCCTGTGAAGTTTTTTTTTAGTAAAAAGAAATTCTCCTATACATTTTTGTCAACAGATGCAATGAAAGTTTGGGAGAATTAGTTTTTTAAAGTAAGTAAGTAAATAAACATTATATTGTACAAAAAAAAAACAGGATAAAAACACAAGGTACAACAATCAAATTCGAGTACAAAGGCGGACTTGTCCCTTTAAGGGTTCTCTACCAGCCAACCTTTGAGTGGTGGAGAGGAATAGTTCACTTGGTTTATTAATTATTTTTTTTGCAAATAAAAAGTTTACATTCGTGTTTACTAAGACTTACCCAAACCCTGTATGAAGACTGAATCTGATATCACGCTGTATATGCATGTGCATACGAGTAGCTTTACCGTTTTATAATCATTAATTTGTTGGATTTGTCTCTGACCCAAATAGCAGAAAAAGAAAAATCTTTCAGGATATATTTAAGGATTATCGTGTAGAGCCCTCTAGGTTAGGTGAGGTTTGTTTTACAAAATCCTGATTTTTTTTACAATTTTAGAAAAAAAACGCATTCGGACATCCGAAAAAAAGTTTTTTTTTTTTATGCGACAAGGACGGCAAGCGAGCAAATGGGTCACCTGATGGTAAGTGATCACCACTGCCAATAGACACCCGCGACGCCGGCGGGCTTGCAGATGCGTTGCCAACCTAGAGAGCTAAGATGTAATGCCTCTTGTGCACGTAATTACACCGGCTGTCTTATGTGTACGAGAACAATTCAATTCAATTCAATTATTTATTGCAAAAGCCGTGATAGCCTAGTGGTTTGACCTACCGCGTCTCAAGCAGAGGGTCGTGGGTTCAAACCCCGGCTCGCACCTCAGAGTTTTTCGGAATTTATGTGCGTAATTACATTTGTAATTTATCATGAGCTTTTCGGTGAAGGAAAACATCGTGAGGTAACCTGCACACTCCTGCGAAGTAATTCAATGGTGTGTGTGAAGTTCCCAATCCGCACTGGGCCCGCGTGGGAACTATAGCCCAAGCCCTCTCATTCTGAGAGGAGGCCTGTGCCCAGCAGTGGGACTTAGATTGGCTGATGATGATTTATTGCAACCATGGTGTTTGTACAGGTCTTAAAGTATAATTGTGTCACATGGACCCTGATAGGGTATAGCAAGATACAATACAATACTAGTAGTTTGTGCAACTGCTACATAATGAGGGTCCTTAAAACACGAGTGTGTTTTTATGAAACGAGGCGAAGCTGAGGATCACACGAGTGTTTTAAGGCCTAATTATGTGGAGTTGCATACATTACTTTATCTACACACATATTATAAGTACTCTAAACCCATCTCTTTCTGAACCCATCAGAAGCCGAAGGCATATATCATACCCATACCTGTCACGAAATTGACTGTTTTTTTTAATCACAGACAAACATACCGAGCTGACGTTTGGTGAACTGATTTTTTTATTGTAAAAAAATAAATATCGCATTATTATTTTTATACATGACGAACTGAACTCGATTTACATTTTTTTTTTCAGTTTTATTTCACTATGATTGTAAATTACGTTGGTTTTAAAATTTGAAACATTGAATTCGATATCGAAAAGTCATTACGATATCGAATTCGATGTCGTAATGACTATTACTTTACTGATGGTGATGGTGGGTGGTGCTGGGGCTCGCGCTGTCGGCGAGAAGGCGACGGCGTACTGAAATGCTGGTCATTTTTCAAGGTTTCTGAACGCATTATAGAGGACTTATGATATGTGTGTAGATAAAATAAAATACAATACAAGAACTCTTTATTGAACACCACATAATAAACAAAACAGAAAAAAGGTACAATGAATATGCAAGGTAGCAATGGGCGGCCTTATCGCACAAAACCTATAAATTACTTTTATCTACACACATATCATAAGTCCTCTGTAATGCGTTCAGAAACCGTAGAAAATGACCAGCATTGCAGCACGAGGACGCCTCCGCCGCCAGCCACCGCCAGCAGTAAATCGATGTTTCAAATTTGAAAACCAACGTAATTTACAATCATAGTGGAATAAAACGGATCACTCACGTATATAAGTCATGTTCGGCCCGACATGTATAAATAATAATGTAATATATATTTTTTTACAATAAAAAAAAACAGTTTACGAAACGTCAGCTCGGTATGTTTGTCTATGATTAAAAAAAACAGTCAATTTTGTGACAGGTACGGGTATGATATATGCCTTCGGCTTCTGAACCCATCTTAGAGTACTTATAATATGTGTGTAGATGAAGTAATGTATGCAACTCCACATAATTAGGCCTTAAAACACTCGTGTGATCCTATTATGAAACTCAGCTTCGCCTCGTTTCATAAAAACAGACTCGTGTTTTAAGGACCCTCATTATGTAGCAGTTGCATAAACAACTATTAAAATTCTTATTATTATTTAAATGGCGAAACGGTATTTAATTTTTTGTACCTAAACAGTTTCCCGCTGGCGTTCGTGTCGTCACAGTTTGTGTTTGTGTATTATTTAAATGGCGAAACGGTATTTAATTTTTTGTACCTAAACAGTTTCCCGCTGGCGTTCGTGTCGTCACAGTTTGTGTTTGTGTATTATTTAAATGGCGAAACGGTATTTAATTTTTTGTACCTAAACAGTTTCCCGCTGGCGTTCGTGTCGTCACAGTTTGTGTTTGTGTATTATTTAAATGGCGAAACGGTATTTAATTTTTTGTACCTAAACAGTTTCCCGCTGGCGTTCGTGTCGTCACAGTTTGTGTTTGTGTATTATTTAAATGGCGAAACGGTATTTAATTTTTTGTACCTAAACAGTTTCCCGCTGGCGTTCGTGTCGTCACAGTTTGTGTTTGTGTATTATTTGAATGGCGAAACGGTATTTAATTTTTTGTACCTAAACAGTTTCCCGCTGGCGTTCGTGTCGTCACAGTTTGTGTTTGTGTATTATTTAAATGGCGAAACGGTATTTAATTTTTTGTACCTAAACAGTTTCCCGCTGGCGTTCGTGTCGTCACAGTTTGTGTTTGTGTATTATTTAAATGGCGAAACGGTATTTAATTTTTTGTACCTAAACAGTTTCCCGCTGGCGTTCGTGTCGTCACAGTTTGTGTTTGTGTATTATTTAAATGGCGAAACGGTATTTAATTTTTTGTACCTAAACAGTTTCCCGCTGGCGTTCGTGTCGTCACAGTTTGTGTTTGTGTATTGTTTGTGTGTGTACTTTGTATCTAGTTTTAGGTTAAAATGGGCCCTGCAGAAAAACAGCGTTGCGGCTTGCCGCAACATTATGCTGAGTGGGGCCCATTTCACATTGTTCGGTGCAAACATATTGTATTTTTAAATAATATAGCTATATGTTCTGTTGTGTTTTGTTCTTTCAAATACATGTACTGTTTTATTTCTCTGTATGTGTCGAATGTACGTGAATAAATGTCTCTCTCTCTCTCTCTCTCTCTCTCTCTCTCTAACCTGTTTTTGTCTCATTCAGTCCTGTACTGCACCAAACTGGCGTCGT
This sequence comes from Clepsis dumicolana, assembly GCA_963691665.1. NCBI lineage: Eukaryota > Metazoa > Arthropoda > Insecta > Lepidoptera > Tortricidae > Clepsis > Clepsis dumicolana. The sequence continues at coordinate 6,384,173 of OY829530.1, forward strand.
CTCAGTCGGAGAGCGAGCGCACTGCGCTGCGAGAGGAGATGAGCCGCCAGCCGCACCTGCAGAAGATACTGGCGCAGCTGGACACCGGCAAGGGCGACGACGAGGTACGTTAGATTGGGTTAGATTCGGTTAGATGAGCCGCCAGCCGCACCTGCAGAAGATACTGGCGCAGCTGGACACCGGCAAGGGCGACGACGAGGTACGTTAGATTGGGTTAGATTCGGTTAGATTCGATTTAAGTAGGCTAGGTGCAGTTAGATTCCGTTAGATTGGCTATAATTCGCATTCGTGCCAGTAAAGTAGCGTTTAGGGCCGTGTTTTATAAAGCTACAAGTTAACAGTTTACAAGCGGAAGTCTCTTTCTATCAAAAGGTGATAGAATGAGACTTCCGCTTGTAAATTGTAACTTGTAGCTTTATAAAACACGGCCCTGGTTTTGCTGTTCTATTTTGTTTTTACACTTGTTTCTGAAATACTGTATTTTGTTATTGTAAGAGCTATTTCAGCAGAAAGAGTATAAAAAGTCGCAAACCTTTCATTTTTAACCGACTTCAAAAAAGGGAGGAGGTTCTACGTTCCACTGTATGTTTTTTTTTTTTATGTATGTACATCGATTATGTGTGGGGCATTTATAGAAGCTTTTATGCTAAGTTGATCTTAACTTGCACTGTTCGTATGAAAGTATGTAAGTTGTCCATCAAATCTTGCAACTGAATTTTAAAGCAGCTACCCTCAACCGATTGAGATGAAATTTTTAAATCCGTTGATGGTGAGGATGGAAGTCTTCAATGGTTAATAGCATCCGCTTGGAGTTTGGTATGGATGTGTTTGTTAAATAATAATACAGGTACAGTTGGCAATAAAAGCTTGTATTAAAACTGTATTGATTTAAACTCCCTTCGAGACCATGGACGCAACGTCGCGTCCGAAACGTCGAGGTATTTAAATTCAAATTTAAATATAAAAGTTTTTTACGCGATTAAGTCCCGAGTATCATGATAATTGTATTAAAACTGTCGTTTTTAACAGAAAACTTGTATGTATTAGAATTTTCTGTACTCATGATTCTGTGTAGGAAAAAAAACGTTATTTAAAAAAAATTAATGATGATGAATGTATTTTCTCTGTGCGTTGTTTCTTGTATTGCCTGTTATGTGGTGTTCAAGTTATTGTATTGTATTGTATGAAATAAAAGGTAAGTACACTTTTTCTCTGAAACCGAATCATGGCCCGTCCCTCCAAATTACTATTTCAATGTGTTTAGCGAGACGACTAGTCGACCAACTAATCCGAGTATTTGTGTTTGTTTGACGACTGTCACAGCAGACACACGTGCGTTGGGAGTCTTCGTCATCATCATGTCAGCCTCTAGACGTCCACTGCTGGCCGGCGGCCTCCCCCGCGGCTCTCCCCTCAGACCGGTCTTGTGCTCTCCGCATCCACCGCGGACCCGCGATCTTTACTAGGTCGTCGCTCCATCTTGTTGGAGGCCTACGGAAGATAGCTAAAGATTGCGTTATGTGTTATGTTTTAATCAAGTTTTAATCTAGGGTATAGGGTATTGAAGCGTTTTGTTATCTTAGTTTGTCTTCTACACAATGTACTATTGTGTCCCTAGAGCGCGCAGCAGTCGGAGGCGCCGCGCAAGCGCGCCAAGAGCGAGGCGGCGGGCGGCGGCGGCGCGGGCGGCGCGCGGCGCATGCTGGCGCTCAGCGAGCTAGTGTTCGCGGCCGGCGCGCACTTCATGGCCAACAAGCGTTGCCAGCTGCCGGCTGGCTCCTACCGCAAGCAGCGCAAGGGTAGGACACTAGCCAGACCTGTAATTTTCTGATTTTCTGTGTATTCTATTTAAAGTATGATAATAGTACTTTTTTATACTAGTATGAAAAGTATGTCATTGTGTTTTGCACGAGTCCCGAGGTGTCTTGGCTCGAGCCGCCAGACGAGTGAAAATGACGTTTCCGCACGTGTACCAAACGACGTTTTTTAATACATTTGCTAAATGACTATGAACCAAAGGCGGCGTGTGAAGCGCGCGCTCCTATTATGCATGTTGCATTATAATTTGGTTCTTTGTTAATGTGATGATGATGATGATGATGTGTGGGGACGCCTGGCTGGATCAGGCGGGCTGTCGATCGTCTTGTGCGTTCATTCAGCCCAGTTCCCCGTGGTTTGGAGCCGACGGTTACTGCCCCAGCGGCGCTCCCACGCAGCATCTCTCCTCGAGTCTCCTCGTTCTCCTGCTGAACATAAGGACATCTTTTAGGTTGACATCCTTAAGTTCGTCTTCTCTCAGCTCATCACATCTTTGTTAATGTACTACCAAACTATGTGACCAAAAGGGGGGTCACATCGACGTGAGAAAATGAGATGGATCAGGGAAGAAAGACCTTCGTAATCATTTATTAGATTTGCAAATCAACCCAGTTTAGCGCTCTGTGTGGGATGTCGTGGAAAGTTGTATGTGTGGAGGGACGGTGGGCCCTAGTTACTGGTTGGGGTTACGGGTGACGGATGTTGTTGGCAATGCTTATGTTTGGGTGGGTACTGTTTGAGTGAGCTGTATATTTGGAGTACGTAGTGTGTTAGCGTGGGCTTGCAACGCTGTGTGTCGTGCGGCTCTGTATCGCATGCCAACCAGGATCCACATAATATCAGCGTCGAGCCACCTTTGGTGACCCGACGAATGCTGAGTGGATTCCTTTTTCGCAACTAAGTACTTATATTTAATTTAATTTTAAGTTAACTGTATACTGTTTTGTTATTGCGAAATAAAGATTTATTATTATTATTATTATTATTATTATAACTTACTTGATGAGCTGAGATTATGCGTTGGAGATGTTTCCGTAGGGCTGATGATGATGTATGGGCGCTTTGAGATGAGCGGAGATTTATCACGAACAGATTTATCAGAACTGGCCAGTCTGCTGTACACTGTCACTAATTGTCACTTCGTCGGCGCGGGCGCGGGTGCATATACGAGGACGCGTGCGTGCACTTTTTGTGAGGTCAGAAGGGCAACTGATTGATGAGCCGACCGGCGCCAGTGTCATTCGATCGAGAAGACCGGTGAATGAATGACTGAGTGTCGTCGCGCTAGATGGCGCGAACAAACTACCTACCAAAATTGTTAGTTTTTAGTGGGTATGCCTGGTGCTGTATGTAAGGGCCTAGCTGTTGGAGCGAGCAGAATGGGTTCCGGCCGCAGCGTCGCTCGTGTGAGTTGGCGCTGTCAATATAAGTTGACGCCGACCAATTTACTACTAATCTTTTGTTTTAACAGTTTTAAATGATTCGCGGTTAATTGCATTAGACATAATGAAAGCGGGATATTGACCGCGATTACCTTATAGGTTAGATGAGCTCCCGATATTTCGATGCAGTTGCATGCATCATGATCACGATCAAACTGACGGAACGAGGTTGGTATTAATGTTGCGCAGACCGGGCTCTGTCTGTCTATCGCGGTCAGTATCCCGTTTTCATTATGTCTAATTTTGTTCTGTTTTCATGCTATGTTAATTTTATGTGTGTTGGTGGTACCCACCGGTGCATTGGAAAAGTAAAAAGCACTAGTGCGGAAAGTGCCACTTTTCCAGCAAGTGTGCTAAAAACAAGTGTTGCCCAGGCTACGAGGAGGTGCATGTGCCGGCGCTGAAGCCCAAGCCGTTCGAGGAGGGCGAGACGCTGCTGCCGGTCGACAAGCTGCCCAAGTACGTGCAGCCCGCCTTCGAGGGGTTCAAGACGCTCAACAGGATACAGGTCAGCATGCAGTGCGATTAATGATGTGCATGTTTCCAAAAAGCTGGAACAGTTGTAGGCGAATTTCTTGAAAATTTCATAAAAAATTATGAAATTTCCATTTTCAATTTCGGAATGTTTCAAAATTAAACCCCCATACAAAAATGTGAGAAATTTCCGAAACTTTTCCATGTGGAAAATTACGTGATTTTGCAAAGTTTCCGACGGCATATCGGTCAGTTCAATACAATAATGCTACTGGTGGTCTGTGAGCTGTAGACCTTTTTTGATCTTTTTTAGGGTTCCGTACCTCAAAAGGAAAAAACGGAACCCTTATAGGATCCTGCGGTCCTTTGAAGCCGTGAAAAAATCAAACTTCTAAGTCAATGCCATCAAAAGATACAGTCATTAAAAAAGTCGTTTCCATACAAATTGCCGTATTTTGAAAACCTAAAGGGTACTTCCAGTTGTCCTAGAAACTTGAAATTTGATATGAAGGTAGCTCTTATAGCACAACCACTCAGAAAAGTCTCAAAATCTTAAATTTTGTAGTCTGTAGATTTCGCAGTAGATTTGCTTAGGAGCGGGCCTCTGCCAACACTGGACAACTTAAAACATTGGGGAAAAGCGTTAAAATCTTTGTAGGGTGCCCTCGTGCGCGAGTCCGACTCGCACTTGGCCGGTTTTTTTTTAAATAACCTAACAAATTTTGAATTATTCCTGCTCAGAATCACGAGGACAATCTATTTAAATAATAAAAAAGCGTTTTACATACATTCAATATGGACCGTCACAAAACTGACAAGTAAATTTCGTATGGAACTAATAGGACTTTAAATACGACCCAGAGCTGGGGTGTCAGGGTCCTGCGGGACGTTGAACAAAAATAAGCGGACTGTACAATATAGGGCTGGTTTAATCGCCGTTACAAATTCAAACTTACTGCTAATTAATAATGAAAATATAAATTAATTTGGGAGGTGTCCGCGGTCGGTGGAGATCGTAGAGCGGTGGCGACGCAGCCGGCGCGGTGGTCGTGACGTCGTGACGTCGCCGTGTCGTCCGCCCGCGCACCTCCGGCTCGTATCGGAGCCGGAGCTTAACATGAGGTCACGAGGGTTTCAGCATTGATTATAGATTTATACCAGCTGTTGCCCGCGACTTCGCCCGCGTAGAGTTCGTTTATCGCTATCCCGCGGGGACTGTACAATTTTCCCGAATGAAAAGTAGCCTATGTTATTCCTCAATATTCAAACTATCTCCTTACCAAATTGCGTCTAGATTGGTGCAGCGGTTTTCCCGTGAAGAGGTAACAAACGGACAGACAGAGAGACAGAGTTACTTTCGCATTTATAATGTATGTATGTATATCTCTTTATTGCACATAAAACAAAAAAATACAGATAACAGAACAAAAGCAAATGTACAAAGGCGAACTTATCTCTTAATATTAGTTAGGATTAGGATTCATGACATTGCCTTAACATGCCGCGGACATCCATTTTATATATATATATATATATTTTAATTTATTTAACTCAAAATAAGAAAATAACAGTACGAAAACTTAGACATAAACTTCTGCCAAACTGCATAGCAGTTTGTTGGCAGAAAGTGGAGAGCTCTCACACACCATACTGCTATATATATCACCATCCTAATTATTAAATTATTATTATTGCATGTAATAATAGAATGAGATGTTATGGTAAAATAACCTGTTTATACCCTTGTTTATTCAAATGAATATTTGATTGATTGATTGATAATATTGGTACTGTCCGACTAGAGTCGCATATCCAAGGCGGCGCTGGAGAGTGACGAGAACCTGCTGGTGTGCGCGCCCACGGGCGCTGGCAAGACCAACGTGGCGCTGCTGTGCGTGCTGCGGGAGGTCGGCAAGCACGCTAACGAGGACGGCTCGGTCAGCGCGCAGGACTTCAAGATGATCTACGTCGCGCCCATGCGCTCGCTGGTGCAGGAGATGGTGAGCCCCCCTAGCGTGTCCGGCGGTGCCCGCGCCGCGTGACCAACGAACATCTTTGTTCTGTATTAGAAGCTAATGGCTGTAGGAGCTGTAGATCTCACGAGCTCATTTTTCGAAAAAAAAAACCCGATTAATTTTTTGACCAATCGGTACGTCTTTCTAATGCTGAAAAAACTGGATGGACGAATGATCGTTAGTCATAATTTTTATTAAATATTGCTATTTAACTCCAAAAAGACCTCTGATTGTGAACACTTCATAATACGAGTACGTCCACCTGAGCTACTAGTCAAAAGTGGTTTATATTAAGGTCTTTGCAACCAATCGAAATAAAAAACCAACGAGAACTGTCAGCGGTTCACAACAAATACTATTAAATTAACTCACTCCATTTCCGTTGACAGATTGGCAGATGTCTTTGTTAAGCATAGCAATATCGAATTGTTAACCCAACTTAACTGTGTACTACATTTCATTATTGTGTGCCTTTAAGTATTTTTCCCCTCACTACCACGGAAAGCCGTCTTTTATCTTTTAATACAAGCGGGTAAAATCGCATTTTATCCACTAGTGGGGAAAGTAATTTGACCTTGGAGTGGAGCGAGTTTAAGTAGCTTTTGACAGATAACAAAACGTAAAACGCTCATAATAATGGTTCGTTCGATATTAATTATCATTAAATAATTGATAAATGGTTTGAGAATTTAATAAAAATACCAAAATTTTGCTTTATTTAATGATTTTAAGTCGTAAACCTTAAAATTGTACTATTTTTTATACGTTATTATTATCGTAAAAAAATGTTGATTCCAGTGAAGATAAATTTTTATGCGCTGTTTTTTTACATGTTGCGCTTTCCTCGCTACAGTGAGGTGAAACGTTTTGTGTTACATACGGGTGCAAATGTATTTTACTTCTCGTGTGTTGAAACACTCGCGGGTAAAATACATCTTTGCACCCTTGTATAACAAATAACTGTACATACATACATAGTCAAAACCCTTGCCCGTCAGGTCGGCAACTTCAGCAAGCGCCTGGCGCCGTACAACATGAAAGTGTCGGAGCTGACGGGCGACCACCAGCTGACGCGTGAGCAGATCGAGGCCACGCAGCTGATCGTGTGCACGCCAGAGAAGTGGGACATCATCACCAGGAAAGGTGAGAGGGCCACCTTGACCTGTCTGCCTAGATGTAGGATATGAAATGTCAAAATACAAAATTTTATTCAGCAAATAGGCAGTTGAATGCTCTTTTACACGTCATTTTTTCGAGTCTACCAGCGCTTTCGGAAAGACCATGATTGCCAAGAAGAATGCGCCGCAAGAAACTTGGCACAAAGTCATTTTTAAAGAAAAAATTGAACTCTTATAGGATCACTTTGTTGTCCGTCTGTCTGTCTCTCTGCCAAGACCCTTTTTCTCTGGAACGCGTTGAGGTAGCATGCTGAAATCAATATCAAATACTCAAGCTTGCGGTCCCTTGCAGCTGTGAAAAAATCAAACTTCTAAGTCAACGCAATCAAAAGATACAGTCATTAAACAATACAGTATTTTTCTTTGGGCAGTCGTGTAAAAAAGTTGTTTCCATACAAATGGCCGTACCCCGAAAACCTAAAGGGTACTTCCAGTTGTCCTAGAAACTTGACATTTGGTATGAACGTAGTTCTTATAGCACAGCCACTCAGAAAATTCTCAAAATCTTAAATTTTTATGTCTGTCTGTAGATTTCACAGACCAATATAAGATGACCCCACACTGCGTACATTTTGCTTAGGAGCGGGGCTCTGCTAACACTGGACAATTTACATTGTGTCCTCAGGCGGCGAGCGGTCGTTCACCAACCTGGTGCGGCTGATCATCATAGACGAGGTGCACTTGTTGCACGACGAGCGAGGGCCCGTGCTGGAGGCGCTGGTGGCGCGCACGCTGCGCACCGTCGAGCAGACGCAGGAGGAGGTGAGGGGGGGGGGGACGGGGGGACATTATATCTAGTGGAAATGGGTCAATCAACTTTTCTTCGCCACTCGTTGCCATGGAGACATCACCTGGGTCACTCGTCTATAGTAAGATTTTTCTAAGGCACCACTCCATCAAACGTTAGGAGTTTCGACAGTTATATGCCAATTCCTTCATGCTTCGTCTTCTAAGCTTATAATCGCGACTTTCGGGGAATTTGGGTTTTAGAAAATCATATGTTTGTTGTGTTACCCAGGGGGCATCTCCATGGCAACGAGTGGCAACGAAAACTTGATTGTCCCAAATGGGACTGTTGGCGGTCTAGGAAGTTATAATGATATAAAAACGGATCACTCACGCATGTAAGTCTAGTTTAGCCCGATATGTTTGGGACTAATTCGTAGTCCTTCCTCTGGGAGCGCACGACCCAGCGGCAGCGGGACGCACACTGCGTGCCGCGGCTCTGCTCGCGCGACTCACGTCATACTCAGGTCGACTCATTATGATCGAGTCTCACGGTAGTTTTATGTTAAAAGCTAGGAAGTTGACAAAATGGGAATGTGGACTGAGTGAGCCATTATTTATTTGAAATAACTATGCCATAGGTCCGGCTGGTGGGTCTGTCTGCCACGCTGCCGAACTACACGGACGTCGCTGCCTTCCTGAGAGTCAAACCGGAACACGGACTGTTCTACTTTGACAACTCGTTTAGGTAAGCCACTTTGCCCGGAATAAGAACGATGAAGCCAAGAGTACCGCCAGCATCTGTCCTCTTAAGGCCCACCATTCAAATATTGTGACAGTGAAATTTAATGTATAATTGTTTCTAGAATTATGACGAATTTTGCCTTGTTTAAAAAAATCTGAAACAAAACAATTGTTCAATGTTGTGTTCCGGTGTGGAGAGTAAGACAGCCGGTGTAATTACGGGCACAAGAGGCATTTCATCTTAGCCCTCTAGGTTGGCAACGCATCTGCAAACCCTCCGGAGTTGCGGGTGTCTATGGACAGTGGTGATCACTTCCTTCCTCGTTGTATAAAAAAAAAAACAATGACAATGCAAAGAAAAATCAGTTAACGACGTGGTCCGGGCGTTTTTGGGAATATTTTTTTAAAATTACGCATTTTTTCTTAATCGGAATAAAACACAAGTCCATACATAGCTCAAAGTAATTTCCGTTTTTTTTTTGTACATTAAAAAAATAAAATATGACAAGAAAAATATTGTGTACTAAATTTAAATTAATTATGTAAAAGTCATTGTTCTTGTTATGTTAATTACATATTATTGTAGAAGAGCGGGATCTCCTGTCACAGGTATATTCATGTACTTGCTAGGAGGTCTCTAACCTTCTCGCATGTTTCTATGGTTATTGAAATAAATACATGTGGGATCGTGAATTGAAGAAAACCACTTTTTCGAACTCGACAATTATATTAAAAATAAAAAAATACAAAATAACACGTCTTCTCTTTACAGTCTCCTAGCGATCTACAACTACCTGATATTTAAAAAACAAAAACTGCCTGTCATTCATGGTTTCTCTTTCTTACCCATACACTCAAACTTCATACTATCTCTTTTACTCATTCATACGTCACTCTGTACTCCGTTTCACTCATCCTACATACATTTTCATTTTTAATGCATTCAAAAATTTGTTAGGTTCAGCCGGTCAAAGAGTTAACGAATACTAATTAAAGAACACAGTTAGTCCAAACGTTCGAGTTAAGTTATTCATAAGACCGTTTACAGAGTTACTCGCTAGATGTCGCTGTACCGGTCGAACAACTAGTTAACGTTTGTTCGCTAGAATTGTATAGGGTTAAGTTCTGTTCTTTTTTAATTTGAGAATTTGTGTAGAGGAAATAAACATTCGTCAGATTATTATTAATCTCGGGTGTATTATTCCTGCTCCCTCGAAAACCTGACCCGGTAACTATGTACACAGTTTGATCACTAAATTATGACATTATAGTTAAGTAATTTCAACACAAACTTCATACTGAAGTATCGTTTTGATATTTCAACAAAAGTCGCTGGTTTGGCCAACTAGCGTTATCCCCGTTGAACTATGAGATAGAGAGAGAGAGAGAGAGAGATTTATTAAAGATTTTATTGTAATTATTATATTTTGTTACTCAGGCCAGTGGCTCTAGAGCAGCAGTACATAGGAGTGACAGAGAAGAAAGCTCTCAAACGATTCCAAGTCATGAACGACATAGTGTATGAGAAAACCATGGAACACGCGGGCCGGAATCAGGTATGATGTACTTTTTATCTACACACATATATCATAAGTCCTTTATTATGCGTTCAAAAGTCGTAAGTAACGACCATTATTACTATAGTCAGTTTTCATTTTCAAATACCAATACAATAAAAAAAAAATAGGCATCAGTTTATGTTTGTTGCGGGTGGTAGGACCTTGTGCAAGGTCCGTCCGGATCGCTACCACCATCTTACTCGCTAATCCTGCCACTAAGCAACAGTGCTTGCACTGTTGTGTTCCGGTGTGGAGAGTAAGACAGCCGGTGTAATTACGGGCACAAGAGGTATTTCATCTTAGTTCTCTAGGTTGGCAACGCATCTGCAAACCCTCCGGGGTTGCGGGTGTCTATGGGCAGTGGTGATCACTTACCATCAGGTGACCCACTTGCTCGTTTGCCTTCTTCGTCGTATTAAAAAAAAAAATTAAAACAAAGTTAAATTCGTGACAGGTTTATTATGCCTTCCGCTTCTGAAATCATCTTAGAGTACTTATAATATATGTGTAGATAAAGTAATGTATGCAACTCTACATAATTACACCTTAAAATCCTATTATGAAACTCAGCTTCGTCTCGTTTCATAAAAACACACTCGTGTTTTAAGGACCCTCGTTATGTAACAGTTGCATAAACTGCTATTATCAAAAAAAATGGCAACAAGAACATGACAGTTTTAAATGATTCGCTGTTAATTATGTGGAATATTGACCGTAGACTACCCGTGATCATGATGCATGTAACTGCTTCGAAATATCTTCAGCTCAGCAGTCAGTTGTTGGTCTTTAGTGCATCGTGCTTACCTTCGGTTTAGTTCGGCATTCGTCAACACTCGGCTTCGCGGCCGAAGATTGCCGATGCAACTTATGTTTGTGGTCCACCTGTACATTTTCGCTAAATGCAACGTTGTTGTTGCGAGCTGTCGGTAGGCCTCCAACAAGATGGAGCGACGGCCTAGTAAAGATCGCGGGATCGCGGTGGATGCGGACAGCACAAGACCGGTCTGAGGGGAGAGCCGCGGGGGAGGCCGCCGGCCAGCAGTGGACGTCTAGAGGCTGACATGATGATGATGAAGAATGTTCATTTCCCTCCTTTTTTTTAGATACTCGTGTTCGTGCACTCGCGCAAAGAGACTGGGAAGACGGCTCGCGCCATTCGCGATATGTGCTTGGAGAAGGATACCCTCGGACAATTTCTCAGGTAAATAATATTAGAATCGACAATATTACATTGTTGAATACCCCCGACATTGATAGAGAGAGATAGAGAGAGATAGAGAGAGAGAGAGATAAAGAGAGAGAGAGACACAGAGAGAGAGAGGGGCAGTACATGTGAAGAATAAAAAAAAACTAAATAAAACAGAAAGCAGAAACTTAATATGTAACTATTTAAAATTTAAAGAAATGCCGAATAGTGTGAAATGGTCCCACTCAGCATAATGTTTTACAGCGGGATCCATTTCAATTTAAAAACTAAAAACAAACACATACATTGTGACGAAACGAACGCCTAGCGGAAACAGTTATTTATGCATTATAATTAGATTAATTTGTTTGTTTTCTTACAAACGTATTGAGAATTGTCGTATAATACATATTTTTGTTGGTTGGCAAGGTTTTACAAACTAGTCACGATGAAAACCCTCACCACGGCTCGGGTTTATCACTCGTTTGGAAAACCTTCCTTACCAACCTCGTATCACAATAGTATATTATTGCCGAGGCCCGGAAAGTAGGAAATTGTCTGACGAGGTGGTTTGCAAGCCGAGCATCGCGAGGTTTGTAAAAATGCGAGTCAGGTAATTCCGGTTTCCGTCGAGGAATATATTGTGCTTTTCTCAAATAATGTGAGGAAATTAAAAAACCTCGTTTGCAATAAAAAGTAATTTAAATAAAAATAGATAAATCACGTAATACGTTAACGAAAAATTTATACCAAAGTCCCTTTAATTTCACATGATCACAACTTTTAAAAAGTTAATGCAGCGGGAAAAAAATGGAATTAATCCAATGGATGGATGTATCGAAATCCATTCCCATTCACCTAGGTAGGGCGGTTTCTTCGTTTTAAATTTTGAATGAAAAAATTGGGTGCTTCCCGGGTTCTATTTGCAAATGGAAAGCGAAAATTTCCGAGCATGTTTGAGAAAATAACCATTGTGTGTACAGGGAGGGCTCGGCCAGCACGGAGGTGCTGCGCACGGAGGCCGAGCAGGTCAAGAACCCCGAGCTGCGGGAACTGCTGCCCTACGGGTTCGCCATCCACCACGCTGGCATGAGCCGCGTCGACCGCACGCTCGTCGAGGACCTGTTCGCGGACCGCCACATACAGGTGCGCCCACACACACAGGCTATGCACCACTACCATAAGAATAAATAATAACATAGTAGAGCGGACACTCCCGCTCCGAACGGGCTCAAGGTCACGATATTAGAGTACTCGTTAAACGAGCTACTCAGTCCGGCTGTCACGGCCGGCGTCGCCGCACGCGCGTTTGGTTGTTTATAATTACGTTGTAATAGTTTTACGTGAGCCTGTTATGTATTTTATTTTATATTTGTAGATAAGTAATACTTACTTAAATCACCTTAAATGGCTTCATTTGGTATGGTAATTATAATAACTTCTTATGTAGAAGTTAGAAGAAAAATCCCTTCTTAGTCATAGTCATAGTCATATATCTTTATTCCATTGACAAAAAATTATGCACCAGAACAAGTCTTAAATTAATACATGTTTGATTCTTTACCATACATCTAAAATTAAGACATTGATGAACAAATTACATTAAATAACAATATTATGTTAAGTACGTTACTTCAATTTGATGTCAAAATAATAATAACAATTAATAAGCCTAAAATACAAAATATAATAAATATGAAGTTAATTGGTATTTGTTTTCAAACAGTTTCATCAGAAATAGTGAAATAAACGGATCACTCACGTATGTCAGTCGAGTATAGCTTGACATGTTTCGGACTAATCCGTAGTCCTTCCTCTGGGAGCACACGCCACGCCGGTGGCGAGACGTAAACTGCGCGCCGCGGCTCTGCTCGCACGGCTACTCGGCGCAACTGACGGCGGCTCACAACTACCCTAATTTTCATCGTCATTTTTATTATTGTCAAAAGTAGGGTAGCACACTACACTGATCACATCACTTTGTAAAGGCTCGTTCACACTAGCTGTTGACGCAGTATTCAATACACCGGAACATGTCGAGCTATACTCGACTGACATACGTGAGTGATCCGCTTATTTCACTATGCTTGAGTCTCACGGTAGTTTCATGTTAAAGGTTTCATCAGATTCGAATTTTATGTCAAAATAATCTTTTAATTCTATACAGAGCCTCTTGAGTCTGTTTCTTTTTAAGAAAGGATTTAATCTTGGCGTCATTTAACGAGGTAACTGAAGCGGGCTGATGGTTTTTTTTTTTTTTTTTTTTTCTTTTTTTTTTTTTTTTTTGTTCATATATATGGACTTCCACAAAGTAACGCCTGATTCAATAAATTAGAGGGTTATACATTTTCACACTGATAAATGAAACCTTTCCTAGTTTTTGCTAATCGCACTCGTGGCAGGCATAGCTTATCTTTGTTTCTGGTGGGATAGTTACGAATGTCAACTCTTTTAAGGGTGCTGCTTAGGTTCTTTCTCGCGTACAACAAGTTCTTGAAGACAAAAAGCGAGTACAGTGTCATTATATTTGGCTTCTTTAAATAGATTTCTACATGATTTTCGCATAGGTAAGTTGTAAATATTTCGATGGGCCCTTTTTTAAAGTTTAAGTACTCTGATGGAGGTTGCTGCGTGTCCCCATATCAATGCACCATAAGACATCACTGAATGGAAATAGGCATAGTAGACTGTTTCACCTGACGACCTTCCGCAGAGCTCCCTAATTTTCTTGACTGCGAAAGCCGCCCTACTTAATTTTTTACACAGCTGTTCGATATGTTGATCCCACTTCGAAGCACTGTCTATTGTGATTCCTAAAAGTTTTCTTACTTTAGTACCTAGTAGCTGATTTTCGTTGTGTTTTAATTCTATTTGACGGCCGAATAGCCTAGTGGTTAGAGACCCTGACTATGAAGCTTGAGGTCCCGGGTTCAAATCCCGGTCGGGGCAGATGTTTGTATGATGAATATGAATGTTTGTTCTCGGGTCTTGGGTGTTTAATATGTATATAATTATGTATTTATCTATATAAGTATGTTTATCCGTTGTCTGGTACCCATAGTACAGGCTTTGCCTAGTTTGGGACTAGGTCAATTGGTGTCAAATTGTCCCATGATATTTATTTATTTATTTATTTTTTCCTGTGATGATCTTAAACTAGTGCACCTCTAGGATACTCAAGGTATATGTTTGCCAAATTTCAAGTCTCTAGGTCCAGTGGTTTGGGCTGTGCGTTGTCTGTCAGTCAGTCATTCAGTCACGGTACTGTTTTATAGGTATCTGGCGATACTCCTAACATGTGATGGAGTGGTGGCTTAAATCTTGTTTTACACGAGCTACCAGGGAACATCTCCATGGCAACGAGTGGCAATGAAAAGCTGACCCAAATACACCACAAACTCATGCCTTTTGACGATCGAATAGCCTAGTGGTTAGAGACCCTGACTATAAAGCTTGAGGTCCCGGGTTGGAATCCCGGTCGGGGCAGATGTTTGTGTGATGAATACGAATGTTTGTTCTCGGGTCTTGGATGTTTAATATGTATATAAGTATGTTTATCCGTTGTCTAGTGCCCATAGTACAGGCTTGGCCTAGTTTGGGACTGGGTCAATTGGTGTCAATTGTCCCATGATATTTATTTATTTAATTGACTTCTCTCGTCCGTCAGGTCCTGGTGTCGACGGCGACGCTGGCTTGGGGCGTGAACCTGCCCGCCCACACAGTGATAGTGAAGGGCACGCAGGTGTACTCCCCGGAGAAGGGCCGCTGGAGCGAGCTCGGAGCCCTGGACGTGCTGCAGATGCTGGGCAGGGCCGGCCGCCCGCAGTACGACACCAAGGGAGAAGGTTGGCTCATCATCACCGTCTACGTGGGCCGCCCTAGGGTCTTAGGCTAGCTGTAATCGTCAAAAAGCCACAGGACCGTGAAGCATGGAAGTCTCTACTGCAAGCCCTATGTCACTGCTGAGGAACTACAGGAACACATCATCATCATCGATCGACAAAATATTGTTCGAACCTGATCACGTACAGGCGACTAAAGCGAATTCCATTCCATGAAATAGAGTAGCACGTTTTGATATAAGTGTGGAAAGTATGTCATTTTGCACGAGTCCTGAGGCGTCTAGGCCCGAGCCGTGAGGCGAAGTGTTGAGATTCGGTTTGAGTGACAATGACACTTCCGCACGTGTGCCAAACAACGTTTTTTAATACGTTTGCGAAAAAAATTACAATGAAACCAGAGGCGGGGAGCCGGCGCGCGCGGCCGCCGGGCTCCTGGAGGCGGTCGTCGTGAATTATCACCGGCTCCTTGGAAAAGTAAAAAGTACTAGTGCGAAAAATCCAAGTTTCCGCATGATACGTAGCTACGAAAAGTACCACTTTTTGAGCAACTGTATTAAAAAAAAAACTTTTTAACATATTCTCTGCACTTGTAATCAAAAAGTACTATTATTTTGGATAACTGAGATCCATGTTATACTTACCAGGTCGTCGTCGTGGATTATCACCGGCTCCTTGGAAAAGTAAAAAGCACTAGTGCGAAAAATCCAAGTTTCCGCATGATACGTAGCTACGAAAAGTACCACTTTTTGAGCAACTGTATTAAAAAAAAACTTTTTAACATATTCTCTGCACTTATAATCAAAAAGTACTATTATTTTGGACAACTGAGATCCAGTTCCAACCAACAGCGGCCAATCTCCTTGTTGGCAGGTATCCTGATAACCAACCACTCGGAGCTCCAGTACTACCTGTCGCTCTTGAACCAGCAGCTGCCGATAGAATCCCAGCTGGTGGGCAAGCTGCCTGATATGCTGAACGCGGAAATAGTGCTCGGATCCGTGCAGAGTGTCAGAGACGCTGTCACTTGGCTAGGTAAGCAATAGTATGTTGTATCAATGAAAATAATCGATTTATTGATTAGACGACCGGATGGCCCAGTGGTTAGAGACCCTGACTATGAAGCTTGAGGTCCCGGGTTCGATTCCCGGTCGGGGCAGATGTTTGTATGACGAATACGAATGTTTGTTCTCGGGTCTTGGATGTTTAATATGTATTTAAGTATGTATTTATCTATATAAGTATGTTAATCCGTTGTCTAGTACCCATAGTACAGGCTTTGCCTAGTTTGGGACTAGGTCGATTGGTGTCAATTGTCCCGTGATATTATTATTATTTTTGCGTTTTATTTTTATGAAACATTCATAGTATGAAATTTAATATACAATGACAATGCACAGAAATGCTTCTCCTTTGCATTGCAACATTGTATGTTGAATTTCATACTCTGAATGTTTCATATAAATAAAAAGCAAAAAATAATCAATAAATCGGTTATTTTCATTGATTCAAAAAATAGCTCCATCTCTTGCCACTAATACGTAACTGTAGAAGTTCCTTAGTGGGTGGGCCGCTTGATTAAGCTACTCATAGATGGCGCTGAGGAGAGATCTTCCAAATAAAATATGACACACACAATGCATTGAAAAGTTCGTTAGGTGCACCAAGGTTAGGCATGGCTTAATTGGTGGAGCGTGGTACGGAGTACCAAGGTTGCTGCTTAACTGATTTTTCTTTGCATTGTAAGTGTACGTTTTAGTACGTTGTGTACTAGCGCTGTGAGCTGTAGACCTCGCGAAACCTCGTGTTGAATTTTTATTTTATGAACTAAAAACAATTACTTTGCTCATCCGCGAACACGCGTGAAAAATTGTTATGTCTGTGCGGCAAATGTATGTTTCCATGCAACACTGCCTCCACTGCTACACGAATCAACACATGCCACACAGACCCAACTATCACCACCACCACTACACTAAACGCCGACGTGACTCCATTATCGAAGCACCACAACGTTCAACATGCTATTAGTTTTCAAATTTCAAACTGTAACGTAAATATACAGAAAGAGCGGAAAAAATAATTCTAGATCTGGGATTCGAACCCAGGACCTCTACCATGCCTTGGGTTTGCGCTACCAACTGCGCTGTCCGAGCAAATATTGGCTTTTCAGTTTATTTCAAATCACTTAGCGAATACTGACTCGCAATTGTTTTTTTTTAATTTCCAAAAAGCGATTCTTTTTTTTACGACAAACGAGCAGTGGTAAGTGATCACCACTGCCCATAGACACCCGCAACCTAGGGGGGGGTTGCCAACCCAGAGAGCTAAGATGAAATGCCTCTTGTGCCTGTAATTACACCGGCGAAAAAATCATAACTCGCTCATTCTAAACACAAGAAGCTTGTTCTAAACACAGGAAGCTTGTTCTAAACACAAGAAGCTTGTTCTAAACACAAGAAGCTTGTTCTAAACACAGGAAGCTTGCTCTAAACACAGGAAGCTTGTTCTAAACACAGGAAGCTTGTTCTAAACACAGGAAGCTTGTTCTAAACACAGGAAGCTTGTTCTAAACCCGTGCTTTGTTCCAGGCTATACGTACCTCTACATCCGTATGCTGCGCCAGCCAGCCCTGTACGGCATCAGCCCTGACAAGATGCAAGAAGACAATCTCCTGGAGCTCCACAGGGCTGACCTGGTCCACACGGCTGCCAGCCTGCTCGACAAGTAAGTGACTTTGGGCCTTATTCATAAACGTCACTCAAACCTCATATTTCATATTTATTTATTGCAAACCATGGTACAGTATAGATGTTATAGCGTGACATACATTGTTTCACATGGACCCTGGTAGGGCGCAGCACATTATAAGTTTTAAATAACATAGTTTTGAACAGAACAAAACTTCATATTAGCTAAATTAAAAATTTACGAAATGCTTAAATAATCATTGTAGACACTTGTCTTGTCATCCTATACTAGGTTCTATTTAAATTAGTTTTGCAAATTCCTGGGTAATATTATTAATATAATTCCATGTTGGTTGGTTGATGTAAAATGATGTCTATTACCTCCATTAGCTAAAACAGGTTTTGTCTTCTTCTTATTAACGGAAATGATAATGTGACAAAAAAGGACAAACGAACTTTAACGGCATTTTAGTTAAAATAGGATTATGAATAACAGGGTTTATCTACACGCATATCATAAGTCCTCTGTAATGCGTTCAGAAACAGTAGAAAATGACCAGCATTGCAGCACGAGGACGCCTCCCCCGCCAGCCACCGCCAACCACCACCCCAGCAGTAAAGTAATAGATATCGAATTCGATGTCGTAATGACTTTTTACAATCGTAGTGAAATAAAACGGATCACTCACGTATATAAGTCGAGTTCAGTCCGACATGTATAAATAATAATGTGATATATATTTTTTTTTACAATAAAAAAAACAATTTATGATATATGCCTTCGGCTTCTGAACCCATCTTAGAGTACTTATAATATGTGTGTAGATAAAGTAATGTATGCAACTCCACATAATTAGGCCTTAAAACACTCGTGTGATCATAGGATAGGATAATAGTATGAAACTCAGCTATGTAGCAGTTGCATAAACTACTATTTTGACGACCTGCACTGCACATGTAGCACGGCGCGCCATTTTGTCGCTTGTCGCGCAGTGCGTCCCTTTCATAGTGACGGAATCGGTGAAGGACGCACTGAGCGACAAGCGACAAAATGGCACGCGTGCTAGCCTGATAGCCTGGTGGTTGGAGTACCCGACTGTGATGCTTGAGGTCCTGGGCTCGATCGATTCGGCCAGATATTTGTATGATTTATTGAATCAGGCGCTGCTTTGCGGAGGTACATTTTATGAACTAAAAAAATATTCCGACGAATTGAGAACCTCCTCCTTTTTTTAAGTCGGTTATAAATACCGAGGGACTCGTAAATGGGTCAATCAACTTAAAAAAAAAAACAAAAAAATACTGCTTGGCACGCAAAGTATTCAAGTTGAAATGTTTGTCGCAAATTTCAAATAGGGTTTCTTTATTTTCTCGCATTTGTGATGGAATGTAGCGTTCAACTCCAGTGATCAATTGCATCCTCGAAGTATAAGCACCTTCGCTTCGCTCTTACGACCCTCGCTTATCAACATACATACATCGGGGTTTTCGGTGCGGGAATGATTACAGAAAGAGTGTATACCTACTCTTTGACATTAGCCAAAGAGTCAATACCTACTCTTTGACATTAGCCAAATAGTCAATACCTACTCGTTGACATTAGCCAAAGAGTTAATACCTACTCGTTGACATTAGCCAAAGAGTTAATACCTACTCTTTGACATTAGCCAAAGAGTCAATACCTACTCTTTGACATTAGCCAAAGAGTCAATACCTACTCTTTGACATTAGCCAAATAGTCAATACCTACTCGTTGACATTAGCCAAAGAGTTAATACCTACTCGTTGACATTAGCCAAAGAGTTAATACCTACTCTTTGACATTAGCCAAAGAGTCAATACCTACTCTTTGACATTAGCCAAAGAGTCAATACCTACTCTTTGACATTAGCCAAAGAGTCAATACCTACTCGTTGACATTAGCCAAAGAGTTAATACCTACTCTTTGACATTAGCCAAAGAGTCAATACCTACTCTTTGACATTAGCCAAAGAGTCAATACCCACTCCTTGACATTAGCCAAAGAGTCAATACCCACTCCTTGACATTAGCCAAAGAGTCAATACCCACTCCTTGACATTAGCCAAAGAGTCAATACCCACTCCTTGACATTAGCCAAAGAGTCAATACCCACTCCTTGACATTAGCCAAAGAGTCAATACCCACTCCTTGACATTAGCCAAAGAGTCAATACCCACTCCTTGACATTAGCCAAAGAGTCAATACCCACTCCTTGACATTAGCCAAAGAGTCAATACCCACTCCTTGACATTAGCCAAAGAGTCAATACCCACTCCTTGACATTAGCCAAAGAGTCAATACCCACTCCTTGACATTAGCCAAAGAGTCAATACCCACTCCTTGACATTAGCCAAAGAGTCAATACCTACTCGTTGACATTAGCCAAAGAGTCAATACCCACTCCTTGACATTAGCCAAAGAGTCAATACCCACTCCTTGACATTAGCCAAAGAGTCAATACCCACTCCTTGACATTAGCCAAAGAGTCAATACCTACTCGTTGACATTAGCCAAAGAGTCAATACCCACTCCTTGACATTAGCCAAAGAGTCAATACCTACTCGTTGACATTAGCCAAAGAGTCAATACCCACTCCTTGACATTAGCCAAAGAGTCAATACCCACTCCTTGACATTAGCCAAAGAGTCAATACCCACTCCTTGACATTAGCCAAAGAGTCAATACCTACTCGTTGACATTAGCCAAAGAGTCAATACCCACTCCTTGACATTAGCCAAAGAGTCAATACCCACTCCTTGACATTAGCCAAAGAGTCAATACCCACTCCTTGACATTAGCCAAAGAGTCAATACCCACTCCTTGACATTAGCCAAAGAGTCAATACCTACTCGTTGACATTAGCCAAAGAGTCAATACCTACTCGTTGACATTAGCCAAAGAGTAACTAATTGACTGTTTTTTTCAAATCATTCACGCACCGAAAACTTCGATGTATGTTTATCAATCTGCTATTTGACGACCGAATGGCCTATTGGTTAGACCCTGACTATGAAGCTTGAGGTCCCGGGTTCGATCCCCGGTCTTGACAGATGTTTGTGTGATGAATACGAATGTTTGTTCTCGGGTCTTGGATGTTTAATATGTATATAAGTATGTGTTTATCTATATAAGTATGTTTATCCGTTGTCTAGTACCCATAGTACAGGCCTTGCCTAGTTTGGGACTAGGTCAATTGGTGTCAATTGTCCACAGACCAACCGCCCTCTGGACACCGCATCTTCTATAATTTACTTGGAAAGTCATTACGAAAAAAGCCGCGGTGAGCGGGCCGGGGGAACGCGTCGTGATTGGTTCACAGCTTGTCATTTCGCTTGTTATCTGGTCGAAAGTGAGCCGCGATTCGAGGCTAGAGAGATTTGTAGATGCAAATGAGCATATGCGTTTCAGAAACGTTCGCCCTCACATTTGGTGTCCAGAGGGTGGTTGGTCCGTGCAATTGTCCCACGATATTTAACTAAAAACAGCGCTGTGATCATGCGCGCCCGCACGCACGCACCCACAGCACACGCTGAGTGCAATCCTTTCGGCACAATTGGTTTGTAAATTCAGAAATTATGCGGTTTTTTTTATTAATGTGCGTTTGTATTCCAAGAGTGTCAATAAAGTATTATTCTATTCTATTCTATTATTACCTTTCCCCAGAGCGGGCCTTGTAAAATACGAGCGCAAGTCCGGCCAGCTGCAGCCCACGGAGCTGGGACGGATCGCGTCCCACTTCTACTGCACGTACGAGACCATGCAGTCCTATAACCAGTTGCTGCGTCCGACGCTGGGCGAGATAGAGCTGTTCCGCGTGTTCAGCCTGTCCGCTGAGTTCAGGAACATCGCCGTGCGCGAGGAGGAGAAGCTGGAGCTGCACAAGCTGATGGAGCGGGTGAGTATCTGGCAGTCTGTCTGTTGTAAGCCCCAGTGGGCCCGAACTGCCACGCGATTCGCGGGTCTGACTTATGTTACGTCAGTAAAAGACAAGAGATACCAAGCAAACTGTTTATTGACACAAGATGTGCAACTACCGACGCACTTACAAGTCTACCCACATAACACTTCCCTTCTATTTATAAACATAACAATAATAACAATTTGGATGTACTAAACTACATAGTTGATAAGTTTTATAACATAGTAATCACGATCATGCACAGTTGGAAGGTACTTCTACTGATGTCATTGATATTATACTACTAATGGCTTAGTGGTCGAAATTCGACAGTAGGTATCTAGTCACGAACTTATGTGTATGTAAGTATGGTTTTACTATCGTGTAGGTATATTCATATTTAGCTCTCTGCACTTTTCCTCCATACAAACTTAGCATGCCAGGAACAAGGAATAATAATAATACATGAATACCAAACGATACGAATTTAAAATAATTACCTATGAACATTTTGTATGAAATTACCTAATGGGGGGTATTACAAAGTAACTAGGACTTACGAGATAAATTTTAATAACCTGAGATTGTTTGCGGAGTAGGTACGTGTAGCTAATAAACATAAACACTACTCATTATTTTTTATTTTTTTTAATTTTTGTACACAACGCAAGGCGGCCTTCCGGCGCGGCCGGTCGTCGCTCGACCGCGGAGACGGCGCGGCCGCGGGCTCGCGGTCTACGGGCTCGCGCCTCGGGCTCGCGCCTCGGGCTATCGGCCTGCGATATATGCCCTTCGGGTTCGGGGGCCTCGGAGTCTTCGGGGCCTTCCGCTAGCTGCCATTCATCAGTCAGGTTCTCCCCAAGGATTGCGACCCCTGCTTCCGATTCCGTATCTTGTTCCGGTGCTGGACACTCCCCTCTCTGTACCTTAGTTAACGAGAATCGAGATTTACGGCTATGTTCTTTTAATATTTGGTCGATGTGCCGTTTATGTATCTGGCCATCACTCGCTCTAACCGTATATGACACAGGACTCTGGCGATCTAAAATCACCCCTTCGGCCCATTTTTTATTGTACCTGGAGTAATCCCTGATAAGGACAGAATCGCCGGGCACCAGATCGCGGACGCGGGCGTCGCTGCGCGCCTCGCTGGCGAGCTGTCGCTCGCGCACGCGCTCGGCCGCGTCGGGCCGCAGCAGGTCGAGCCGCCCGCGCAGCCGCCGCCCGAACAGCGCGACCGCGGGCTCGCGCCCCGTGGTGCTGTGCTCGGTGTTGCGATAAGTAAATAAAAACCTGCTTAACGCCGTCTCGTCGTCCTCCCCCTCGATGTTAGCCTTTTTAAGGGCTCGCTTTACTGAGCGCACCGCATTCTCTGCGCCGCCGTTGCTCGCCGGATGATATGGTGCGATCAGAGTGTGCTTTATCCCATTTCTTTTTAAATAATTCCCAAACTCTGCTGAAGCGAACGGGGGACCGTTATCTGAAATTATTCTTTTCGGTAGGCCGAAGCGTGCAAACATTTTTCTAAGACTAGTTACAACCGAAACTGCAGACGTGCTGTTGACTTTTTCTACCTCTATCCATTTAGAGTGAGCGTCATTAACTACTAAATAATACATGTTGTTAAATGGTCCCAGAAAGTCAACGTTTAAACGCGACCACGGCTCGGTCGGCCACGGCCACGAGTGCAGCGGCGCGGGCGGCGGCGCGGGCCGCACCGCACGGCATGCCGCACACTCCTGAGCCGTGCGCTCGATGTCTGCATCTAAACTCCCCCACCAAACATAATTGCGAGCAATTTGTTTCATTTTGACGATCCCTGGGTGTCCATCGTGGATTTCCTTCAAAACCACGTTCTGTAAAGATTCTGGTACTATAATTTTATAACCCCATATCAAACAACCTTGATCTATACATATGTTATCCTTACGACGATAATAACTTTTACACATTTCATCGATTGTTTTTGGCCAACCAAACATAACATACCCATATATTTTACTCAAGATGGGATCCTTTTGCGTTTCTGTTTTAATGTCATTAAAACTAACTGGAAAAGTACCCTGAATAAAATTCAAATAACTGCCTATCTCGTCCTCGCTTTTGCTTCGACCCCCTGTCAAAGTCAAGGGGAGACGAGACAGTGCATCGGCTTGGCAATTGACGGTCGACCTGACAAACTCGATTGTGAAGTCGTAAGCAGCTAGAATCACCGCGTAGCGTTGCAGTCTACTCGCAGCTGTGACTGGAATGCCTTTGTTTTTACCAAAAATATAACTTAGCGGTTTGTGATCACTACGAAGTGTAAATCGTCTACCGTACAGAAATTGACGCTGTATCGCAATCGTTGTTCCATACCCATGTGGAGTCTTTTTTTAACAAATTATACAAAGGCTGTAGTATGTCACTCATGTTGGAGCAGAATTTTGAATAAAAATTCACTAAACCCATGAAACTTTTAAGCTGTGTGACATTAATGGGTCGAGGTGCTGCGACGATTGCGTTAACTTTTTTCATGTCAGTATGCAAACCGTCCTTATCGATATTATAGCCTAAGTACGTGACGCTATCCTTAAAAAACTGACATTTATTGAAATTGATGCGAAGACCGTTGTCCTTGAGCCTCTGTAATACTGCTCTCAAATTGGCTAAGTGCGTAGCCCTATCTTTTCCGGTGACACAAATGTCATCCGCGAACACCGCAGTCGACGGTAAACCACTCAAAATTTCTTCCATGATTTTTTGGAAGTTCTCGGGTATACATTTAATGCCGAAAGGAACACGACGGTAAACAAAAGTTCCTACATGAGTAGTGATAGCCGTCATCGCCTGAGAGTCGTCTGCCAACATACACTGCTGAAACGCATTGGACAAATCCAACTTGGTGTACTGCTCGCCGCCCTCTAGTGTCGCGAAGATCTCCTCTATCCGAGGCAATGGGTAATGGAAGTCTTTGAGAATGGGATTGATTGTGATCTTGTAATCTCCACAAATGCGAATATCTCCATTTGACTTGATGACCGGTACAATCGGAGTCCACCTTGTAGATGACGCCTTCCTGCTGCAGGCGCGCGCCTTCACGAAAACCGGCTTGTCGTCATTCAGATACAGTCGAATACGCGACTTAAAAGTACCTAAACCCTCCGCAAATACCTCAGGATATTCATTTTTTAATGAATTCGCTACCGAGCCGCTTACCGTTATATTGTGACATTCCACAATTGCTAGCTTCAATTCTTTAATCCATGTACGTCCCATAAGCGGAGGCCCTCCATGTTCGATAACATATAGTTTGAGATAAGCGGAATGATGTCCACAAATGACCTTTACTTCAATATAGCCCAGCGTCTCGATAGTGTCACCAGTATAAGATTTTAACATTAAAACATTTTTATTGATAGGTACATGGGTGAAATATTTATCATAAAATATTTTAGAAATAGCAGATATTTTACTTCCTGTATCAATTTCAAATTTACATACAATATTGTCCACAGACACGTTAGCATAATAAGGTCCGTCATTACCTCCGCTCGTGACTAAGTTATAAAAATGGCAATAATCGTCATTCTCTGATTCACTACTATTGTTTAGAAAATACTGACCTCTAAACGCCTTTTTCTCAGTCGCGAATCTGTTCTCACTTTTACCTAAACACATCACTTTTAAATGGCCCTTAGTACCGCACACATCACACGTAAAGTTTTTGAACCGGCATTTACTAGGCGCGTGGGTAAATTTCCCACATCGTGCACATGGCACCCGTTGCGGCCCGTCGCCGCCGCTGCTGATGCGCGCGCGCACGCCACGACCGCCGCCGCCGCCGCTCACCCGGTGCAGCCCGTCGTCCGCCGCGCCGCACGCCGCGGGCGCCGCGCCCGCCGTGCTCGCGTGTCGCTCCGCCGCCTCCAGCGCGCTAGCCAACTCCACGGCCCTCTTATAGTCTATATTTTTCTCAGCAAATAACCTTGAACGCATCTCTTCACTATTTAATCCTGACACAAATTGATCGCGCAGATTTTCTTCTAGCTTATCTCTGAAATTGCAAGTTTTAGCCAAATGTTTTAATCCCTGTAGGTAAATACGAATGCTTTCTCCTTGCAATTGTTTCCTTTGCCGTAAAATATGTCTCTCAGCTATCTCTGATCTCTCTGGTTCTAAATGATTCTTGAGCAAATTGACTAATTCTTCGAATTCTTTGTTCTCCGGGTGGTCAGGTGAGCATAAATCACACAGTAGGTTGTAACACTCGCCGCCAACTAAGGTTAGCAACGTGGCCACTTTAAGTTCGTCAGCGATGTTATTTAGTGCAATGAACTGTTTAACGCGACGCACATAACTGTCCCAATTTTGTGATTCCACTAAGAAAGGTTCTACTTACCCGATTGGCATTGTTGCGAACTGCGAGATTTTCGTAGGTAATACTAAATAAATAATAAAATACCGAGCTGCGCCAATGTTACGTCAGTAAAAGACAAGAGATACCAAGCAAACTGTTTATTGACACAAGATGTGCAACTACCGACGCACTTACAAGTCTACCCACATAACAACTTATAACTTACTAGCTGTTGCCCGCGACTTCGTCCGCGTAGATTTCGGTTATCGCTATCCCGCGGGAACTATACAATTTTCTCGAATAAAAAATATTCCGACGAATCGAGAACCTCCTCCTTTTTGTGAAGACGGTTAAAAAGTAGCCTATGTTATTTCTCAATATTCAAACTATCTTCTTACCAAATTTCATCTAGATTGGTGCAGCGGTTTTCCCGTGAAGAGGTCACAAACAGACAGACAGAGAGACAGAGAAACAGAGAGACAGAGTTACTTTCGCATTTATAATATTAGTTAGGATAACTGCTTAAGAAAAGTACTACTCACATCTGGTGGTCTTCTGGCTTCGTGTGTCTGAGCCTACCTAAACTAAGGCGCCTTAGCTAGCACTGATCTCACCTAACTCGAAGCCGGCTGCGGATGCCGGTGTCCGCTTGTCCACACGGTGACCGAACTCCACGACACAATATTGTGCACCAGATCACAATTCCGTCAAAATAAGCAGTTCCTGAGGTACCGTGCGTGTGCGGCTCCAGATAGGCCTACAATTCTCGCACCATAGCAACGGATTACCATAATACCCATAACAATCGTAACCCCTTATCGTATCCCCTCGCGTCATTTCTCCACTTTCCACGTCAGTTTTTGTCGTTCAAACTATGCGCGTAACACTTTTTTCAGACGAGCTTGCCATGATTACAATGGATGCTTCATGGATTTAGATATTTTTTCATCATCACTGCAGAGGTATAGAGATTCACTGCGGAAACTACTCTTTGATTCATAATTAAAAGATAACGATTGTTTGTTTTCTTTAGCATTAATATAGTCGCCTGACATACTGCATTTTGTACTTTGTTATGGCTGTTTTAAGTGCATTCATGTAGGTAGGTAAACCCAAAATATTAAAGTTAAGATATAGTATCAAAAAGTAGGTAAAACTGTTTTGTTATGTTTTGAGCTAGCATGTTTCGAAAATGTATTTTAAAATTAATGGAACTGTTGGTTTTTTTACGTTATGTACGTTTCATTTTTGAATTGTAACCGTTTGTTCCTAAATAAACAAAAAAAAAAAAACAAACAATATCTCCTCAAGAAAGCGTCCGTGTTTTGAGAATCCAGCAATGACAAGAAAAATTATCAAAAATTTCAAACGTCAAAACTGACAGATGAAGCTAACTTTTTAATACCTACCATAGCAAGGCGTGTTCGAGTACTCGTTAAAACTGCTTCGGTCCGAACACTGTACTGCCCGCGCTGAGAGTGACTTATAGGCAGTTTTACTTAAACATTTGTGTTTTGAACCATCATCAATCATCATTTTTAGCAGATATAAAACCAGAAGAGACTAGAATTCAGGTTTTCTCTTTTCAGTTCTGCCGAGTATAGGACTAAAATTTCCCGGTATAATTTTTTTTTACTATAAACTGACCAGTGATTCTATGACGACCCCTATCTCAGTTGATGGAAGGTGCAGACGAGGCCTAAGGTGTAACTCGCTGGTTCAGTGACAGCCTATTCACTCTAGCCTTGAAGAGCCCTAGATTGTACCCGTCCGGAAATGCAGACGATGGGAGCACTTCACTTTCCACTTTCTAAGTTTTTAAGTGATTATTAATATCAATCTCTCGGTCCGAACTATGATTTTGTTGCTGTCGGGTTCGAAACCTTGGGTCCATGGGGTCCCGGCGCTTCCAAGCTTATTTCAGAGTTGCAAAAGCGCTTAGTTGATGCAACTTTTGACCAAAGGGCTGGCAGTTTTCTCTCTCAAAGAATCAGCATCGCTATTCAGCGAGGCAACGCTGCCAGCCTTTTGGGCACCATGCCACGGGGGCCTTATTTAGATTTAATATAGTTTTAAGTTTTAGTTTATTTAGTTTTAGCTTAGATTTAATGTAATTGTAAATTGCTTTTATTATGTAAATAAAATTGTTATATTTTCACTTATTATTTCGTCCTCAGGTACCCATCCCAATAAAAGAGAGCATAGAAGAGCCTTCGGCCAAAGTTAATGTACTCCTCCAAGCGTACATTTCCCAGCTGAAGCTCGAAGGGTTCGCGCTGATGGCGGACATGGTGTACGTCACCCAGTCCGCCAGCCGCCTGCTGAGGGCCATATTCGAGATTGTACTCCACAGAGGTCAGTCACCTACATGCTGGAATCCCCAGCTCACTAGGTCTAGCACAACTCACAGTGCGACTTCTATCTCGCGCGAGAACAACTGCCCGCCCTTTTATGTCACTCAGAATGCAACGGGACGGGTAATATAATCTCGCGCGACAAACAAAGTCGCGGCCAGTCGTGCTAGCCCTACAGTCTTGTTTGATACAGATTACTAGTGGGTGGCTGACGGATGCAAATTAGAAACATAAGTGAAACTACAGCTATGTATGTAATGTAGGGAGGACGCTGCCTGTTTGTTTATGGTGCCAAAATTATCATTTACCATTGGAGGAATCTTTTTGAATTTTTGTTTTTTTTTTTAGTGAGAAATTAATATCAAATTTCTAAATACTTACTGAAACAAGTATAAATGGAACACTAGAAAAAAAATTTTAGGTAGCAGGCTGGTATTGAAATTTAATTTTTAACCGCTGACGAAAAAGATCTAGTAATAACCAAAGTTGAAAAACCCCCGACATTGTCATTTCGAAGCTCTATTTCAAAAACGGGTGAACCGATTTTAATGAAACTTGGCTAAGAACCATCTCGATTACACTAGCTTTCGATTAAAAAAACCGCATCGAAATCGGTTCATCCGTTTGGGAGCTATGATGCCACAGACAGATACGCAGACACACAGATACATCCCTCTTTTTCGGGGGTTAAAAAGGCGAAGTATCTGTGTGTCTGTGTATCTGTCTGTGGCATCATAGCTCCCAAACCGATGGATCAATTGCGATGCGGGTTTTTTTAAATCGAAAGCTAGTTTAATCGAGATGGTTCTAAGCTAAGTTTAATCGAAATCGGCTCACACGTTTTTAAAATATTGAAATATCAAATGACAATGTTCGAGGTTTTTCAACTGTTCTAATGTTTCGAGTGTTTTAATAAGAATTGTTTGACAGGTTGGGCACAGCTGGTGGATAAGACGCTGGCCCTCTGCAAGATGGTGGACCGCCGGATGTGGCAGTCTATGTCGCCGCTCAGACAGTTCCGGAAAATGCCGGAAGAGGTAGCTAATATCTGAAAATTTGTACCGTTTTTAGGGGTTCCGTTACTCAAAAGGAAAAACGGAACCCTTATAGGATCACTCGCGTGTCTGTCTGTCTGTTTGTCACAGACAATGTACTCCGAAACTGCTGGACCGATTGAGTTGAAATTTGGTATACTTTGTGTAAATCGGTGACTCAAAGACGGACGTGTAACGTAAGTTAGTGAATTTTAAAAATGGGAGCCACTTTTGCGGTTGGTAAATGAAAAAAAAAACTGTCTTGTTACTTATGAAAGGGCTCGTTGTGAGCATCTTCAATGTTTTTTTTTTATAATTTTAAGATAAATGATTTTGAAGTTATCCCCCCTTACCCTTAACTCCGAAACTACGGGGCCGAAAATTTTGGAATAATTACAAAAAATCATTCTTTGCCTGATGCCTGCAGATTACAGGCAAACCTTTAAGAAATCTATGTTACTTTTAACATGAAACTACCGTGAGACTCAATCATAGTGAAATAAAAACGGATCACTCACGTATATAAGTCGAGTTTAGTCCGACATGTTTCGGACTAATTCGTAGTCCTTCCTCTGGGAAGTGATGAGTGAGAGTGATGTGGTCAGTGTGGTGTGCTACCCTGCATTTGACAATAATAAAAATGACGATGAAAACGAGGGTAGTTGTGTGCCGCTGTCAGCTGCGTCTAGTAGTCGCGCGAGCAGAGCCACGGCGCGCAGTGTGCGTCTCGCCGCCGCTGGGTCGTGCGATCCCAGAGGAAGGGCTACGAATTAGTCCGAAACATGTCGGGCTAAACTCGACTTATATACGTGAGTGATCCGTTTTTATTTCACTATAAATCTATGTTAATAAATGTATAGCAAAGTAGTAAAAGTAACGTACGGAATGATGAATTTCCACGCGAGTCGACTTCGCACTTGTACGGTTTTTTTTTATTCTCAACATGTCATCGCTAACCATACCATTCTTCGACAGATATTTCTTTCTAAACTACTGTATTATTTTTCTTTATTTTCTAATGATACAGTGAGGCTTCTTTGCGTAATTAATTTGTGGTTATGTATTGTAAGAGCTATCAAGGAGGATAGTATACGGAGTGTCAAAGCCCATACTTCGAATCGTTCCCCGCAGTCATGTTAAAATTCAGGCAATTTCTAGATGGCGCCAAGGTCGTAGCCAGCGGGTCAAATAATAACAAAACGGCGGTTCTAATGTGTCACTCAAGCAAGGTAGATGGCGCTGAATGTAAACAAGAACGATTCAAAGTATGGGCTTTGACACTCCGTATATTATCGTCCTTGGAGCTTGTTTTTAGAAAAAAATACTTTGTGCCAAGTTTCTTTACTCACTCCCCTTGGCAGTCGCGGTCTTTCCGAAAGCGCTGGTAGACTAAAAAAAAAATGACGTGTAAAAGAGCATTCAACTGCCCGTTTGCTGAATGGAGTTTTGAATTTTGAACAGGTCATAAAGAAACTGGAGAAGAAAAACTTCCCCTGGGAGAAGCTGTACGAGCTGGGCCCGAACGAGATCGGGGAGCTGGTGCGCGCGCCCAAACTCGGCAAGATGATACACAAGTACGTGCACCAGTTCCCGAAGCTCGAGCTGTCCACGCACATCCAGCCCATCACCAGGAGCACCCTCAGGGTGCAGCTGACCATCACGCCGGACTTCCATTGGGACGAGAAGGTGAGCGGGTTGCTGACACTTTTGACACTGACAAAAAATAACAACGTCCGCGGCGCTATCGCGAATTTGACTGTTTTTTTTTAATCATAGACAAGCATACCGAGCTGACGTTTAGTAAACCGTTTTTTTTATTATTGTAAATTATCACATTGTTATTTATACGTGTCGGACTGAACTCGACTTATATACGTGTGTGGTCCGTTTCTGTTTCACTATGATTGTAAATTACGTTGGTTTTCAAATTTGAAATACTTTACTGCTGGTGGTGGTAGGGTGGCGCTGTCGGCGAGAAGGCCACGTCATTTTCTACGGTTTCTGAACGCATTATACAGGACTTATGATATGTGTGTAGATAAAGCAATATTAATTATTATGTATGTCTTGTTACCAGATACATGGACAGTCCGAAGCGTTCTGGATCCTCGTCGAAGACGTGGATTCGGAGGTGGTGCTGCATCACGAGTTCCTGCTCCTCAAGGAGAAGTACTGCAAGGACGAACACACGGTAACCTTATTTATTTATTATTTATTTATTTATTTATTATCAAAACAATTTCACAGCATTACAGCAAAGCCAATGCGCTATGCTTATGACCTTGCCTAAATATCTGATAGCACTCCACTTGGCTATTCGTATTCCAGTTGCGCTGTTTGCATCTCCGTCGCTCGCGCGAGAAACCGTATAGTGCGCCTCTTTCGATTATGCATTTTTTTTTCTCGTCACTGTTCTGAAATGTGACGAAAGATGAAAAACAATGAATAGTTGTAATTTTAACAAGGACACTAGGGTATTGTATTTTTAATAATTATGTATTTAAATATGGACTTATCTACATAAATATGATTATACGTTGTCTAGTACCCATAGTACAGGCACATTGTAAAGAGCTTATACCTACCAGTGGTCCGACGCCTTTGATGTTTGCGTAAATGCCGACACCGCAACCGCATGGCCAAAGCACCAAGGAGGGCGAAAGTTCCTAACTAATCGGGCAGCGGCGGCGTATGCAAGGGGGCTCGCCCTGCCCGCCTCGCACCCCGCACCCCCCGCACCCCGCACCCCCCGCACGACTGCCCTGTCTAGAGGCCTTCGTCGGACGACTGTATAGACTGGTACAGGTGTCAATTGTCCCATGATATTTGTTTATTACTAGCTGGGCCGGCTAAATTCGTACCGCCTACCAGTTTGTATGTGGAAATCAAACTGTTGTTTTTACTATTTTCTTCGCAATTTTTCCGTATTTTCTCACCGTTTAAACCTTTCCTGAACTTCCACAAATATTTCAAGATCAAAATTAGCCAAATCGGTCCAGCTATTCTCTAGTTTTAGCGAGACATACGAACAGCAATTCCATATAGGTATATAGAAGATTTATTTACGTTTTTTTTTTTCATTCTTTTTCAGGTAAAATTATTCGTGCCAGTGTTTGAACCCCTGCCACCCCAATACTTCCTCAGAGTGGTGTCTGATAGGTGAGTAACTTTATATACACTAACCCTGTTATTCATAAACCTGTGTTAACCAAAATGCCGTTTAAGTTCGTTTGTTCTTTTTTGTCACATTTCCGTTAGTAAGAAGAAGACAAAACCTGTTTTAGCTAATGGAGGCTTGAGTGACGTTTATGAGTGAGGCCAGTAATTTCAGGATAGCTGATTTATCATGCGCACCTTCAGAATGATAGAGACTCAATTCTGAATATGACATATCGCACGCTTAGAATTAAAGTGACTCAATTCTAAATACATGATAAATCTAAATCAAACTTTGTAGGTTTAGATTTTAAATTCAATTTTGAAATATGTCATATTAAGAATTGAGTCACTCTAGTTCTAAGCTTGCGATATTTCAAAATTATACCTAAAATCTTACTACTACTAAATTTAGAGTGGAAATATGATTGGGTTTGTTTAATTCTGAAGGTGCGTGTGTCACAGGTAATGCCACCTACAATTATTAGTGGGCATTACTTCAGGGTAAGCTGAAGTGGTCTAGCTCGATTCGATATCGACCGGACTAGTAGGTTCGGGAAAGGAACGACAGATGGCGTAACCTGCGACACGGCTCTTGCACAAAATGGCGTCTGATATATTTCCCTTGACGAATAAACCTTGAACCAAGCAACACGTTTATCCGTTGTTCTATATATTATATTGTTGTATATCGAGGTTGAGGCTGGTGGAAGTTCAGACCAACCCATATGGGCCGAGACCCTAACAACGTGTAATGGAGTTCTAAAGTCTAAAGTTTTGGTCGGTCCTCACAGATGGATAGCGGCCGAGACGCAGCTGCCGGTCTCCTTCCAGCACCTCATTCTCCCCGAGAAGAACCTCCCCCCCACCGAGCTGCTGGACCTGCAGCCGCTGCCCGTGTCCGCGCTGCGGAACCCTAAGTTCGAGGAGCTGTATGCCGAGACGTTCCCGCAATTCAATCCTGTGCAGACGCAGGTATGACGAACTAGTGACTCTGTGAGCTCTGTTTATGTATGTACGTCGATTACTCCGTCAATTGTAGACCGATTTTCAAAATTCTTTTTTTATTTTAAAGGGTATACTTTTGAGGTGGTCCCGTTGTCACCAAGTCAGGATCTGATGATGGGATCCCAGGGAAATCGAGGGCAACCCTCAACCCTTTTTTGAAGGCCGTTTTTCATATAAGAGGTAGATTGAATATTGGAAACGACTGTAACAATGTACTATTACCCGCCAGGTCTTCAACGCGGTTTACAACACGGACGACAACGTGTTCGTGGGCGCACCGTCCGGCTCGGGGAAGTCCGTAATCGCCGAGCTGGCGCTGCTACGGCTACTGTCGAGCAACGCCGCGGGGCGCTGCGTGTACCTGCTGCCGAAAGACGCTTTGGCGGACATCGTGTTCGCCGACTGGTACCACAAGTTCACCAGGTTCAGTCTCAAGGTGAGCTTTAGGGTGACTGCTGAGTGACTACGGGGCGACTACTGCGTGACTACGGGGCGACTACTGACTGACTACAGGGTGACTACGGTGCGACTACTGACTGACTACGGTGACCACGGGTCGATTACTCAGTGACTACGGGGTGTAGTCACCCCGATGTAGTCTGAATGACTACTGGGATACTACTGAGTGACTACGGGACTACTACTGAGTAGCTACGGAGCGATTACTGAGTGATTACAGAGTGACTACTGACTGACTACGGTGACCACGGGGTGATTACTGAGTGACTACGGGGTGTAGTCACCCCGATATAGTCTGAATTACTACTATGATACTACTGAGTGACTACGGGGCTACTACTGAGTAGCTACGGAGCGATTACTGAGTGATTATAGGGTGACTACTGACTGACTACGGTGACCACGGGGTGATTACTGAGTTACTACGGGGTGTAGTCACCCCGATATAGTCTGAATGACTACTAGGAATACTACTGAGTGACTACGGGGCTACTACTTGATTACATTCAGAGTAATATGTAGTAATATACACGAAGCCACGTGTTAATTTCAAATTACTTCTTCAAAATGGGTGTCCCTTTTGCCCTTAAGAGATTTACTAGTGCAAAAATGTGCCGTCGAACCGTCGTAATAAACATCCAAATTGCTTGCAGGTTGTCCAGCTGACGGGGGAGACGGCGACTGACCACAAACTGCTCAATAAGGGCCAGATTATCATCACGACCGCTGAGAAATGGGACGTACTGTCACGGAGGTCAGTCTTGAAAGGATTCCGTTATCTTCTAGAACCCCCAATAGATTTCGTGTGTAGATAAGCCAATATAGTCATCCGACGAAGGCGTCTAGACAGGACAAGCGTGCGGGGGTGCGCGGCGCGGCGGGGGGCAGACCCCAGCTGCATACGCCGCCGCGGCCCGTTTCTGTTAGTAACTAGGAAGACGGCTGCTGCTGTGGCCTTGCGGTTGCGGTGTCTGCATTTACGCAAACATCAAAGGCGTCGGACCACTGTTATAATCTCTTTACACTGTTTCAATAGCCCCGACCAAAAAGCAGACAGACCAGAGCCAGGCCTTTGGCTTATCTATGCACTACAATTTTTCGGCCACTTTTTTAGGGGGACGAGGAACACATGTACAGCACACGTCTACGCACGTGTCAAAATTTGTCACGTTCCTACAAACTCGTGCTAGAACAAAACTGTCACACACATGCCAAAAACACGCACACAATGACCACACCCAGGCTGTTCCACGATATTTATTTATCCTAACTATCCTAAAGTAACTCTGTCTCTCTGTCTCTGTGTTTGTTACCTCTTCACGGGAAAACCGCTCCACCAATCTAGATGAAGTTTGGCAAGAAGACAGTTTGAATATTGAGGAATAACATAGGCTACTTTTTATTCGGGAAAATTGTATAGTTCCTTAGAGCAGGAAAGGAATGCAGATGTTAACGCGCGATTTCCCCTCTGCCAAATCTCTAACACTAAGTCTGACCAAAATGATCAGGGTCTGTTGATTGTGTGCGTGTTTTTGGCATTTGTGTGACAGTTTTGTTTTAGTGTGCGTTTGTAGGAACGTGACAAATTTTGACATGAGCGCAGACGTGTGTGTTCCTCATCCCCTTCAACAAGTGGCAGTAAAATTATAGTGCATAGATAAGCCAAAGGCGCCTCCCGTCTGTCTGCTTTATGTATAGTTCCCGCGGGAGAGCGATAACAGCAAGTTGCGCGCAACAGCTAGTTTATTTTATAAAAAACCTCAGAAAAAAAAACATAAAATAATCCCCAAAAAGCCATGAGTTTTAGGCCTAGCAGAAATATGATGTCGGTGCGGCGCTAGCGGAATATTCTTGGAATGAAGCACTCATGGCTTTTTGGGGATTATTTTATGTTTTTTTTCTGAGTTTTTTTGAAGGCGGTTTTACTTTTTGTAAAAAGATGTTTTATTTCACAATTTTTAGTTACGTTAATATTTAAAATAATATCCGCGAA
The DNA here is from genome assembly GCA_963691665.1 of Clepsis dumicolana. Taxonomy (NCBI): domain Eukaryota; kingdom Metazoa; phylum Arthropoda; class Insecta; order Lepidoptera; family Tortricidae; genus Clepsis; species Clepsis dumicolana. The sequence continues at coordinate 6,420,106 of OY829530.1, forward strand.
CTCCTAACCGTTAAGGAGTTGTACACTTTTCATCATCAGCTCATCAACACGAGATGATGACTACCAGACGCAAGTACTTGAATAGCTTTCGAAAATATATGAAACACATGATACTTCCCTATAAAATTTGAGGGTTGCCCTCGATTTCCCTGGGATCCCATCATCAGATCCTGACATGGTGACAATGGGACCAACTAGAAAGTATACCCTTTCGAACAAAAAAATATTTTTTGAAATCGGTTCAGCCGGCATCGAGTAATCGGGGAACATACATAAAAAATATATATATATAACTCGGAGACTGGGACCGGGACGAGACATCGCACACACCAGCGGACTTGAACAAATGAAGGTAATTTATAACTTTAGACTATGATCAACACCGACTAGTGTATCGATTCTCCGACATATATATATTCCGACGAATTGAGAACCTCCTCCTTTTTTTGAAGTCGGTTAAAAATGACGATTTTAATCGAGTTAACGACGGTTCCGTGTTCAACAGATGGAAGGTGCGCAAGAGTGTGCAATCCGTGTCCCTCTTCATAGTGGACGCTTTGCAGCTGCTGGGCGGCGAGGAGGGGCCTGTGCTCGAGGTGGTCTGCTCCCGCATGAGATACATATCCTCACAAATTGGTAAGTCAATGCATTGTTGCTAACCGCTAAGTTTAACCTCTTGACCGCCACACAACGAATGAAGTGTCGTGCTCTGTACGCCACGGAACAAACCGTCTAGCAGGCAAATAGCATAAGAATAAATAATAACATAGTAGAACGGAAACTCCCGCTCCGGACGGGCTCAAGGTCACGATGTTAGAGTATTCGTTAAACGGACCACTCAGTCAGGCTGTCACTGTCACGGCCGGCGTCGCCGCACGCGCGTTCGGTTGTTTGTGCGTTCCGTACCTACATCTTGGAAACGCCGATCTTGGAAACAAATAACAATGGTATCAAGTTATTGTGGTGTATTTGGGTGTACAAACAATGCAAAAATGATGCCACACTTAAGTTTTTTTTAGTTTGCCCAAAGAGAATGAGCGGTACTGAATGACCTTACTTACTTAATAGTTTTACGTGAGCCTCTATGTATTTTATTTTATATTTGTAGGTAAGTAATACTTACTTAAATTCATTTGGTATGGCACTTATAATGACTTCTTAATTAGAAGTATCTATAATATATGTAGGTACGTAATGATTTATGAATCTCATATTTTGTAAAACTAGAATAAAATAATGATTTAAAAGTAAAGAAGAACTTATATTTTAGCGATATTATCTTTAGACGTAAGTAATATTTAACAGTCAGCAACCCTAGCAACACGCCTGGACGACAGAGGGGTGTGACGACGTGAAGGGGAAGTAGGTATATAAATGGCGCCGTTTTGGACTCGGTCAAAAGAGATTCCGTTCTACTATGTTATTATTTATTCTTATGCAAATAGGGAGCATATCGTCGTAAGTCGTAGAAGGATTTATTTCGAGTGGAATGTTGGTCATGTATTGATGACGTTGGCGTGTGAGCCTTTTCATTGGTTGTCACGACTAGATGGCTGTGGCGATGAAACGGTGAAGGAAGCTAGTAAAAAATACAGAAATGAATACAAGTTACAAATAGTGAGATACAAGTGCGAAGGCGGCCTTATCCCTTACCCTTAACGTTAGGTAGAGAGGAGTTAATAGTGTAATGATAGTATGTTACTTGGAAATTGAGATACAATTATGTATATCATTAAGAGGCTTCCCTGAGAGGATGACCTTGAATGTTTTGCGTCTTGAATGTTTAACTGAGGACATTATTAAAGCCATTAAGTTAAAATAAACTCCAGTCCGTTTGCAAACACAAATTACGCAATAACGCAAAATCACACTCACTCATTCACACACACACACACACACACACACACACACACACATACAGGCATGTATTAATAAGAATAGCTCGTATTTAAGTTAAGTACATTATATTAATTGTTATGTCAAATACTATGTCAACCGCACACGCGGATGGCCAAGATACAGGCTCATCCTAGTTTGGTCCCTGACGGATAACTATGTGTATCTAAAATATTGTTCTTGACCATGGACCATAAAACCAAGAGGACTGCCAGTGTCTATACAATGTCGCGTTCCTGTAAAATAATGAGCCTGCTGTAGCTGGTTTTACTATGGAGGGGTCTCTGTACCATTCATTTGGTACGACATTTAGACCTCTGGCTAACACAATAGCGCCATCTAAATTCGTTTTTTCTTTCAGTTCATAGACGGCGCTATTGTGTTAGCCAGAGGTCTAAGTGTCATACAAAATTATTACAACTTATTATTACAAAGGAACGCAGTCCTCTTGGTTTTATGGTCCTTGTTCTTGACCAAATAAATTGTTTTGTATTTCGTATTTTCCTCATCTCACTGGGGTGTCACGTTTGTAACACCTGTGACGCTGTCGGCAGGGCGGCCGATTCGCGTAGTGGCGCTGTCGCTGCCGCTGGCGGACGCGCGCGACGCGGCCCAGTGGCTCGGCTGCAACTCCAATGCCACGTTCAACTTCCATCCCAGCGTGCGCCCGCTGCCACTAGAGCTGCACATACAGGTATACTACCAGTGACAGTGATTATAACTAATCCAGACAACTAACAAACACCGGCCGAGTGCGAGTCGGACTCGCGCGCGTGGGTTCCGTACAAAGATTTTAACGCTTTTCCCCCAGTGTTTTAAGAAGTCCAGTGTAGGGATTGCAATCCGGAAAACCGGATCCGGTAATCCGGCGGATCCGGCATCATTTAACGCTTACCGGATCCGGCGATCGGATCCGGTGATAGGATTTATTGGCAAAATAATATCGCTGTTGCTTGCATAGGTCCCTTAAATCCATTAGAAGGCGACTGGCAGATGAATGACACAACCATATAAAACGAACACTAATTATTTCTACGATTTTTTTATGTATAATGTATGAAATAATTATTTATCATAAGTTTATTTAACTAAAGTGTTATTATTAGCAAGCTATTAACAAGCGCATGCCAATAATTATAAAGGTTCATCAAATCATGATTGTGTCTGTCATAAAAATATGAAACTTGTTTATTAGCATTCTCAAATGTTTTAATAATTATTGTGAATATTATGAACTTATATTTTATAAATTTACTTAATTTCTAAAATAATTGATCTATCTGTGAATGTTAATTGTAGAAAAACTGTGTCACTTTGTTAAGTCGTTAAAATTTTACTACTTATAGTTACCTACGTACGTAGGTACTGCATTTTAATTGTTTGCTAATTGTTTTTTTATTTGTGGGTGTTCATGGTTCTAGTAGGTACCTACTCTAACCTTAGTTTGTCTCAAAGAGTATTTTAGTCCTTGATAGGAATGCGATCGACTTCCAAACAAACACAAAACTGACGATTTTCTCACTGACCGTAGGTACCTACATACATTTTATCTAAAATCTGTGAATGTCGATTGTCATCTCTAAAAAGTAGTAGAGGTGAGCATTTTCGCGTGACAGCAAAATATTTCTACCGTTACATAAATTAAATTAAAAAATGATTTATAGTATGACCAAAATCCCATACATACTCGTAGTGTTAGTTAGGTAGGTACATTTTAAAAACTACGTACTTTAATACTATATGTTCAGGTTCAGTTTTTTCCTTTTGAGGTACGGAACCCTAAAAATGGCAACGCTGCCAGTTCAGCAGGAATAAACGCTTCTTAACCCTTGTGTGTGTCGGCAGGGCTTCAACATCCCGCACGCGGCGTCGCGCTTCTCCTCCATTTATTATTGCATTAGACACAATTTACTCATTTATTATGAAAGATTTGATCAGACCACATTAAAATGTTTCTACAAAAACTGACAGTAATGGCAACGTTGCCAGCTCAGCTCCTACTTAACGCTCGTAACCCTTGTGTGTGTCGGCAGGGCTTCAACATCCCGCACGCGGCGTCCCGCCTGTCCTCGATGACGAAGCCCATCTACAGCGCGGTGCTGCGGCACGCGGGCGCGCGGCCCGCCGCCGTGTTCGTGCCGGCGCGGCGCGACGCGCGCCTGCTGGCGGCCGACCTGCTCGCGCTGGCTGCCGCCCACGGCGACGCTGCGCGCTTCCTGCACGCCAAGCCGGAGCTCATGCAGCCGTTCCTGGAGCGCGTGCGCGACCAGGTCAGCCCGCCCTGCGGTCTGCACACCGCTCCTGCTTCAAAATGTTTTTATGTGGACAGCAAGGCGAGCGAGCAAGTGGGTCACCACTGCCCATAGACACCCGCAACTCTAGGAGGTTTGCTGAGGTTTGGCGATGCGCCCTAGAGAGCCAGGATGAAATGCCTCTTGTGCCCGTAGTCACACCGGCTGTCTTAGTCTCCACACCGGAATACAACGATGCAGCACTGCAGCTTAGCGGTAAGATTAGCGAGTAAGATGGTGGCAGCGATCCGGACGGACCTCGCCCAAGGTCCTACCACCCGCAACATTATCAGGTAGGTGCTAAAATTTTTAACCGCGGCGCGTGCTAATCTCATCACATAAGCACTAGATCCAGCGCCGAAAAGCATGTTAACAATTATGCGTTTCCCATAGACTTAAATAATATACATATTGATACAGCATAGCGTATGGACGGTCCCTTCGCACAAGGTCCTACCGCCAAGCATATCCTGATGTTTATGTTTATCATCATCTCTCCCCTCAGACCGGTCTTGTGCTGTCCGCATCCACCGCGGTCCCTCAATCTTTACCAGGTCGCTGCTCCATCTTGTTGGAGGGCTGGCGAGAGGGACGCCCCTCGAGAGCCTCGGCCCGCCCGCACCCCATAACCCGGGCTCCCTTGCAGATGCTGAAGGAGACGCTGGCGGCCGGCGTGGCGTACCTCCACGAGGGCGTGGAGCCCAACGACCGCCGGCTGGTGCAGCAGCTGGTGTCCTCGGGCTGCGCGCAGCTGTGCGTGGTGGCGGCCGAGCTGGCCTGGGCCTTCGCCGCGCACGTGCACACCGTCATCGTCTGCGACACGCACGTGTGAGTCGCCGGCCCGCCCTTGAACGAAACTGGAATAGCCACCTTAGTTTCGCGGTCTAGAGTGGTTATTCCAACATCGTCAAAGTTTATATACGAGGTTGAGTTATCTACTTCAGATCGCTCGCGCGTGACATCGATGGCGCAGCACATTACCCTTATAGTAGTTCTGTGGTGCAGCTTTTAATTGGTAACTGTTCGCCCTCAGCTACAACGGCAAGCTGCACACGTACGAGCAGTACCCCATAGCGCAAGTGCTGCACATGCTCGGCCGCGCGTGCCGCCCGCTAGAGGACTCGCACTCGGTGGCCGTGCTGATGTGCCGCGCGCACCACAAGACCCTCTACACCAAGCTGCTGCTGGATTGTCTGCCGCTAGAGGTCAGTGCTAGTTTACTTTTAATAAAAAAACATTACAGGGCTGTTCACTTAGAGTTACTCAACCCCCTGGCTGAATTCTCGACGGTCCAGTAAAACACATCCTGTATAATATGTAGTGATGATTTGTTTTTTCCTTTTCCGATTGCAGAGCCATCTGGACCACAGACTCCACGATCACATCAACGCGGAGATAGTAACGAAGACTATTGAGAACAAACAGGTTAATATCGTGTTCTGACATAGTTTAGCTTGAAAAAAAACCGGCCAAGTGCGAGTCGGACTCGCGCACGAGGGTTCCGTAGAAAGATTTTAACGCTTCTCCCCAGTGTTTTAAGTAGTTCAGTGTTAGCAGAGCCCTGCTCCTAAGCAAAATGTACGCAGTATGGGGTCAAATTATATTGGTCTGCGAAATCTACAGACTGACATAAAAATGTAAGATTTTGATACTTTTCTGAGTGGTTGTGCTATAAGAGCTACCTTCATACCAAATTTCAAGTTTCTAAGACAACACTGGAAGTACCCTTTAGGTTTTTAAATTTCGGCAATTTGTATGGAAATAGCCTTTTTAATGACTATCTTTTGATTGCGTTTACTTGGAAAGTTGATTTTTTCACAGCTTCAAGGGACCGCAGGCTTGAGTATTTGATATTAATTTGAGCATGCTACCTCCACGCGTTCCAGAGTAAAAGGGTCTTGACAGACAGACAGACAGACAGACAGACGGACAAAAAAGTGATCCTATAAGGGTTCCGTTTTCCCTTCTGATGTACGGAACCCTAAAAATACTGAAAAATCGCCTTAACTATTACCTGGCTACATTAATACGCTGACGCGGTCTGTGTGACTTGTGTTGATTCGTGTGACAGTGGAGGGGGGAGGTGTTGCATGAAAACGTACATGTTCACGCTCAATGCACCTTACGATGATCATGTTTAGATGTTTGCTAAAATGTAGATGCATAGTAGTTTATTAAAAACGTTCGAATCGTAACACTGATTGCTTACAACTAACTTAAGTAATAATTATAGTGATCCGTGTAACACAGATGCCGCGGCGGCGGTGTACGATTGCAAAGATCGTACAATAAATTTGTCGCATAGACGTAGCTATCTTACACGTGTGGTCGCGGGTGAGCTAGTTAAATGTTTCTAGTGAAAATTAAAGACTTTGTGCCAAGTTTCTTGCGGCGCATTCTTCTTGGCAATCATGGTCTTTCCGAAAGCGCAGGAAGACTCAAAAAAATTACGTGTTAAAGAGCATTCAACTGCCTATTTGCTGAATAAAATTTTGAATTTAGTTCTCTCGACTGTCGAGTTGAACAATCTATTATTATTTTTAATTTCAGGACGCCGTGGATTATCTCACTTGGACGTTCCTGTACCGGCGTCTCACACAGAACCCCAATTACTACAATCTGCAGGGCGTTACACACAGGTAATAGGGGTGTTGCCTCTCGGGTCAGATCGGCAACTTTTTTTGAAATGTCAAAACGATTTGATCGAATCCGTTAGTATGAAGTTTGTGTTGAATTACAGAACTGTGACGTCATCATTTTCAGAGATCAAACTGCCTCCTCTTATTAGTTTTCGTTAAATTAAAAATCGTTTTGATTGCAGTTATAAGTGAGTTACTTTGGCATTTATAATATTAGTTTATCCACACACATATCATAAGTCCTCTATAATGCGTTCAGAAACCGTAGAAAATGACCAGCATTGCAGCACGACGACGCCTCCGCCCGCCCTGCAGTCCAGCGGTAAAGTATAGGTTTTCGATATCGAATTCGATTTTTCGAATTTGACAACCAACGTAATTTACAATCATAGTGAAATAAAACGGATCACTCACGTATAGAAGTCGAGTTCAGTCCGACATGTATAACTAATAATGTGATATTATTATTTTTTTACAAAAAAAAAAACAGTTTACGAAACGTCAGCTCGGTATGTTTGTCTATGGTTTAAAAAAAAACAATCAAATCCGTGACAGGTATGGGTATGATATATGCCTTCGGCTTCTGAACCCATCTTAGAGTACATATAATATGTGTGTAGATAAAGTAATGTATGCAACTCCACATAATTGGGCCTTAAAACACTCGTGTGATGCCTATTATGAAACTCAGCTTCACCTCGTAAAACCACACTCGCGTTTTAAGGAGCCTCATTATGTAGCAGTTGCATATACTACTATAGGATGCGGTGTCCAGAGGGTGGTTGGTGCGTGTTCCAACCACTGGGCCGTCCGGCCGCCAGGTAACGTCCCGAATGTCGACAGGCATCTCTCGGACCACCTGTCGGAGCTGGTGGAGACGACCCTCACGGACCTAGAGCAGTCCAAGTGCATCGCCATCGAAGAGGAGATGGATCTGCAGCCTCTCAACTTGGGCATGATCGCTTCGTACTACTACATCAATTATACCACCATTGGTAAGTGGCGTTAACCACTTTGTTGTCCGTCTGTCTGTCAAGGCCCTTTTTCCCTGGAACGCGTGGAGGTAGCATGCTGAAATTAATATCGAATACTCACACCTGCGGTCCCTTGAAGCTGTGAAAAAATCAAGCATCTAAGTCAACGCAATCAAAAGATACAGTCATTAAAAAAGCTATTTCAATACAAATTGCCGAAATCCGAAAACTTAAACGGTACTTCCTGTTGTCCTAGAAACTTGAAATTTGGTATGAAGGTAGCTCTTATAGCACTACCACTCAGAAAAATCTCAAAATCTTTATTTTTTATGTCTGTCTGTAGATATCACAGATCAATATTAATAAAATTATTATTATATTATACTATTAATATAAGTTGACCCCACACTGCCGTACATTTTGCTTAGGAGCAGGGCTCTGCTAACACTGGACTGGTGGGGCGGCCCGCCGCCTGTTTGTAATTTTTTCGCTAATGTATTAAAAAACGCCGTTTGGTACACTTGCGGAAGTGTCATACTTTCCTCACTTATATAAAAAAGTACTAATTTTTTAAATTGATTGCAGAACTGTTCAGCCTCTCGCTAACCAACAAGACCAAGATCCGGGGCCTGCTGGAGATCATATCCTCGGCCGCGGAGTACTCGGAGCTCTGCATCCGGCACCGTGAGGAGAACATCATCAAGGCGCTCGCCAACAAGTCAGTTCTTTCATTAGTTTTTTCCCTTCACTACCCCGGAAAGAAGTCTTTTGTCCTTTGAAACAAACGGGCAAAATCGCGTTTTATCTGTAGCGACCCGAACGCTACACGCCGATGACGTCATCACTGTTCTACATCGCGCTAACGAAGTTTTTCAAATCGGTTGCATAAATACAACTTCCAACTCTCTTCCTCCGGACTCCGGTCCCCAGGCATAACATCTGCCTGGAGAGAGATCTCTCTATTGGAGTCCACCCCAAATATCCACTAGCGGGGAAAGTGATTTGACCTTGGAGTGGAGCGTGTTTAAGCAGCTTTTGACAGATAACGAAAACGTGAAACGCTCGTAATAATGGTCCGTTCGATGTTAATTATCATTAAATGCATGATAAACGGTGTGAGAATTTAATAAAAAATACCAAATTTAGCTTTATTTAATGGTTTTAAGTCATAACCCTTAAAATTTTATAAGAAACATTAGTTTTTTATAATGATGTTGAATATAATTCTGAATGCACAAGTCGAGTCGATGCAATTTTAAAACGCATCTGAAATGTCAACATTGTCAACAAAAAAATTCTCACCGACTCCGACTGACGTAAAAATACACAACTTCCACAGTTTTCTGTTATAATATCGTAAAAAGAAAATTGTGATTCCAGTGACGAAGATTTATTTGTTATGAGCTGTTTTTTTGCATGTTGCGCTTTCCTCGCTACAGTGAGGTGAAAAGTTTTGTGTTACACACGGGTGCAAGTGTATTTTACTTCTCGTGTGCTGAAACACTCGCGGGTAAAATACAACTTTGTACCCTTGTATAACAAATAACTATTTACAAGCTTTTAACTAGCAATGTTTTTGTATGTATGTACGTTCTGGTCAAATCTTGCAAGTTCAATTTGACCCACTTCCCGATGTTCGATTTAGCTGAAATTTTTTACGTAAGTCCGGTGACAATGCAATAATCTGGTAGTGAAAATCTGGTGGTGCGGCCAGGGTCGTCTCCGCAGGAGGGAACTCTTCAACGGTTAATGGCATCGACTTGAAATTTGGTAGGGATGGGTGAGTTAGGTGACAATACACGTACAGATAACAAAAAAACCACACCACAACGCTGAGGAAGATACCGTTCAACGTCTGTTTAATGTACTTTATTTTAACGTTTTGTTTATATTTGTGAACTGTGTACAGGCCTCCTCTCAGTATGAGAGATCTTGGGCTATACTTCCTACGCGAGCCCAGTGCTGATTGGGAACTTCACACACGCCATTGAATCGCTTCGCAGGTGTGTGCAGCTTTCCTCACGATGTTTTCCTTCACCGAAAAGCTCGTGATAAATTACGAATGTAATTAATTTGTCACGTAAATTCCAAAAAAACACAAAGTTGGGGCTTGAACCCACGACCCTCGGCTTGAGAGGGCATAAGTCAAACTGCTAGGCTACTGTGAGTAGAACGTGTACGTTGAATAAATATTTTATTTCTTTTCGTATATCCCTTTGGTTCCAGGGTGCCTCACAAGCCGACGTCTGCGTCGGGCACGGTCAAGTTCAACGACCCGCACGTCAAAGCGCACGTGCTGCTCCAAGCGCACCTGTCGCGCACGCAGCTGCCGCAGGAGCTGCAGCAGGACACGCACATCGTGCTCACGAAGGTAAGCAGCAGTCGAAATTTTTTACATCAGTACTAACTTTGGTGTAAGGGTGTTTCACGTTACACGGAAGGTCAAGGATCCGGGTTCGACTCCCGGGGTTAGTCATATGGGTGCGGCAGGTCACGCACGTCGTGCTTACAAAGGCAAAGCAAATCAGCGTTGAAGTCGATGTTGCGTAATGCAGTTGCTCAAAAAGTGGTACTTTTTTTGGCTACGCATCGTGCGCATAGGTGGATTTTACGCACTAGTGCTTTTGCTTTTCCAAGGCGCTGTTGGAGGAAGGCGGGGATAGGGAAGCTCGCGATGGGCTCACCGCTTTCGGTTTCATTGTAGTTTTTTTTTCGCAAATGTATTAAAACGTGCGGAAGGGTTATTTTGCACAAGTCCCAACGTAGGCCCGAGCCGCGAGGCGAAAGTCGAGATCCGTTACGAGTGAAAATGGCACTTCCGCACGTGTACCAAATCACGTTTTTTTTAAATACATATGCGATAAAATGACAATGAAACCGAAACGAACGAGTCGGACGCGAAACCGCGGTGAGGCCAGGCGCGGCATGCGGTACCCACCTCCGGCGCTTTGGAAAAGTAAAAAGCACTAGTGCGAAAAGTGCACCTTTCCCCACCGAAAGCACCACTTTTTGAGCAACCGAAAAAACTTATTTTTTTTTCAATGTTCCCCAGGCCATCCGGCTGATCCAGGCGTGCGTGGACGTGGTGTCCTCCAGCGGCTGGCTGGCGCCCGCCGTGGCGGCCATGGAGCTGGCGCAGATGGTGACGCAGGCCATGTGGGCCAAGGACTCGTACCTGCGCCAGCTGCCGCACGCCGGCGCCGAGCTGCTGGCGCGCGCGGCCGACCAGGTTGGTAGCGACGCGGCGGCCATTAGCAGTGATCATCATCATCATCATGTCAGCCGAAAGACGTCCACCGCTGGACATAGGCCTGCCCCAGGGCTCTCCACTCAGAGCGGTCTTGTGCAGTCTCAGCAGTTGTCTTCAGCAATGATACTATTATGAAACTCGGTGCACGGGATACGTACAACAGCATTGATCTGATTATTGATGGACGATAGTAACACTTGTAATGGTAGTGAAATGAAAACGGTTCACTCACGTATGTAAGTCGAGTTTAGTCCGACATGTTTCGGACAAATTCGTGGTCCTTTCTCTGGGAGCGCACGACCCAGCCGCGGCGAGACGCACACTGCGCGCCGCGGCTCTGCTCGCGCGACTACTAGACGCAGCTGACAGCGGCGCACAACTTGTACACGTAAGTGATCCGTTTTTATTTCACTATGATCGAGCCTCACGGTAGTTTCATGTTACATGTAATGTTGTTGAACTTTATTGATAACCAAAGTATAAAAAGTAACTACCCAGGAGCACGTGTAAACGTTAACTGAATATAATTACAGCTAGCTTATGCACCGCGGCTTTGCCCCCGTGAAATATTAAAAAAAAAAAACAGAGTGGAACTTAGAACCTCCTCCTTTTTTTGAAGTCGGTTAACGAGCAAGTTCCCTATCCCGTGAGAATTTCTTAAAAATCCCTTCTTAGTGCACCTCTAGGCTACTCAAGGTATGTGTTTGCCAAATTTCAAGTCTGTAGGTCCAGTGGTTTGGGCTGTGCGCTGTCTGTCAGTCATTCAGTCAGTCACGGTACTGTTTTATAGGTATAGATTAATGCTAACGCAGCGATAAAGAAAATAATGAATTATGATTAGAGCTGACGCGTGGAATGTGCGATGCTTGTATCGTACACTCGGCTTCGCCTCGTTTCACAAAAACGCGCTCGTATCTTAAGGACTCTCATTATGTAACAGCTGCATAAACTACTATTATGACTATGTGATATGATCATATGACTAGCAACAATAGCAAATTAATTTTACATTGATGTAAGATACTCTAAGTATTTTAATAGAAAATAGTACACTTATTTTATTTTAGTTACCTACTCTGTATATTTATATAGTGACATAATGTATAAAAACTATGAGATCCGACATGTAATATTAATGATTATGAATAAATAACTATGAACTATGAACTATTATATTCTACTTGTAAGACTGCTCAGAATACAGAAAAAATTAGAAAGCGCGTTCAAGCATAACCCGCACGCTGCGGTGTGAGTCCATTTTTTAATGATTTCGCCACCCGTTCACACATAAAATAGAACCCTGTTTTGTTTTTTATAAACTCAAGCGCATTTCTGCATGTCATAAGGACACGAGAAGGGATTATAATTAGTACTGTCATTCGTACAACACGTCACGATACGCTGCGTGCACGGAGATGGCTACGCGAAACTGGGTCGTTTTGTAAAAAGTTGTGCACCCCACTTTTTTTTTTGGTTTTTATTTTTTTTATGTTATATCTACTTGGCCTGAGGCCTGTGCCCAGCAGTGGGACGTGAAAAAATGCTGATGATGATGATGATATCTACTTAGAATCACGAGCACTGTCGATTTTAATACGTGAAAAATTCATCCATTCATCATCATCATCATCATCATCATCATCATCAGCCTATTTACGTCCCACTGCTGGGCACAGGCCTCCTCTCAGAATGAGAGGGCTTGGGCTATAGTTCCCACGCGGGCCCAGTGCGGATTGGGAACTTCACACACACCATTGAATTGCTTCGCAGGAGTGTGCAGGTTTCCTCGCGATGTTTTCCTTCACCGAAATGCTCATGATAAATTGCAAATGTAATTTCGCACATAAATTCCGAAAAACTCAGAGGTACGAGCCGGGGTTTGAACCCACGACACTCTGCTTGAGAGGCCATAGGTCAAACCACTAGGCTATCACGGCTTACTCGGCTCGGCTTACGGCGTTACTCTCATATATTATTTAATTTGTGTATTTGAAAAGGGTAACGGAATGGAATACAATATTTTGGACACTTTTTTTTCATGTATTAAAATCAATAGTACTCGCGATTCTAAGTAGATCCTACCAATATTATAAATGAGAAACTTTGTGAGTGTGTATGTTTGTTACTTCTTCACGCTGAAAAGGCTGGACGGATTTGGATGAAATTTGAAATCGAAATAGCTTACACTCTAGATTAAAACATAGGCTATCTTTCATCCCGGAATATTGTATAGTTGCCGCGGGATAGCGATAACGGAAATCTACGCAGACGAAGGCGCGGGCAACAGCTTGTTTAATATAAAAAAAATCAGAATTCTAGAAAATAAGTGTGTGTACAACTTTCTATAGAATGGCCCAACTGCGCTATTTGATTTAAGTGTAGTTTTAGGCGCGTTTGCGGGTTCTGCCTTATTCTGTATTCTGGCTAAGACTCAGGTATTTCTTGCGGTAATTTTTTTTTTTCTTCACCAGGGTGTGGAGACTGTCTTTGACGTTATGGAGTTGGAGGACAACGCGCGAGCCAAGCTGCTGCAACTAGCGCCCGCCGAAATGGCTGACGTGGCGCGCTTCTGCAACCGCTATCCCAACGTGGAGCTCACTTACGAGGTAACACACACGCGCACACTCGTGCTGTTCTGCGCACTCGCAGAATGCATACTACTGGGACAAACGAACTTTAACGGCATTTTAGTTAAAATAGGTTTGTGAATAATAAGGTGAAATCAATGATATTATGACTAATGATACGTCATATGCTCACAAGACAATTGAACGAAATATTCCGAACGTTATGACATTTGCGCGCAAGTTTGGACCTTATTTGAGAGAGATTGTGGCCAAAGAGGCTACAATTTGTAGCTTTTTTTTCTGTGCTTTTTTCGGCGTGCTGATGACATATCTACCTCTTTTATGTAGCTATTACTACAGTACTATTTAAGTAATATCATTGGTTAAAATGCTGAAAACAAATTGTGATTCGGTTTAATCATGTAATAGTTTTTTTTTTTTATTAAAAAAGAAAGAATATACAATCAGAACATCGATGAAAAGAACATGTCTGGTCGCCTTAGCAACTTTTTTAATTTATCGCGATTTGAAAGTTTGGATCCATTCAATTATCCATGGGTATACTTTTCGTATACATCTTTTTTTAATTGATAAAAAAGTCAATTTACATAAATACTTGTATCTATAACTCAATGGTAACTTATAGTGTATTGAGTGCTCTACATTTTGAGATTTAAATCTTTTTTTTTTAGCATTGGAAAGAAGGTAAACAATCTTGACATGTATTTTTATTGAAAAACACTTTTTAAAAATAAGCAACAGCAAGTGACACTTAAATAACAATGACATTTGGATAAGTCCGCCCTTGTACTTGTATGTTACTGATTGCAACTTGTATTTATTTCTGTATTTTTCTGTACAATAAAGAGTTTTACTTATTTAGATTTCGTTATTTATATTGCTATGGTTTTATACGTAACGGTTACTTATTTTTAAAAAGCGTTTTTGATTAAAAAATGTCACTAAAATTAAACATTACATTGAAATTTGGTTTGTTTATTTTTAGTTTTTTCTTGCATGTTTGCCGCCTTAGTGGTATAATTATTTTTTTTAAATAGAATGCCCCCCTTGACATCTTTCTATGCCCCCCTTGGGAAGGCGTGCCCCCTTGGTTGGGAACTCCAGGGGAGTTAGCACGCGCGCCATTTGTCGCTTGTCGCTCAGTGCGTCCTTCCTTCACTGATACCGTAACTATGAAAGGGCCGCACTGCGCGACAAGCGACAAAATGGCGCGCCGTGCTACATGTGCTGGTCTAGATGTAATACGGTTGCGTCACCATTGTCTGATGCGATGCGCGTGCGCAGGTGGCGGACGAGCGGCACCTGCGCGTGGGCCGGCCCATAGTGGTGGAGGTGTCGCTGGAGCGCGAGGACGACGTGCCGGGGCCCGTCATCGCGCCCTTCTTCCCGCAGGTAACCTTACACAGCGTGTTACACAATAACCCGTCATAAATAACATAAGATAAGATTTATTTGCCAACAATAACAATAAAAGATACAACTAAATACAGACAACAGTTCGCCTTTGTACATTTGCTTTTGTTCTGTTATCTGTATTTTTTTTGTTTTATGTGCAATAAAGAGATATACATACATACATACATACATACATTTAAAATTAAAAACATAGCGAGTATTCTATAGCTAAAAACATAGCCTTTCCATACTGCGGCAAAAGGGACATGCTCAGCTAATGCTGCGCTTGCGTGGAAGCTGCCAGCGCTGGTTTACAGACCGCCCCTGTTGACTCGTGCTAGAAAAGCGTATGCAGCGGGTTGGTTGGCGGACAAAAGAGAACGAACACGAAACCTAAATAAAATGAACATTATACCTAAAACAACCAAAAAGGTTCATGAAAACACTTTAACGCTTTAACGTTTGGCGTTTGAGAATAACACTTAACACAGCTAGTTATAGTTGCAGCTGTTGTCAATATAAGGTTTTATAAACACGTCACAAAATAAAAGGCCCGTTTTGACAGTTCACGCCCATGAATGCCTCTATTTTTACGATCGGATTATATTATTTGACGACCGGATAGCCTATAGTGGTTAGAGACCCTGACTATGAAGCTTGAAGCCTCGGGTTCGATCCCCGGGCGGGGCAGATGTTTGTATGATGAATATGAATGTTTGTTCTCGGGTCTTGGATGTTAAATATGTATTATAAGTATGATTTTTTTATCTATATAAGCATTTTTATCAGTTATTTAGTACCCATAGTACAGGCTTTGTTTGGGACTAGATCAACAGGTATGATGCCTCTTGGTCAAATTAGCAACTTTTTTTTAAATGTCCAAAGGATTTGATCGAATCCGTTGGTATGAAGTTTATTGAATTACAGAACTATGACGTCATCATTTTCAGAGATCAAACTGCCTTCTTTTATTAGTTTTTGTTAAATTAAAAATAGTTTTAATTGCAGCAATAAGTGAGGCATCGGTTTTTTATGAGTATTTTCGGAGGCTTGATAAGTGAAAATGTAAAAAGATTTTATTATTAACCCCCGACGAAAAAGAGGGGTGTTATAAGTTTGGCATGTGTGTCTGTCTGTGGGTTCATAGCTCCGAAACGGATTTACTATCAATCGAAAGCTGATTTAATCGAGATGGTCCTTAGCCAAGTTTGAATAAAATCGGTTCACCCGTTTTTGAAATATTGAACCTTAAAATGGCAGTGTCGGGGGGTTTTTCAACTTTTCTAAGCTGGTTATGGCATAAGTCAACAAACGTGTGTCAATTGTCCCATGGTTATTTACTTATGTGATGTGTCAGAAACGCGAGGAGGGCTGGTGGGTAGTCATCGGCGCCCCGAAGACCAACAGCCTACTGTCCATCAAGCGCGTGTCCCTCGGCAAGAGCGCGCGGCTGCGGCTCGACTTCGTGTGCGGCGCGCCCGGCCGCCATACCTACACCCTCTATTTCATGTGCGACGCCTACCTCGGCGCTGACCAGGAGTATCGGTTCACCGTCGATGTTCGAGATGACTGATCGCTGGAGCTTAGTTTAAAATGTTGGCTAGAAGGTTGGCTAGAGTTGGGTTTGTCGATAACTATTAATGATTGTAATAAAATGTGATGTAACGGAAAATACAAGTTTTATTACCTACTACCTACAAAGAGAAATCTTGAAATTGAATCTCTTCTGATTTTATATCTACTAAAAATGCGTAATAAAATGTTTACATAAATACAAAAAGACTTCTATAGATATTAATGATGGTTCAAAACGAAAATGTTTTAAGTCAACTTCTATTGCTGATGAAATTTGACATTTAGTTACTTTGGTTTATGACATGGGCAGTGGTTATCACTTACCATCAGGCGACGCACTTGTTCGTTTACCTTCCTTGTGTAAAAAAAGTCTGTGGTGGAGTCTAGCTCAGTCGTTTTATAATGAAACAAACATTTTCTAGAAATCAGTTTATTATGAATTGAGAACATTCTTCGAAGATCAAAATAGATTTCATTGATAAGTAAATTTTTTGTGACCTTGGGGGTAAGTACGGACTAGCTCTAAATTTCCTGTGTATCAGTGACAGGGACCCCCCTCTCATACTTGGACACCCCCTATGAGAAACCTATAGCTACAGGTGGAACACAAATATAAGTTACATCGGCAATCTTCGTCCGCGCAGACGAGCGTTGACAAATGCCGAACTAAACCGAAGGTAAGCACCATG
The DNA here is from genome assembly GCA_963691665.1 of Clepsis dumicolana. Taxonomy (NCBI): domain Eukaryota; kingdom Metazoa; phylum Arthropoda; class Insecta; order Lepidoptera; family Tortricidae; genus Clepsis; species Clepsis dumicolana. The sequence continues at coordinate 6,437,403 of OY829530.1, forward strand.
CAACAAAGACCTTATTGCGCTAACCGCAAGGTAAAATATGCAATGAGTTATTCTGACTGGCGCAGTGACGCGAGGCGCGGCGCCGAACAAAATGGCGGTGGCTGCTCAAGTCTTACCCGCGGCAACAAACTGCCTTATTATTAGTTAAAATGGTGTCGCGCCTTCTAAAAAGATGCTCACTGCGCAGATACATCGTTGTACCTTATATTTATCTACACGCATATCATAAGACCTCTATGATGCGTTCAGAAACCGTTGAAAATTACCAGCTTTTCTTTAGGTGCTGCTGTCTCCAGCAGTAATGTTTCGATATCGAATTCGATGTCAGGAGTTTCAAATTTGAAACATCGTCAAAGAACAACATAATTTACTGTAAAAAAAACTGTCGATGCGAGACGTCAGCTCGGTATGTTTGTCAATGATTAAAAATTACAGGTATGGGTATGATAAAGCTTTTGAATTCTGAACCCATCTTAGAATACTTATAATATGTGTGTAGATAAAAGTAATGTATGCAACTTTACATAATTAGGCCTTAAAACTCTCATTATGTAACAGTTATAGTGAAATAAAACGGATCACTCACGTTGGAGAAGATGCCTTTTTGAGCTTCTACACTTGGGGTGCGAAATATTAAAGAAAATAATTTTGATAACTCCTAGGCACAAGAAGTGGTTAAGTGGACTGTATATGCGGCTGGTTCTATTATAAATTTTTGAATAACTAAAGAAATAAACAATTTACTTGCATGTACTTGGTATGTAAGGAACGACAAAAATAATGTTTTATTTATTTGACATGATGACATGAAATGTATATTTCATAAATTTTTGTTATTTGACATTTGGAGACCATATACATCTCCAGTTTATGTATATGTATTATTATACTTATTATTTGACCGTGGAGGCGTTTTACACCTCTGCTGATTTTAATTTAGTTTAAATTGACCCTAGAGACTATACATCTCTAAGCCATTTAGATTAAGTATTATATTATAGTATTAATTCTGGGACCCTATACATCCCTTTGTAATTTAAATTTTCACAGATATTTGACCTGGAGACCCTATACATCTCCTGCTCAAATAAAACGTGCCAGTAAAGTAAAGTGTTCTGGTTTTGCTGTTTTAATAATTACTTTTTACACTTGTTTCTAAAATGCGGTATTTTTTTTTTTCTCTCTTAATCTTTTAATGACAGAGTGAGGTTTCTTTGTGTAGTTTGTCTGTGGTTGCGTATTGTAAGAGCTAATGTAACTTGTTTTTAGAAAAAATGACTTTGTGCCAAGTTTCTTGCGGCGCATTCTTCTTGGCAATCATGGTCTTTCCGAAAGCGCTGGTAGACTCAAAAAAATGACGTGTAAAAGAGCATTCAACTGCCTATTTGCTGAATAAAATTTTGAATTTTGAATTTTGAACGACTGAGGTCGACGAAATAGGAAACAGGTAAGCGGGACATGCGCACTCACCTCACAATCCCGGGTATTTCTCGTACAGACACTGTCAGCTTTCACAGTTCCTTGGCTAGAGTTTTTGATACGGCACTGCTGGTCTAACACATAAAAAAGCACACACTCGCGATCACGTTCAATGAGATGCAACAGTCAAGGGTGCTGCTGCTGCGGCGGTCAAACGAAGAGTAATGTCTCAAAAATCATTGTCTATACGTAGCAGCAATAGAGATAGCCGCATACGCAAGTGCACACGTGTGACAGGGATGGATGATGGGTAGGTTTAAATACGTGCAAGTACCTTCTTTTCAAAAATATAAAAATAATAAATCCAACACACGTATATAAATCGAGTTTAGCCCGACATGTTTCGGACTCATTCCTAGTCCTCGAGACGCACACTCAACGCTCACACTAGCTGCCGCTAAGTCGTACGCTCCCAGAAGAAGGACTACGAATTAGTCCGAAACAAGTTTATTTTTTACTATAAACTGACCAGTGATTGACCCCTATCTCACTTGATGGAAGGTGCAGATGAGGCCTAAGGTGTAACTCACTGGTTCAGTAACAGCCTATTCACTCTAGCCTTGAAGAGCCCTAGATTGTACCCGTCCGGAAATGCAGAAAATGGGAGCGAATTCCATTCTTATTTACGTGAGTGATCCGTTTTATTTCACTATGATTGATTCTGTAACAACTGCCTAAACTACTACTTATTATGGTACAACTGTGCGCCCGTGCCCGTCTATAAAGTGTCTAGGCTGCCCCTATACTACGAAGTGCAAAATTCGAACATCGTGTCGTGCCGTCCCGCTCACGCTAATGTTATTTAATACGAGTGTGAGCGGGACGATACGATATGAACTTCGATTTTCGAATTTCGTAGTAGTCCCATAAGAATAAATAAATAATAACACAGTAGAACGGAAACTCCCGCTCCGGACGCTCAAGGTCACGATATTAGAGTATTCGTTAAACAGACTACTCAGTCAGGCTGTCACGGCCGGCGTCGCCGCACGCGCGTTTGGTTGTTTATAATCTGGTTGTAATAGTTTTACGTTAGCCAGTATGTATTTTATTTTATATTTGTACTTAAGTAATACTTACTTAAATCACCTTAAATGGCTTCATTTGGTATGGCACTTATAATAACTTCTTATTTATAAGTGTCTATAATTATGTAATTATTTATAAATCTCATATTTTGTAAAATTGGAATAAAATAATCATCTCAAAGTAAAGAAAAACTTATATCTTAGTGATGTTATCTTTAGACGTAAGTACCTAATATTTAACAGCAAGCAACCCTAGCAACACGCCTGGACGACAGAGGGGTGTAACGACGTGAAGGGGAAGTAGGTATATAAATGGCGGCGTTTTGGACTCGGTCAAAAGAGATTCCTTTCTACTATGTTATTATTTATTCTTATGGTAGTCCCCAGTGTAGGTGGACGCGTCGTATCCCCAGGCGGTCATCTTGTCGCTTGTCCCTCAGTGCATCCTGCACTGATTCCATCACTATGAAAGGGACGCATTGCGCTGCAAGCGACAAAATGGCTAGACGTGCAGTATGGCTCTCTAACTACAACGTGTGATCTTATCCGTATGTCGTGTTTCATGGACCCTCATTATATAAATTGCATAGACTATTATTATGGTACAACTGTGTGTCTAAGCGGTGTAGGTGGACGCGTCGTATCCCCAGGCGGCCATCTTGTCGTCCACCCACCGGCGGAAGTTCGCTGCCGCCGCGTACACCGCGGGCACGTTGCGCTCGCCGCAGCCGATGCCCCACGCCACCAGCCCCGCCAGCTCGTAGCGCTCGCCCGCCGGGCACGCCAGCGGGGCGCCGCCGTCGCCCTGGGAAACACAGTGCCATTTTAAGACCAGGATTTTTTTTTATATAAGAGGAACTATAGCCCAAGTCCTCTCCCTCTGAGAGGAGGCCTGTGCCCAGCAGTGGGACGTAAAAAATTCTGGTGATGATGACGAAGAGGGGGCAAACGAGTAGGCAAGTCACCTGCTGTAAAGCAATCACCGCCACCCATGGACACCGGCAACAGGAGGGGAATCATAGATGCGTTGCCAGCCCTTTAAGGAATAGGTAGGCTGGTTTTTAGGGTTCCGTACCTCAAAGGGCAAAAAGGAAACCCTTTATATTGTAACGCCACCCGTGTTGGACACTTTAAGTTGACAAGCACCATTGATGGACATTTCGTTCTTAATTGAAAAATCATACGGTAGAAAATTGACTGATATAAAATAAATTGCTGTCCCTTATTTTCTATTAAATAAGACTCATTGCCCATTACTGGGTCCTTGTCCATTACTGGGTCCATGTCCATTACTGGTGCCTTTACCCTAGGATCACTTTGCTGTCCTTTTTTTGTCATGTATACAAATCTCAGCTCGTTTTTATCACTCTTTGCAGTGACAGCCTACTGCTATGCTGTTTTTTTTTTATACGACGAGGAAGGCAAACAAGCAAGTGGGTCACCTGATGGTAAGTGATCACCACTGCCCATAGACACCCGTAACCCCGGAGAGTTATGTGGTTCTATGTCCGTACCTGACACGTGTCCTTCCCCTCCTCGCCCCCCGCGCAGACGAAGGACTCGTGCAGCCGGAACCGCGGGCCCAGCCGCGTGCGCCGCAGCAGCTGGTCGCACAGGTAGTGTGGCACCATGTTTAGGATTATGCGCTTCAGGATGACAGCGTAGCGGCCTGGCTGACCTGGTGCGGAAGACATTATAACGTCAGCGCGCAAAACTGGGTCTTAGTTGATTTCGCTACCCGTTTACACTTAAAATATACAATCATATTCTGTTTTTAGGGTTCGGTACCTCAAAAGAAAAAAACGGAACCCTTATAGGATCACTTTGTTGTCCGTCTGTCTGCCTGTCAAGACCCTTTTTCTCTGGAACGCGTGGAGGTAGCATGCTGAAATTAATATAAAATACTCAAGCCTGCGGTCCCTTGAAGCTGTGAAAAAAATCAACCTTCTAAGTCAACCCCATTAAAAAGATACAGTCATTAAAAAAGCAATTTCCATACAAATTGCCGAAATCCGAAAACCTAAAGGGTACTTCCAGCTGTCCTAGAAACTTGAAATTTGGTATGAAGGTAGCTCTTATAGCACAACCACTCAGAAAATTCTCAAAATCTTAAATTTTTATGTCTGCCTCTAGATTTCGCAGACTAATATAAGTTGACCCCACACCACACTGCGTACATTTTTCTTAGGAGCAGGGCTCTGCTAACACTGGACTTCTTAAAATACTGGGGAACTTCTACGGAACCCTCGTGCGCGAGTACGACTCGCACTTTAGCCGGTTTTTATAAACCCAACGGCATTTCTGTGGAACGAGAACGACACGAGAAGGGATTAATCACATTGTCATTCGTACAACACGTCACACGTCACGATACGCTGCGTAAACGGAGATGACTACGCGAAATGAAGTAGGTGCTCTATTTAAGAGTAGTTTTAGTTGCCTCAGTTTCAGGCGCTCGAGGGTTTTCGATTTTGGAATCTCACTTGATAACTAAATTCTCAACCATGACACTATTTTCCAAAAGTCAACATAGTGGATTGAGGTTAGCTGTCACTGCCAGTGGTCAAGACGTCACTCAGTGATCTCGTTCACGGCTGCATTCGTATTTGATATCATTGGCATGAGAAATTTAGTCGCCGGCGAGATTAAAAAATACGAACTTTTTAGAAATCAGTGAATTTAGTCACCGAGTGAGATTCAAAAATCGAACCCTGGGTCTGTACTCTGAGCTTATCGCATAAAAAATAAAAATAAACAGACCGAACACGTCCTTCCCCCACCCGTTGGCGACGCACTCGCGGCCCGACTCGAAGTCCTTGCCCTGCTCCGGCAGACACAGCAGCCCGACGTGCGCGTCCAGCGTCACCGGCTCGGACAGGCGGAGAAGAGCCATGTCGTTGTGGAGGTTTTTGGAGACGAAGCCTGCGGCACAAGCGTGACATTGAGAGAGAGATTTATTTGGACAAAAAAGAGGGGTGTTATAAGGTTGACATGTGTATCTGTGTATCTGTGTCTGTGTATCTGTCTGTGGCATCAGCTCTTAAACGGATGGACCGATTCCGATGCGGTTTTTTTTCAATCGGAAGCTAGTGTAATCGAGATGGTTCTTAACCAAGTTTAATTAAAATCGGTTCACCCGTTTTTGGAATATTGTACTTTGAAATGACAATGTCGAGGGTTTTTCAACTTTTCGGGCAATATCTTCTTATACAAACACAATGATATCTTATGCAGAGTTATCGTGAGACGATTATACTAATAAATAACTCATAAAGCAGTCAGACGGGAGGCGCCTTTGGCTTATCTATGCACTACAATTTTTCTTGCAATTTTTGATAGGGGCGACGATCACACGTAAAGCACACGTCTACGCTCATGTCAAAAATTGTTACGTTCCTACAAACGCACACTAAAACAAAACTGTCACACAAATGCCAAAAACACGCACACAATCAACAGATCCTCTGCATTTTGCACAGACTTAATGCTAGAATTTTGGCAGAGGGGAAATCGCGCGTTAGCACCTCCATTCCTTTCCTGCTTTAGGCAATAACTCGAATCCGCCAAAAACGTTTTTTTTTTTGTGTTAACATCCCTTTAATTATGTTTGCAAGCACTGCTGCTTAGCGGCAGGATTAGCTAGTAAGATGGTGCTAGCGATCCGGACGGATCTCTCACAAGGTCCTACCACCCGCAATCTAATCATAATAATAAGCTAACCCGTATGTATGTAGTGCTCGCTAACGAGCCGCTCCTGGTATGGCAGCCGCTCTTTGGTTGTCTGCGTGTCCCATTCTCCTGCATGGATCCTCAGAGAGCCTTGGGGGTATCTGCAGTTAAAATTAAAAATATAATTAAAGTAGGTACAGTCAGCAGCAGTAGTAGCCAAGCAACTGAAGCAGTATCAATGATCTAAGCACGCCTCTATTGTTATAGACATAAGAGCTTGTATAGATAATTGTGACCGCTTCAGTTGCTTAGCTATTTCTGCTGCTGATGATTGTACCTACCTACATTAGGTAGGTACATATACACCGTGGGAAGGACGTGAACGAGACGAGTAAGCACATCCTAATTTGTAATTCACCATGAACTCTTCGGTAAAGGGATACATCGTAAGGAAACTTGCATACTCCTGAGAATCAATTAACAATGGTGTGTAAAGAGTTCCCAATCCGCTGGCCCACCTGGGAGCTATAGTGTCATTCCATGGAACTTGCTAACCAGGTATGTAAAAATAAAATTGTCTGTTTCTTGACCTACCGCTCACGTAGCCTCATTTCGGAGGCTTATGGGAAAGAAGAGTGAAGAGCGTTAAAATTATCAATTAGCATGGAAGAATCTCTTGTGATGATTATGTATATCTGCAGGGTACATTTAATTAAATGAACCGTCAAGACTTCAGCCAGGGGTTGAGTCTTAAGTGAACACCCCTGGTGAAGTTTAAAAAATCGTTCTCCCATAAATTCCAAACCAGCAGACGCAATTAATGTATGGGAGAATGATATGGGAGAACCAGGACAAAGACAATGAGGGCAAAATCCGCTAGGATCGTAAGTGTCGAGTGAGGTTTAAGTATCTGTCAATTTCCACGAAATAGGCTATTCCATAGTAGTTTCGTAGTTGAATTGAACGATTGTATTTGATGATGATAAGACATAAGAATAAATATATGATGTACGTACTGGTAAACGATGTGGGCAGCCGTGATGACGACCTGCGGGTGTATGAGTGAGCCAACGCCGACGTAGCCGCCCGACGCGTTGAGCAGCGCCACCACCCACGGGAACTCGCCGAACTGCGCCTCGGAGCCCTGCCCACGTAAAACATAAAACATTTGGGTGAATCAACTTTTCATTCCCACTCTTTGCCATGGAGACGTCCCCTGGGTAACTCGTCTAAAATAAGATTATCTAATTCACCACTCCATCAAACATTATGATTTTTAACAGTTACGTGCCAATTCCTGCATGCTTCACCCCTAAGCATGCAAAAGCCTAAGAAAATCTTATTATAGACGAGACACCCAGGGGACGTCTCCATGGCAACGAGTGGTAATAAAAAGTTGATTGACCCATTAACATGTGGCACTGCGACCGCCACGCAGTATGATGCTCGCGCACGAGAGTTCCGTAGAAAGATTTTAACGCTTTTCCCCAGTGTTTTAAGCTGAGCCCTGCTCCTAAGCAAAATGTACGCAGTGTGGGGTCAACTTATATTGCTCTGCGAAATCTACAGACAGACATAAACATTTTTGAGACTTACCTAGCTTTTTGAAGCTACCTTCATACCAAATTTCAAGTTTCTAGGACAACTCTGGAAGTACCTTTTAGGTTTTTGGATTTCTGCAATTTTTATGGAAATAGTTTTTGTAATGACTGTATCTTTTGATTGCGTTGACTTAGAAGTTTGATTTTTTCACAGCTTTAAGGGACCGCAAGTATGAGTATTCGATATTAATTTCAGCATGCTACCTCCACGCGTTCCAGAGAAAAAGGGTCTTGACAGACAGACGGCCAACAAAGTGATCCTATAAGGGTTCCGTTTTTTCCCTTTGAGGTACGGAACCCGAAAAACGCATAATTTTTGAATTTACTAACCAAGTGTGCATAAAAGGACATAAACATTAGTGGCTGTGTGAGCTGTAGGAATCGTGAGCTCATGGGTCATTATTTGGGCGTTTCACTTTCGTGGTCAATATTTTGTCGAAATGATGTAAGATTAAAGATTTTGATGAAGTTTTAATGAGCTGATGAAATGAAGATTTTGATGAGGTTAGGTATTCGGTAGATACGGGACCGCTACCAGCTACCTCCGAAATTACGCCAATTCATCAAAAACGTGTCTACGAAAATGGGCGGTTGAAACGCCCGAATAATTAACAGTTTTTTTTTTTTTCACTTCCGAAAACACGAATCGACAAAAAATTCTATGCACTTAAGTAATTATCTATATTATTTAAATTGTTATGTTAATTTTATGTTTCTCCTTTCTGTTCATTTCTGCCACCTTAATTTAGCCTCTTAATCTTGGTTTCTGTATTTTGGTTTTCTGTAAGAGATCGTTTTTAAGCGATAAGACCGCCTATTGTCTACCATACCTGTTTTTCTGTAATCTCCTTGTACTGTTTTTGTAGTTTTCAATAAAGATTATTTGTATTGTATTGTATTGTAGGTCTAATTATCGAGCCTGCAGGCTTATTTTCCAACTCGCTCTGAATCACAATCGCGTTAATTTTGATAGTTCAAAGCCGAGCTCGCTTCGAAAATGAAGCAAATTGTACCGTGACGTATTTTTGGTCTTTGATTACAGCTTTAGTGAAAACTCGGGGGTAATGTTATCAAAGCAACTCACGCTGCCGCCAACAACGTTGAAGTCGAGCCCCTTCCTGTTGCGGTGTCCGCAGCCGGCGGGCCGCGGCTCGTTGGGCACTTGCGGCTGCGTGGGCTCGGTCTTCGGCGTCTTGCAGCAAAGCTCAATGCTCTCTAGACACTCGTCCTCGCGGAATCTAGAAGTAAGTATAGAACCCGCTACATTATACAATGCGCGGTCGTTTGTAGTCGAGATCTCCAATATCTGTACATCCAACCGTTCAAAAATATCTATACACAGACTTTATTGCCAGCAGTCCCATAAGGTCCATGTTTAGATATTTATGAACGGTTGGTTGTACAGATATTGAAGATCTCGACTATTGGTACAGGGACATTGACTTGACACCAACACCATGGACTTCGGGCTAGCGCTTGAAAACGTCCGAACCAAAAGACCACTAAAGAACACTAGTCGAACGTCAGTCAGTCTTAGTTTGGTCCAACGACAGCGCTATGAATTAGTCCGAAGTTTCAGTTCCTCCGTAGCTAGCTGTAAATTATTTTTAATTAAAATAAATCAAACCTAACCTAACCTAACTAGGTAGGTATACTCAGCAGCAAAAGTTGCTAAGCTACCGACGCGTTCACAATGATCTAAGCACAGCTCTATTGTTATAGACATAAGAGCTTGTGTAGATCATTGTGACCGCTTCGGTTGCTTAGCAACTTTAGCTGCTGGCTGTATATTTTTAAAATCATGTACCTACCTACGCCAAAGTTTTCGTTTAGCAGAAAATAGGCTTGGGAATAATAAACATTCGGACTAATGTAATATTTTCGGAATCACGACTTTTCGGGGTTTTTGGGTGTTCCCTCAGTCCTGCAGCAGTAGTCTTGCCCCTTTCTGGCCCCACTCCTCACCTGATGTCCAGCTGACCCCACCCGGTGACGGTCGCGTTGTTCTGGTCGTCGCACAGGTAGTACGGCACGCACTTGCAGGTCTCGCCGCTGTCGTCCGTTATGGTCAGGGCAGACTCGGTGGAGCGAACTGTGAACTGTGGACAAAACAGTTTTCTATCAATACCTATATAAAACAATACTTACCGTGATTTAAAAACTGACTGTGACTGACTGACTGACAGACAACGCACAGCCTAAACCTAGAGACTTGAAATTTGGCAAACCTTGAGTATCCTAGACGTGCACTAAGAAGGGATTTTTCGAAATTCAGACGGGATAGTGAACTAGCCCATTTTGAAATATTTCACGGGGGCAAAGCCGCGGGGCATAAGCTAGCAGTGAAATGAAACGGATCGCTCACGTACATAATTCGATTTAAGTACGATATATTTTGGGACTGATTACACATGATCTGAGCACGGCTCTTTGTGTCGTAAGAGCTTGTGCAGATCATTGTGACCGCTTCGAGTGCTTAGCTACTTCTGCTGCTGACTGTACTGTGGGGAGCAGCTCAGGAAGGAGTACCGGAGAGATACGAGGACGCGATCTAAAATGTAGATTTGATTGAGCTTCAATAACTTAGTGGATGGTCAGTGCTCCCGAGTTGGAAAACTTTGTTTAAATACTGCGTCAACAGCTAGTGTGAACGAGCTTTTACAAAGTGATGTAATTACTGTAGTGCTACCCTACTTTTGACAATAATAAAAATGACGATGAAAACGAAGGGTAGTTGTGAGCCGCCGTCAGCTGCGCCGAGCAGCCGCGCGAGCAGAGCCACCGGCGTAGCGTGTGCTCCCAGCGGAAGGATTACGGATTAGTCGGAAACAATTCGGGCTATACTCGACTGATATGCGTGAGTGATCCGTTTATTTCACTATGATTGAATCTCACGGTAGTTTCATGTTAAGCGTCAATAACTTGTTTGGAACACTGCATATGCTGGGACTGTTCTGTATTCTTGAGTTTAAACGGGGATCAATATATAACAATATCTAGATCAGTCCCCAGCGAAACTGATCTGCCTTCAGGAGCAAGGAGCGTTCCTTCATTTTCATACAATTCTAAATTTAAAATGGGACAGATCAATCTAGCGTGCCAGGACTGCAACATGCAAGTTTCATGGATGTAGGTTCGTATCGTCCTACAGTACAAACTCGCAGAGACCTGGCGAGGCACGCAAGCCGTCCTTTTCTTGCTTATAAGGCCCGAACGCGACGACATGTGGGCCTCGCCCGGTCTCGGCGAGTGTATGCCCTTACGTCTTCAGGCTTTGGCGAGGTCGGCTCCGGCGGGTTGGGCGGCGGCGTGCCGAAGATCTGCTCCAGCAGCTCCTTCTCGCTGAGCTGTGGCTGGGGCCCCGCGGCCGCTGACGCCGCGAGCAGAACTAGGAGGAGCATTGCTGGAAAGTTAATACAGGCTACGTTTTAACCTTTTCAACGCCATTGACTGGCGTATCCGCACCGCTGGTTCAACGCTACCACCGTCTTACTCGCTAATCCTGCCGTTAAGCAGTAGTGCTTGCACAGTTGTGTTCCGCTGTGGAGAGTAAGACAGCCGGTGTAATTACAGGCACAAGAGGCATTTCATCTTAGCTCTTTGGGTTGGCAACGCATCTGCAAACCCTCCGGGGTTGCGGGTGTCTATGGGCAGTGGTGATCACTTATCATCAGGTGACCCACTGGCTCGTTTGCCTTCCTCGTTGTATAACAAAAAACGCCAACGACGTATACATCCGTCATGGTGACAGCGGAAAACAGATCGGAGTGTGGAGTCAATTTATAGATACCTAATTTAAAGGTATTAAATAAATAAATAAATAAATAAATAAATAAATAAATAAATAAATAAATAAATAAATATCATGGGACAAATTGACACCAATTGACCTAGTCCCAAACTAGGCAAAGCCTGTACTATGGGTACCAGACAACGGATAAACATACTTATATAGATAAATACATACTTATATACATATTAAACATCCAAGACCCGAGAACAAACATTCGTATTCATCACACAAACATCTGCCAAGACCGGGGATCGAACCCGGGACCTCAAGCTTCATAGTCAGGGTCTCTAACCACTATTCGAAACCAGTGTTAGCAGAGCCCTACTACAAAGCAAACTGTACGCAGTATGGGGTCAATTTATATCGGTTACTGACATAGACACACTAGAGTTGTGCCTATTCGGTCTTTAAAGGGAGCTCTCCGATCTCGTTCAATCGGTGAAATGAACTAGTTCGGACTTTTAGTTCCTTTAGTTCAGTAGTTCAGTGTACGAGTTGGAACTGTTTTGATCTGTGAAGGACACGGAACGGAATGATAGTTGTTCATCTCGCTCCCACTTGCTATAGAGACACTTTGAAAGAGTGCTATTTATCTCGCTTCTCGGTTTCGGTCACTCTCACTCGCTCCGTTCCGCTCATGCGATTCATCCACTCCACTCCTCTACCTACTGAACTAAAGGAGCGAAGACCGATTCAAATCGTGCGAAAGGATTTAGTTCCTTTCGGTCCGCGACGGGAATTCATTCCTAACAGTTCTTAGTTCCTGACCGACTCAATCCTAAGACACACATAATTAACTATTACTCCCAAACCTGTAAAGCCTGCTCATCTCTGATAGTTTTCCTTTTAAATTCACTATATGCATTACTGCTCTGATTTTTTTCACATTTCCAAATAAAACAGTTTCTTTGGTAGAGGGGGGGACACTGGACTCCAAAAAATGAGCACTTCAAAGCTAAATATTTCGCAAAACAACTACTTTATCGAAAAATGATCTTCGAGCACCCTTAATATTTTTGAAAGATCTATTCAACGATATCCCACACTATGGAGGTGGGGTTTACGTGTAGGGGAGGTACTTAACACAAAAAAAAAATTTTTTTCAAGATTTTATTCCAGCACTTTTTTGGTCTAATTAATATGTTAATTAGACCAAAAAATATAGATATTATCCAAAATTACAGCTTTCTAGTACCTATAGTCTCTGAGCTATGCCGCGGACGGACAGACAGACAGACGGACATGACGAAACTATAAGGGTCCCTTTTTGCCATTTTGGCTTCGGAACCCTAAAAAGGTTGTTTCCGTACAAATTGCCGTACCCCGAAAACCCAAAGGGTACTTCCAGTTGTCCTAGAAACTTGAAATTTGGTATGAAAGTAGCTCTTATAGCACAACCACTCAGAAATTTCTCAAAATCTTAAATTTTTATATCTGTCTGTAGATATCAAAGACCAATATAAGTTGACCCCACATTGCGTAGATTTTGCTTAGGAGCCGGGCTCTGCTAACACTGGACTTCTTAAAACACTGGGGAGAAGCGTTAAAATCTTTCTACGGAACCCTCGTGCGCGAGTCCGACTCGCACTTGGCCGGTTTTTTGATTAAACGAATATTTTCGGAAATAATCGCTCTGAAAACTGCATAAATTCATTGACAACAGCAGTTCAGAGAGGTCAGTTGTTATCTCAGTTTGAACTCTAGACATTTTATCTTTATAGGTAGGTACAGTCGAGGAAATTAATTCCTGACCCACCATGGAACCTTTTCACAGTAAACGTCATAGAGACATCGCATAACTTGACAAGGAAAATCGTTATGACGTTTACTATGAAAATGTTCTATGGTGGGTCAGGAATTAATATCTTCGACTGTACTTGTTTAATAGTTAATTAATCTTTTAACGCCCATAAACGGGCCAGAAGACTTATTGTGATTTAAGCATCTTTTGTTCAAACAACACCACAAAAGTTGGTTGGACCGTGAATCGAGGCATTTCCTCTCAAAATTACACCCGTGATGTAATAGTAGTTTATGCAACTGTTCCATAATGAGGGTCTTAAAACACGAGTGTGGTTTTTTTATTTATTTATTAAGGGCAAACATACCGAGCACGCTTCGTATCGTTTTTTTTTTTTTAATACAGTTGCTCAAAAAGTAGTAAGTATTTTTTGTTATAGTTACAATACAATACAACAATACAAATATTCTTTATTGAAAACCACAAAATAGTACAAAGAGATTACAGAACGATTAGTTACGTATCATGCAGAAAGTTGGATTTTCCGTACTAGGTACTTAGTGCCTTTTACTTTCCCAAGGCGCGGCGGCTCCGGGGCGCCTTCACCTTCCTCTCCCCGACAGGGCAGCCCCCGCCGGCTCACCGTCATTGGTTTCTTTGTAATTTTTTCGCAAATGTATTAAAAAACGTCGTTTGGTACACGTGCGGAAGTGTCATTTTCACTCGTCCTGAGTCTCGACCCTCGCCTAACGGCTCGGGCCTAGACACCCCAGGACTCGTGCATAATGACATACTTTCCGCACTTACATCAAAAAGTACTATTATTGTAAATTATGTTGGTTCTTAAAGCGACTCAAATTTGAAACTCATAACGACATCGAATTCGATATCGTAATGATTTTTCGATACTGGCTGCCGAAATGCTGGTCATTTTTAACCCCCGACGAAAAAGAGGGGTGTTATAAGTTTGACCTGTGTATCTGTGTATCTGTCTGTGGCATCATAGCTCCCAAATTGGATGGACCGATTTCGATGCGGATTTTTTTAATCGAAAACTATTAGTGTAATCGAGATGGTTCTCAGCCAAGTTACATTAAAGTCAGTTCACCCGTTTTTGAAATATAGAACTTTGAAATGACAATGTCGGGGGTTTTTCAACTTTTCTAAGTTGGTTACCTACAGTTTCTGAAAGCATTATAGAGGACTTACGATATGTGTGTAGATAAAAATACCTAAGCAAAACGTCACACTCTCGGTTCCCAAATTGACGAACTTTTTCCTTCTATCCTGACGTGCTAGTTCTGTGCTCAAAACGGGTGACCGACCGACCTCGTACACAAGACGCTAACAAACATACTTACTAACATATTAGCGTATAGTTTTATTTTAATACCTACTTTAATAACGAATTCAATGCTGTCCGCGAACCGAGTTGAGGAAAACCAGCCAAGGAAATTGATGTGTACATAAGATTAGTGACGAAACGTGCCAGCCCGACCATGTCTCATAAGATAAGTTTTTATGACTTTATGAAACAAATAAAAATCAACAAATTGGGGGGTCCTTATAAGAGTAACGGCCCAGCTTTACAATTGTCAGTTTTCAATGACAATGGTGTCAACTGCTCATTAGAATAGCTCATGTTGTAGCGCGCTTCATATTGTCAAAGAAATGTAGTTCGAATCGTCATATAAAACTGTCAATTGTAAAGATGGCGAAATAGGAGCCAGCTTGCTGTGCGCCCTAAGTTGTGAAATTTTAATCATGATCACATAGACATTAAATGTATATTACCTACAGGATGTTCGACACATGGACCGTCAATTTTTAGGGTTCCGTACCTCAAAAGGAAAAAACGGAACCCTTATAGGATCATTTTGTTGTCCGTCTGTCTGTCAAAACCCTTTTTCTCTGGAACGCGTGGAGGTAGGATGCTGAAATTAATATCGAATACTCAAACCTGCGGTCCCTTGAAGCTGTGAAAAAATCAAGCATCTAAGTCAACGCAATCAAAAGATACAGTCATTAAAAAAGTCGTTTCCATACAAATTGCCGTTTTTGGAAAACCTAAAGGGTTGTCCAGTTGTACTAGAAACTTGAAATTTGGTATAAAGGTAGCTCTTATAGTACAACCACTCAGAAAAGTCTCAAAATCTTAATTTTTTTGTCTGTCTCTAGATTTCGAGGACCAATATAAGTTGACCCCACACTGCGTACATTTTGCTTAGGAGCAGGGCTTTGCTTACACTGGACTTCTTAAAACACTGGGGAAAAGCGTTAAAAATTTTCTACGGAACCCTCGTGCGCGAATCCGACTCGCACCTAGGCTGGACAAGTGCGAGTCGGACTCGCGCACGAGGGTTCCGTAGAAGTATGTTGATTTTGACGCTTTTCGCAGTGTTTTAAGAAGTCCAGTGTAAGCAAAGCCCTGCTCCTAAGCAAAATGTACGCGGTGTGGGGTCAACTTATATTGGTATGCGAAATCTACAGACGGATATAAAAAAATTGATTTTGACACTTTTCTGAGTGGTTGTGCTATAAGAGCTACCTTTATACCAAATTTCAAGTTTCTAGTACAACTGGAAGTACCCTTTAGGTTTTTGAATTTCGGCAATTTGTATGGAAATAGCTTTTTTAATGGCTGTATCTTTTGATTGCGTTAACTTAGAAGGTTGATTTTTTTCACAGCTTCAAGGGACCGCAGGCTTTATTTGATATTAATTTCGGCATGCTACCTCCACGCGTTCCAGAGAAAAAGGATATTGACAGACAGACAGACGGACGGACAACAAAGTGATCCTATAAGGGTTCCGTTTCTTCCTTTTGAGGTACGGAACCCTAAAAAACGTCTCGAGTGCTTTTGCGTTACGGGTGTTAATAAGTAATATGAAAATTTGTTTGCTGTCGATACGCTAATGTGCCCATAGTAATTCAGACGTAAACTCGAACGCGATCGAGACGTTTCCTTCTGTCAAAATTCACAAGGATTTATAAAAGCGCGCATGGCAGCCGTTATGAGAATGCAACGTCACACGGGCCAACCGGTTGAGTGAGCTTGACCCCTCGTGACGTGATTACAAAACTTGATTACCGCTCCGCGGCCAAGAGATCACTCTGCAAAAGGCAAGGATGCGATGTCGATTTGTTAAGTAAATTCGCTTTCACAATTCTCTATGACAGTCGACCGAGGAAGTCTCAATGTTACGCACAGAACTAGTCATATCGGGAAAGGGAAACTTTTATTATTTTATTATTTATTTAACTTAAATTTTATGTCTGTCTGTAGATTTCAATACCAATATAAGTTGACCCCACACTGCGTACATTTTGCTTAGGAACAGGGCTCTGCTAACACTGGACTTCTTAAAACACTGGGGGAAAAGCGTTAAAACCTTTCTGCGGAACCCTCGTGCGCGAGTCCGACTCGCACTTGGCCGGTTTTTATTTTATTGCATACCTATTAGTAGTTGATACTCCGACCCAGCGAACTTCGTACAACCATACGAGGGGCGGCTGAAAAGTAATCTACCTAACAATGAAACAAAAGACTGTCGTGGCTAATTTTTTTTTATTTTTCTATATAGTCCCCTGCTAGTAAAATGCACTTATTAAATTTTTCAAATATTGAATTTAAACCATTAAAAAAATATCTTTCGGTTTGTCGTCAAAAAAGTCAGTAACCGCAGCCTTCATTTCGTCATCGGTCATAAACCTTCGTCCCCTGAGGTCTTTCTTGAGAAGTCTAAACAGAAAATAGTCACAGGGGGCTAAATCTGGACTATAAGGGGGGTGGTCAATGGTTTCGAAGCCATTGTCTTTAATTGCTAGCTTCGTTGTGCGGGCGGTATGCACTGGTGCGTTATCGTGCAATCAGAATTCCTTTGCTTAGTTTACCTCGCCGTTTTTCTTTTATTGTCTCTCTTAGTTGATATAGTAAGTTTGAGTAATAATCAGCATGCATTGTAGTTTTCTTCGGTAAATAATCTATGAGCAAAATCCCTTCTGTGTCCCAAAAGATTGCAGCCATAAGTTTACCTGCCGATGGACAGACCTTGAATTTCCGAGGCGGCTTCTCATCCTTAAATTTCCACTGTAACGACTCTTGCTTACTTTTCGGGTCCCATTGTCGAATCCAAGTCTCATCACATGTTACAATTCTAGAAATTATTTCTTCCTCTTTCCCTCGACTCATGTCCAAAAACTCTTCGCAACATTTGACACGCCTCTCCATGTCAAATGCAGTCAACATTCTGGGGACCCAACGTGCACTAACCTTGGACATGTTCAAATGCTCATGAATTATTTCATTGACTCGCTCTTTACTGACGCCCACATCTCTAGCTATCTCCCACTGCTTCACTCGTCGGTCCTCTAATATAATTTTTTTCACCCTGGCTACATTTTCATCGGTGACGGCCGAAACTGGTCTTCCGCTACGAGGATCATCTTCCAGGCTGTCACGACCTAACTTAAACTGCTTTGACCAAAACTTTATAACAAATTCGGAAGAACACGAACTGCCAAACACACGTAACATACGCTGTCTGATCACCGAAGGCGTATTCCCTTCTTTAGTCAAAAACTTAATCACCGCACGCTGCTCCATTTTATCAATTTTCACTTTTTCTACCGACATGTTTGAAACAATTGTAGGAGACAAATAAACGTGATGCCATAAACAAATGAATGTAATACATTTTGAAAATAGAATAACAAACGAATATAAATCCATACCAGCCAGCATTATTTTTGTATATATTTTTGACCAAGGAGATTACTTATCAGCCGCCCCTCGTATAAGCCATTCCATAAAAAAAGAAAGTAAATTTTCATCAGATTTTTTTTTTTCGTCAATTTTCCCCCTCTTTTAATCAAAGATTATACAAATCGGCCCAGTCATTCTTGACTTATAAATGGTGTATATTTAAAATGAGAAAAGCTTTCGTCTGTCAGAGTGTTTATGACATTGTAGCGACCCTAGCGCCACACGCGAGTGACGTCACTGTTCTACATCGGGCTAACGAAGTTTCTCAAGTCGGTTGCATAAATACAACTTCCAACTCTCTTCCCCCGGACTTCGGTCCCCAGGCATAACATCTGCCTGGAGAGAGATCTCTCTATTGGAGTCCTCCCCAAACTGATGACCCTCGACATTGGACAAAAAACGCAACCTTCCAAGACCTACGACAATGACGCAGTCTCACAGCAACGCCAGACTACTACACTGTGCACCACTAGCATGTTGCTATATCTCCATGCCTGGTGTCTACAGTGTGCAACCCTCTCCTACATTGCTACGCACTCCGACGAGGATCCAGACTAGCAGCAACTCATCGCTCCCGCCAGCACAGCGGAACAACTCATCGTTTCCGCCAGCACAGCGGAGCAACTCATCGCTCCCGCCAGCACAGCGGAACAACTCATCGCTTCCGCCAGCACAGCAGAGCAACTCATCGCTCCCGCCAGCACAGCGGAACAACTCATTGCTTCCGCCAGCACAGCGGAGCAACTCATCGCTCGCCAACGAGGCTGAGCAAACCTCGCAATTGGCCCTTGCAAGCGCCCTCACGACGCACAGCCTGCGCTCCCACACCGACCTCCGGTCTAAAAAGGGGGGCTGGTGTAGCGACCCTAGCGCCACACGCGAGTGACGTCACTGTTCTACGTCACTGTTCTACATCGAGCTAACGAAGTTTCTCAAGTCGGTTGCATAAATACAACTTCCAACTCTCTTCCTTCGGACTTCGGTCCCCAGGCATAACATCTGCCTGGAGAGAGATCTCTCTATTGGAGTCCTCCCCAAAACATTGTCATAAGATTGATTTTTGCCTGGCCGTGGGAAAGGTTTTTCTACTATGTCTTTAACTGACTTACACGACTTTGTTCTATATATATCTATATAATATAGATATATATTTAATAACGGTGTTTTATCTATGTATAACACGGCACACACACAACACTTTCCTTTTTATTATATTTACTGTAAAATACTTGGGTATTGGTAAACTCTTCCAAATTTCAAGTCGATATCGATCGCATTAGTAGTTCCTGAGATACTGAGCTGTGACGGGCAGACAGACCGAGTCACACCATAAGGGTTCCCTTATATTACCACTTTGGTTCGAAACAATAACAAAAACCTTAATTGCACAGAGATACAACAAAACAGTATTATTTCTAGACAAAATACCCTCCACATCAAAAGACTCACCGAATAAAATCACGGAAAAAACTAATTATAAAAACATCACTTCACAAAACGATTGACTTAATAACGTTAACTTGTTTGTATTATGTTTATTAACTAAGGACTTATTTGCCTAACGATTCTACCACATAACGTGTATTGAAATATTATTATAAATAATACGTGTCCTGTCTTTTTGGTAACGTGCGATTGTAAGCGCCACTAAAGTTGTACTGAGATTCAAGATGAGTTTGTGTTGAACGATTAAGTTAATAATATCGTATGACGTGTATAGCGGTCGGACCACATAGTGATTATATTAAGTATGTATTCTCTTTGGGTCGGACGACATACAGTATGTTAACTGACGGACACATCAACGCTTTTACTACTAATACTAAAACCGAACAAGTGCAAGTCAGGCTAATGCGCTAACTAATATTGATAAGTTTGTCGGTATTATTGATGTTAATTTATAGTATACTTATTGTGTATCATGTCTAAAGCTGTTTTCCTTTATTAGTTATGTACTTAAACGCAAATGTCTGTATAGTTCATGTTCATTTAAATATACCTAATCATGTAACGTAATAGGCGCCTTGGTTTTTAACTGTAAGCCTGTTATTGTTTTGAATAAATAAATATAATAAAAATACAAAGATTTTAACGCTTTTCCTCTATATGATATTAATTTATAAGGGTTCAGTTTTTCCTTTTGTAGTGCGGAACCCTAAAAAAAGAGCGCGAACACGTCTGTGCGCTCAAACATTGGGCAAACACACTATAGCAATTTCTGGAAAGCCGAACAAGTGCGAGTCGGACTCGCGCACCAAGGGTACACAATATTTTAAATTATAATAAAATGTAAAACTGTTGCATTTGGCATTTCCTTGAGATACCCAAGTTATTTATGTACTTGGAAAAATTAAAAATAAAATTACTTTAATCTCATTAGGAAAGGAAATTAGTGTATTTCAGATAGGTATTTCCCTTTACTTGTTCTTTACTTACTTCTTACCGAATTTCATAATTCTATGTCAACGAAAAGTATCTTATATGTTTTGATATGTACCTACGCTTATTGTATGACAATACAGGAACTTAATTTTTCTCAATGTTGTCATTTTACTCGAAGTAACAGAACACGAAGAGCCTTGTTGACGGCCGCATTACATTGCAGACGCGGTTACCTGTCCATAAATCGGATTGCTGGACTGTTTTTCATTCGTTTTTAACTTTTTAAAATGTAAAATAGACCATGGAAACATTGAGTGACATGTCTCATTCAGCCAAACCGGTGGCTATATGCAGGCGTTCTATTCGAAATTTAACATTTTTATCAATGTCTTGAATAGCTTGGCAGTATTAAAAAGAAAAATACACTCTTTTATTTAGAAAAAAATGGCGGGAATGAAATCATAGGTAAACAAGTACCTAAATCTCGATTTATTTAAAGTTATGCAAGTTATATAAATTTAATAGTTTTTAGTGACAAAATCGTGATCATTTGTTGTATAGAAGTCCACCATGATGAAAATCAGAGGAGAACTATTAACTAAAGCAAACTGCTTAGTACCGATTAAATTTCAATGGAAATATTTAGTCGTTGTGAAAGTATTATTAAATAGGGGTAGGGAAATTAATGAATTTAGTTAGTTAATAAGTATTTTTAATTAAACTAAATATATTAATAATTACTCAGATATTGTAACATTTTGCAATAAATAATATTTAAGACACTGCCACAATTATAGTAACAACAATGGCAGTTTTGGCTCGCTGTATTACAAGAGTTAATTATTAATTAAAAATTCCCTCTTAATGTTTGAGAAAAAATATATATCTGCCACGGCTGGAATAGCAATTGCTGGACTCGTACTTATTAAAAACACTCACCTGCGGTTCGTGTTTTTAAACTATGTTCTCGCTCCAGCAATTGCTCACTTCCCATGCCTGGGCATTAATCTACTATTTCTGTAGCTTAAAGAGATTATAGCACTTAAAACATTTGACATTAATTGCAGCTTGCTATCTCCACGAGTTTTAGAGAAATAGGTTCTTGACAGACAGACGGACAACAAAATGATCTTATTGTCAGATATTGAATGTCTGCCTTAAGCATTTTTATTATTAACTAGAGAGCACCCGCGGCTCCGCCCGCGTGGAATATTATATTATGCAGGTACGGTATATCATTTACGTAAGGAATCTCAATAGCAATAGGAATGTGTCCTCTCTGGGTAAAAAAGTAATTAAGTATTCTGTAAGTATTCTGACAATAAGAAATCGGGCTCATATGTACAATATGTGCCGCCGAGTTCGCGGCTCATTTTTTTTCTGGAGAGAGATCTAATAATAAATAACAATTTCACGAAGTTTCATGCTGCGGAAACAAATAGTTACCGAGAAAAAAAAATGAAGTTTACTTAAAAAAAAATCAATTACGCAGTCAACAGCCCCCATCCTACGAAATTCGAAAATCGAAGTTCGTATCATATCGTCCCGCTCACTCTCGTGTTAAATAATATTAGCTTGAGAGGGACGGCACGATACGAAGTTCGAATTTTGCACTTCGTAGTCGGGGGGGTAGTGTCAACGTGGCATTTTGTCGGCAAAGAAACGGTGTGTTCCGTTTTTCGCTGTGATTGTAACAAGAGTGTTTTCAAATTTTCAAAAAGTCTTTTAGATTCGACCGTTCTATACATACTAATAAAATCAAACTTATTGCTTTTGAATCTACAAACGTCAATAAATATTATTGATATAAATATTATTATGCAAGAATGCAATAATAATCTGTAAAATACGTGAAACGAATCGCGACAGACGCCGTTTTGTTTTTTTTTGTCATGTTTCTTTCATTGTCAGTCAGTGTCTGTACCCGCAGTTTTCGTACTCCTGTTGGTACTCAGTGACTACATGGTGTTCCCGAAGCTCAAGACCTTGTCTTCCACCGCCCCGCCGTCTGAAGAGTCGAGTGTAGTGCAAATGTTGGATTCTAGTGAACCGCTTGGATTAGGGTATAGCAAAAGGGGTCCCGACACTTAGGAAAAAATTGACAAAATGATTTATTATGGTCACTATTCTAAATAATTGCATCGTAAAAATAAAATAACAATTACAAATTAGTCTGTTGTGTTCGGTTAGGTTAGGTTAGTATTTCGTCAAGGCGCGAAGCGCCTTAATAAGGCGGAATAGGAGCTCCGCGTAGCGGAGCTCCGTCGACCGTGTCTCATAATATACTGAACGCAGTAAGAAAGCGCAGTGAGCAAGCAACCCACCCTCTCTTCAAAACAAATATTTGTCGCGGAGAAGACATCTGCCACGGAGCACGATTGCGGAGCTCGAAATTTTTCCAGCAGATTAGGTTAAGTAGTTGACTTCTCTGACTTTTGACTTTTATCTGACCACCTCTTTTTTGACCTTTCTACATAAATTTTTCCCCACCCTAATACTCCGACATCCCTCCGGGTCTCCAATGTTTGTTATGGCGTAGCTTTTTTTTTATGGTTTTCCGCAATTTGTCGTTTTCAAAAATGCATTATAGACACTATTCTACATCGAAAAAAATAGTAGGTATTTTTATTCAATGTCAGATATTGTACATTCCTTCCAGAAATCGCAATGTAGGTATTAAGCTAATAAGTAATTACTTAAGTTGCTAAGGAAATTGTTGCACAGAATTCCACGCGAGACCCCGCGTCGATAACCTCTTGCGATAATTATCTATTAGGTACAAGAAGGTAAACTTACCGCAAGTAAACTTCACTTATTTTTGCTTCTCAGAATACTGACCGGCGGGGTTCCCCTGTGTACTAGGTACGCCTAGTGTAATCCACGGCCAAAATAACCTACCCAACATAAAATAATAAAAAAAAACACATAAAATCTAAATACCTACATATTTCAATATTGTGACAAGTTCGGTTTGCTAGAAATGCAATGACAGTCAACATTTTAAGATCGCCCATAAATAATTACACAAAACAGATCACTCACGTATATATTTAAGTCAAGTTTAACCGTCGGACTAATTCGTAGCCCTTCCTCTGGGAGCGCACGACCCAGTGGCAGCGAGACGCACACAGTACAACAAATACATAAACTCGACTGACAGACTTGAGTGATCCGTTTTATTTCACTATGACTGAGTCTTACGGTAGTTTCATGTCCATAGATATTGGTAGGTACCAGGTATACGTAGTTCACAGCTAAAAACGTATGTGTGCTTTTTCCGGATAAGGCATATTAGCGAACTATTTGACACTCGTCATCGGATTGAATGTCAATTTTTGTATGACTGTGACACGACTGTGACAGCTAGCTGTTTCCGATACCAATTGTCAGCCCATACAAAATGAACACGATGCTGATTGCGAGCGAGTTGGACAATAAGCATGCTGTGCCCTTAGTACACTAAGGGCAAATCACAAAATACGTCCCAATCGCGTTTGCGTTAAAGTGTCAAATAGTATGAGAATTGTTAAACGCGAACGCGATCGAGACGTATTTCTTGGCCTGGTCGGCGATTACATTAGGCGCTCTGTGCCCTTAGTGTAATCAAAAAGCACAAAATACGTCCCGATCGCGTTTGCGTTAAAGTGTCAAATAGTATGAGAATTGTTAAACGCGAACGCGATCGAGACGTATTTCTTGGCCTGGTCGGCGATTACACAAGGCGCTCTGTGCCCTTAGTGTAATCAAAAAGCACAAAATACGTCCCGATCGCGTTTGCTTTAAAGTGTCAAATAGTATGAGAATTGTTAAACGCGAACGCGATCGAGACGTATCTTGTACTTTTTGATTACACTAAGGGCACTGGTCGATATCACGAGTTACTATTGATTTTAATACGTGAAAAAAATGTGTCTCATAATATTGTGTTCCATTCCGTTACCCTTTCCAAATACACTTGTAGGAGAGTAACGGAATGGAAGGTACCAAAAAGGTGTGAAAATTTTGGGACACTCTTTAATCACCCATTAAAATCGATAGTGCTCGTGATTCAGAGTAGATATAATAAAAAAAAAAAAAAAATTTTTTTTTAATGATTTATTGAATCAGGCGTTACTTTGCGCAGGTCCGTATTTGTGAACTAAATACAATAACTAACCAAAACCGCGGTTGGTCGCGGGTGCACAAGTAATTGTTTTTATCTACGCACATATCATAAGTCCTCTATAGTGCGTTCAGAAACCGTAGAAAACGACCAGCATTGCAGCACGAGGACGCCTTCGCCGCCAGCCCCAGCACCACCACCACCCCAGCAGTAAAGTAATAGTCATTACGACATCGAATTCGATGTCGTAATGACTTTTCGACATCGAATTCGATGTTTCAAATTTGAAAACCAACATTTACAACAATAGTGAAATAAAACGGATCACTCACGTACATAAGTCATGTTCGGTCCGACATGTATAAATAATAATGTGATATTTTTTTTTTACAATAAAAAAAAAACAGTCAAATTCGTGACAGATATGGGTATGATATATGCCTTCGGCTTCTGAACCCATCTTAGAGTACTTATAATATGTGTGTAGATAAAGTAATGTATGCAACTCCACATAATTAGGCCTTAAAACACTCATTATGTAGCAGTTGCATAAACTACTATTAGTTCATACATCTTTTTTTTAAATGACCGTCATAACAACAAATATTTGTTTACCCAACAGTTAATTGTAAAAACTATTATGTATAAATCAATTATTTTACTACGTTTATTATCTAACAACTATAGTACATTTATTTTAAGCATAATAGGCCTCATACTGGTTGGTATAAGTCCATTTTGTGTGTAAAATTCATGACTATTTATTTATAAAAAAAAATAGATAAACACATTACCCTCCTTTGCGTTTCGCAATGTCGGGTAAAAGGGCATTTTCCAAAAACTGTGTACCCTTTTTGCCAAAAAAGACCAAAATTTTTCCATAGAAAATTTATTTGTGTGTTTTGTGACGGTCCATATAGAATATATGTAAAAACGCGTCACAGAACTGACAAAAAAATGCGGGACACTGTTTTTTTATTACTTAAATAGATAGTCCTCGTGATTCTGAGCAGAAATAATCCATAATTTATTAGGTTATCCAAAAAAAGTAGTTTTCTGAAAATACCCAAAAACACGTTCGATGTGAGCGCCAATGATTAGAGAAAACATCATCATCATCATCATCGGATTAACTAGGTATAGTAGTCGCAGACACAGACAGGCGACGCGTACGCCACCAGAGCGTCTAGTGTAATCAACGACCAAAAAAACATCTCGATAGCTGCGTTTACGTCGGAATTTGTTTTGTTCTATATTGTCAATAAAACTTTATTATTATTATTATTATTAATTACTATAGGCGAATTGGCAGCGCCACTAGTGGCACGTATCGACAACAAATTATTCTCATACTATTACACGTAACGCAAACGCGATCGGGACTTTTTCACTACGCTCACTAGACTAGACGATCAGTTACGACCGACGACCGGATAGTCTAGTGGTTAGAGACCCTGACTATGAAGCTTGAGGTCCCGGGTTCGAATCCCGGTCGGGGCAGATGTTTGTATGCTAAATACGAATGTTTGTTCTCGGGTCTTGGATGTTTAATATGTATATAAGTATGTATTTATCTATATAAGTATGTTTATCCGTTGTCTAGTACCCATAGTACAGGCCTTGCCTAGTTTGGGACTAGGTCAATTGGTGTCAATTTGTCAAATGATATTTATTTATTTTCATGATCTCAGTAGGAGTATCTTTTTGTATTTTTTCTCCCAATTTTTTATTTTTACGGTTTTCCCGTGAAAAAATATAATTTATTTATTTTATTTTATTTAGTTCACGAATCGTGACTCGGTGTTGCGAAACGTCGGACTGAAGATAAGACAAAGGTTGGCTGGTAGAGTCCGCCTTTATGCTCTAGTTTGATTGTTTGTATAGATCGCGCGGCGAATTAAAATCGTTTATGAAAAGTGGAAGGGCATGCGCAGAAGTCAATTCTTAGGTCTATTTGGTTGCGCAGAGGAGTGAGGGGAGGGTGCGCGCTGGCGCCGACACGTTATTGGTAGATCAAGTCGTTCTTCCCCTCCCTCGCTTTGTTCACGCGTCACGTGTCTCTTTGAGTACTGTTACGCACGGATTGTTTTACTGTATTAGTAGTAAGTACGTTATGATGTCGTAGTTAGTGAAAAAAATGCCCAAATATAAAGTTTGAACATGGCAAGCCAGAAAAATGGTTTACGACGTGAATTGTTATGTTAAAAAGGAAACTAATTAAATCATGGGTAATTAAAAGCACGTAAAAAATACTACCAAGATTCTGAAAAAACATACTAGCAAAATAAGTCACAAGCAAAAACGAGTGTTATATGTTAGGTGACTAAAGGTACAAAAAAATGCGAAATAGGAAAAACATATTTCAAAGAAATACACTCAGAACTTAACAATTTTGTTCGCAATTGTACAGATGCGCCAAATTGCCCCCACCAGTTTCGCCGAGCGATCTTAATCCATCGCGCGGCCTATGACTTGTGTTTTAATCCTGTTTTTTTACCCTGTTATTCCTATGTTAACTGAAATGCCGTTAAAGTTCGTTTGTCCTTTTTTGTCACATAGACATTTCCGTTTGTAAGAAGGAGACAAAACCTATTTTAGCTAATAGAGGCTTGAGTGACGTTTATGAATAAGGCCCGTGTTTACTTACAAGTGCTTACAAATTGTGTTTTGCAGTAGGTATATATTTCTAATTTTTTTTTATTGATAGAGGGAGGCAAACGAGCAAACGGGTCACCTGATGTTAAGCGATCACCGCCACCCATGAGAACCAGCAACCCCAAGAGAGTCAGTAGTATATTATTGGGCATTCTGGACCACCATTCATTCGATCGGGCGAAAAATTTCGCCCTCACTCATTCGTGGTGATCCAGAAGCCCAATAATACAATGAATTGCACACAACCTACAATCAACCCAAACCCAACGGTAACCAACCTAACAGTAACCTATCAGCATTTGCGTTCAACATAACGCTCAACCTACACCTGAAATCGCATTGGGCATTCTGTTTCACCTCTCGATCAACGCAACGAATACATCAGCCCAACAGCAACTCAAACCCAACGGAACCCAACCTAACAGAATTTGCTCACACTCGAGGTTTAACGTTAACCATCTGCTCTTCTGCTCATTTTGAATAAGCATTCCATGCTTGCAACACGCGCGCATTGGTTGAATTGATCTTGAACAGATATGAAGTTTGTAAAACAAGCTCAGAGCTTGCAGTTGGAGGTTGTTTGTTCAGATCGCAACAATCGTAGTTTTCGTCACGGTGAACTTTTACCCGACACAATTCGCTGTATAATTTGCGGTCCTTCTAATTGCGGTAAAACTAATTTAATTGTCTCTCTTCTACTACATGAACAAGGACTACGCTTTCAAAATATTTACGTATATTCAAAAACACTTTTCCAACCGATGTACCAGTTTTTAGAAAAAATATTGATGTTGGTTCCATCAGTTAAATTTCAAAAATATCGCGAAAATGATGAAATACTAAGCCCGCATGAAGCTGAGAACAATTCAATTATCATATTTGATGATGTTGCATGCGAAAATCAAAATAATATAAGGGATTACTTTGCAATGGGAAGGCATAAAAATATTGACAGCTTCTACTTAAATCAAACTTACAGTAAAATACCTAAACAATTAATAAGGGACAATGCTAACTTAATCATCCTTTTTAAACAAGATGAAGTTAATTTACGTCATGTTTATGACGAGCACGTTGGAACTGATATGTCTTGGTCACAGTTTCGGGAAATGTGTGCAAAAATATGGAGCGTACCTTTTAGCTACTTGGTTGTAAACAAGGACTGTGCTAGAAATTCAGGATGTTATAGAATGGGATTTGATACATTTATCGTTTTGGATTAACCGTGTTACTTAACCAGTTTCATTTTCAAGAAACTTTTATTGCATCATGGGAATCCATCGAGATCAGACATGAATCATAAAATAAACACCGAGAAAACTTTAAAAGAAAAAGTACTTCAGTCTGCCGATGCTGTCAAAAAGAAGGTTAAACTACTTCGTGATATGAAAAATAACAACAATATGATTTTGGAATCAGTCTTTAAACCAATAACAGACCCCCTTAATGAAATGGTTAAAAGTAACGACAATAAATACTATAACACTAATGAAACCGATTTTGATGAAGACATATTTAAGTGGCAAAAGGCGCCAAAAACATTAAAATTTAGTCCTAATGAAGGGAAGAGAAGTAGTATTAATAATCAAACAATCGTACGAAATTTTTCCGAAACGACTTCAAATAATGATGATGAGGTATCAAATAGAGACGAAAACAGACAAGATGGTGATGATGACATGTTATGTGAAAGTGACAACAATGATGTCTTGGAATCAACAAATGATACTTCATTTAAGACTACCGGTTCATATGCATCTCCTCGCGAAGACCCTGCATGGCAAAAACAATACAACACCGACTTGGACATTCCTTTTGGCATACGAACAGAACGCGATAAGCTTATGTTAGGATCTTGTTTAGTTTCCGTTAGTGGCGAAAAACTCAAAGTAAATGGACGTACTTACAATTTAACACCAGGTTTATATGATTTGTTATTTAAGAAGTTGCCTGATTTAGGTATCATAACTGAAGACGATAAACGTTATTATAAAATGTTGCTACTAGAAACGAATGTCCATAGACGAGATTTTGATCCCAATAAACCAATAAAAAGTAACAAAGGTCAGAAATATTTATACATTATAAAACCGCTTTTCAAATTATCGAAACAACGTTCAATAAGCGAAGATTTATGTACTTACGGCAAAGGACTACCAACAATGAAAAAAGTTAAAAGAGATGTTTCATATGTCTATTGGGATAATCCAAACGAATTAGTTGAAAGATTGAAATTACTCATTGCTTCCCGTGATGCCGGTAACACAGGATTAGACAATGAAATAATATCAATTGTAGAAGAACTTCGTGAAGCGGGCTTGGTTAATCAATGATATATAAAACTGGTATTTTACTTTTACCATCAGTCGAAGCCGGAAATTTGATGATACATAAGTGCATAAAAATAAGAAGTGAAAATGAACATAGACAAATTCGGTCATCATGTTCATAAACGTTTGCGTGTATGTGAAGTTTTTGAACTTAACAATAAAACTTTGCTGCGTTCTGATGATGGCGATTTCGATCTACAATCATCGCGATTAAAGGGGGTAGCGGATCCTTTGACACCCAATGATGCAGCTAATAAGCAATATGTCGATCAGCTCGTCCAGGACACTTACGAGAAGAAGCATCTAGATTCTTTATTTAAAACTATAAATTCTCAAATTCATCAGCTTGCAAATCAGTTGAAAATAAACTTTTATACAAAAAGGGACATAGACAATATTTTAAGTAATTTCAAAGATGACAAAAGAACAAGTCGTGAATGAAATCCATAGATCGGCCCGAAAAAATTTCAAGCGTCGCGCAGTTATATTAAAAGGAATTGATGATTTGTGGCAAGCAGATTTAATTGACTTACAGAATTTACATACTGTAAATAAGGGATATAAATACATTTTAGTTGTTATTGATACATTTTCAAAGTACACGTGGTGTATTCCTACGAAATCTAAAACTAAAACAGAAGTAAAAAATGCATTTGAACTAATTATCAAGTCGACCAAACGAATACCTAGAAACTTACAGACAGACTTTGGAAAAGAATTTTACAATGATCAATTCGATTGTTATGTGAAATCCTTAAAAATAAATCATTATTCCACGTATTCAGTTAAAAAGGCGTCTATTGTTGAAAGGGTAATAAAAACGCTCAAGAACAAACTTTACAAATATTTCAGTTTCATCGGGAACTACAAATGGCTTGGAAAACCTTTAGATGAGATAGTTCAATCTTATAATCAAACTGTGCATAGCACAACAAAATTTAGCCCAAATGAGGTGAATTTTAATAATGAAGCCGAAGTAAAGAAAAACATAGATAAATCACAATCCAATCGGCGTTTTAAATTAAATATTTTTAATGTAGGAGATCATGTGCGTATAAGCAAGTACAAAAGCGTCTTTCATAAAGGTTATACGCCTAATTGGTCAACTGAGCTATTTACTATTAAAAAGGTGAATCACACTCGTCCTGTTACTTACCATATTGAAGACCAACGAAAAAACTCAATACTCGGTACATTTTATGAACAAGAACTGCAAAAAACTAAGTATCCAGACGTTTACCTCATCGAAAAGGTAATCAAAAAAAGAGGGAAAAAATTGTATGTTAAGTGGTTAGGACTTAACGATAGCGAAAACAGCTGGATCGACAGAAATGCCATTGTATAAATATATTTAAAAACTTTCTCGCGCTAAGTCATTAACTTTTGGGATATGAAAGGAAGAGGACTTCTAAACAGTATTATTAATCACTTACCGTTTGAACTGCACTTACCTGGCTACAATTATTGCGGACCAGGCACAAAATTGCATAAGCGATTGCAAAGAGGTGATAAAGGAGTTAATGAATTGGACAACGCGTGTATGCAACACGATATAGCATACGATAAATATTCTGACCTAACAGACCGACATCGTGCAGATTTTGAACTCTATAAAATGGCTAAACAAAGATTGAAGTCAAAAGGTGTTGGAAAAGGAGAAAAACTTGCGTCTTGGATAGTTAGCAAAGTGATGAAATCTAAAATGAAAGCTGGTGCAGGGATAAAATCATTTAAGCATTTTGTTTCTAAGATACGTACCGAATTGAAAAAAAACAAATCTAAAAAAGAAGGCACTGCAGTCAGTCGAGCTTTTGCTGCAGCGAGTAAAGTATTTCTTAATAACAATACGAGTAAAATGAGAGTTCCTCGATTAATACCGATTCCTAAAACTGGAGGTATATTGCCACTAATACCTATTTTCGCGGGACTTTCTGCGTTAGGGTCATTGGCAGGAGGAGCTGCTGGGATCGCTAAAGCTGTTGGTGACTACAAAGCTGCAAAAAAGAGCTTATCCGAATCAGAACGTCATAATAAAATAATGGAATCTATTGCATTAGGTAAAGGGTTGTACATTAAACAGTATAGAAATGGAAAGGGTTTGTGTTTAAAACGATTAAAAAACTAAATAAAAGGCTACCCAGACGTGCTCTTACAAATGTTGATATTTTAAAACATTCAACAGATATTCCTTATTTTCGTGGTGTTTACATGAGAGACAAATTGCCAAACCGTCCAAAAAGAGTAGAATGTGCAATCGTAAATTTAGATAGTTCTAAAAACCAAGGGACTCACTGGGTAGCCTATGTCAAAGATAATAATCATTGTGAATATTTTAATAGTTATGGTGATCTTCAACCGCCGCTAGAATTAATAAAATATTTGAAAAATTATAATATTTCATACAATTATAATATTTATCAAAAATTCGATACTGTTAATTGCGGACATTTATGTTTAAAATATTTAAAAAAATATTGGAATAACCGTTTAAATATCTCTGAACAATAAATAGCTTCTCATTCTCACGATGTCTTTCACTTTGTCCATAACGGGATCCTCCTCTACCCTGATTACGAATCACTCGCCAGCTCTTCAACTAGATGGTGAATATGAATGCGGGTTGCTATACTTGTCGACATTTAACTCGATACCTAATATTGACAACCGAAATAATAAGTTTTATTATGGTGATAACGAAGTAGTAGAAATTCCTGAAGGGTCATATGAACTTCAAGATCTTGATGATTATCTTAAAAGACATCTCCAAGGTTGCACCTTTACACTGACATGCAATAATAATACGCTAAAAACATCTATATTGTGTTCCAAAAACGTCTATTTTAAAAAACCAAATTCGATTGGTAAGTTACTTGGTTTTGGAGAAGAAACAGTTCAGGCGAATATATTAACTGAGTCCCCTTTTCCCGTGTCCATTCTGTCTACAACTATAGTACGAGTTGAATGTGACATCGTGAGCGGGTCATTTATAAACGGAAAACCTAGTCATATAATTCATGAATTTGTGCCAAATGTACCGCCTGGTTACCGGATTATAGAAACACCTAAAAATGTTATATATTTTCCTGTTACTCAAAACAGCTTAAACGCTCTTATAATAAGAATACTGGATATAAACGATAATTTAGTGAATTTACGTGGCGAAGAGATTCAGATATATTTACATCTCAGAAAAAAATGATAGACTTTAATAAATGTACGGTCTCAAACAGCAAAGCCGTTAGTGCTCATTGTGCTATCAAGAAAAGAAGACCTAAAGGACAACTAACGAAGGAAAACAAACAGTTTTTAAAAAACATAGGATTATTAAAATGAGTATACTAAACTTATCAGACTCCTTTAGCTTTGATAGCACGATTGAAAGTTTCGAATATCATTCGTATAAACCGTACGTAACAAGTTTCAATTTAAATGATGAAATCCGTATACCTATCAACCAGCAAGATCTATACGTATTACCATCAGCGAGTACTTTATACATAGAGGGTACTATAGAAGTATTCAACAGAGAAACAAAAGCGAAGGTGTCCAGTGTTCATTTTACAAATAACCCTATACTTCATTTATTTCAAGATATTCGATATGAGCTGAATGGGATTGAAATAGATAAAATTAAAAACGCTGGGGTCACAACAACAATAAAATCTCTTGTGTCGATGAATGAACTTGAATCATCGATGTCAAAGTTATGGGGCTGGGATGTTGATGGCACAAAAATTACGCATGGATCATTTTCTGTGTCAATTCCTTTAAATAAGATTCTTGGCTTCGCAGAGGATTATAACAAAATTATTATTAACTGTAAGCATGAACTTATTCTTTTACGATCCAATACTAATTTAAATAGCGTAAAACTGAACACAAATGAGTATATAGGTAACATAACTATATCTAAAATAGTATGGCGCATGCCGCACATTAAGGTTTCTGATCGTGAAAGATTAAGTTTGCTTAAATATTTGGAAAGAGATCGAGCTATTCAGGTAGCATTTAGGAACTGGGATCTGTACGAATACCCGCTTTTACCTAAAACATCAAAACATTCTTGGGCCGTCAAAACTTCGTCTCAAGTTGAAAAACCTCGATATGTTATAATTGGATTAAAAACAAACAGGAAAAATGTTGCTGATAAAGATATATCGCGTTTTGATCATTGTAATTTGCGTGACGTTAAAGTTTTTTTAAATTCAAATTATTTTCCTTATGAAAACTTGAATGTCAGTTTCTCGGCTCAAAAATTTGCTATATTATATGAACAGTACGCTAAATTCCAACAGTCTCATTATAACCGCAGCCAAGCACCGTTGTTGAATCCACAAGACTTTATAAATAAAGCACCTCTGTTTGTTATCGACTGTTCTCGTCAAAATGAAACCTTAAAAACGGGTTCAGTCGATGTGCGGATTGAATTAGAGTGTGACACAGATATCCCTGACAATACCGCGGCTTATTGTCTTATTTTGAATGATAGTATTATAGAATATAAGCCGTTGACCAATATAACAAAGAAGATATCATGAAACTAGACCATCTATTCGTAGATGTTCAGGGGTTTAAATCATCTAAAAATGAATTTATTATTAAAGAATTTGCATACAGTACCTATGAACACACGCAGGCGTATTTAATAAAACCTCCATATTCATTTTCTACGTTATCAGAAAACGAAAAAAGGCATGTGAAATGGATAGAGAGAAACCTTGGCATTATGTGGCGTGAGGGGTATATCGACCACAGAGAATTTAAGAGAATGATTCATAATTTCTTGGAAGGCAAAAAAATATATGTAAAAGGTTTTGAAAAAATTAAGTGGATTAATGATTTATGTGCTGATTGTACTGTAATAGACTTGGGAGAGAAAGGTTGTTCTAATTTTCAATTAATGTATAAAAAGTATTGTATCGACAACAGCTCTTATAATTGTCTACATCATAAAAAAGCTTGTGCCTTAAAAAACGTTATATGTCTTAAAAAATATTATTTCGATATTATGCATATTTAACATTGTAATAAATTATACCTAATTTTCAAAAATAAATATTTACGTTTAATCATTTTTTTATTTTTTAACCCAGTCAAAATTAGTTATCATTTATTTTGAACGAAGACTTTTTATATTAACCCATTTTTAAATAATTGAATTTGTTTGTTTAAAAATATGAAATAAATGATAACGATTCATACCTGTGGCTAATAATAGTGTTAATCTATTTAAGCGATATTTACTGAAAAGATTTTTCTTGTGCATTTAATCATGATAATTTTATTTTCGTTTGAATTATTGCTTTATTGACATACTTACAAAAAAAATCTTTCCTGTTGACGTATCGCTTAATCAAAGGAATAAAACAAGAAAATTGTTGACCATATTTATTTTCAAAATTATATACAAAAACAGTAAAAACATTAATAACTAACACTATATCCGCACAACTTCTTGGATATCTTATTTATTACACTTTCTGTACTGTCTATTATCTCATCGTATCCGTCACTTGCCACATACTGCGCACTGAGCATAACGTTTTCACCGGTTTCGTCGTTTTGATCCGGCGCGGAGTCACTTATGTTAATTATTTGGATTTTGACAAGTCTGTTCCCCTTAGTTGCTTCATTGTTTATAACGAACGACGGCGGGTGACCTCGTACACTTCTCTTTACCACTTTGTTTAGCCTTAGTTTTGGTTTACTAGACTTGGTTTTCGTTTTGGCACTTGCAATTTTTTTTACAAATTCACTGACTTCTTCTTCTTCTTCATCTTCTCGGAATCCTAATGGACCCTGTGCATATTGCGAAAACATGATTTGAGTGTCTTGCGTTCCTTCCATATTCTGAAACAAAAGAAATCAAATAAATAAACGCATCTGGCAACACATATGAGCATTTTCATACGCTTACAAAACAATAATAGCAACAAAATAATACGAATAAATATTAAATAATGCCAATTTTACTTACCGAATCGGGAATGGATCAGCTCGTCTTAATTTTCAAAACTTTGGAACGACTTTACTCAGTTATGAATGTAGAGTGCAGAATGATAACTTACTATAACAGCCGCTATTTATAATTACAGTAATTTCATGCGTCAGCAAATTAAATTAACACGCGCTTCGGAGCATGCGGTGCATACCGCCGCGCTGCTTAATGCCGATCAAATTACAACGACACGTAAGGACTTGTTATAATTGGTACCAAATGCAATAAATGTGAATAGGTATATTTCACGTGTCAGCAAATTACCTTAGCACGGGCTGCATGCCGCCGCGCTGCTTAAGACACGTAAGGACATGTTTTAATTGATACCCAATGCAATAAACGAGGATAGGTATTATTTGCCTGTTCAACAGAACATGATTTTACTTACCATTATCAAAATATTACATTTAAAATTAAGCCTGAGCCCTGAGCTTTTTGATGACGGAAAACATCGTCAGGAAACCTCCGAAGCGAGAAAACTCAATTTCAACTCAAGTAAAATGTGTTTTCAGTCGGTATCCTCGCAGTCTATATATACTTAGGTGGGTGAAAGAAAAAAAGAAAACAAATGTTAATAACACTTCATATTTATTTATTAAAAAAAAAGAACAAACCATACAATTTACAAATCAATGTGTAATTATAAAAAATAAAGTACTTAATGATAATCTACTTATTTGGTATAGTCAGCGTCAAAAGTCGCTCATCTGGTCGTAGAGCGAAAAGGTACAAAAGTGATGAGCGGCTTTTGACGCTGACCCTACAACATACATAATTATAATTTTACAATAACGTAAGTACTCAACGTATTTTATTTTATTAAACACATTCTAATTTTTTATTACCCATTGGGTGCCTACGAAATAAAATTACAGCTCGAGGAAAGGTCGCTTAGATAACTACTGTACTAGAAAATAGACTCATGTCCCCAAGATTTGGTTGAAATTTTGTCTGATAATATATGTCGTTTATCGTCTTTGTTAGATAAAGCAACTTTATTGACAGATTGAGTGAAGATCTCGTGCCTAATCGATTTAAATAATATGTGTTTTTTCCGAACTATTTTATCATTGAATAACACATCCCGATAATCATTTAATGTTAACTCTTGAACTGCTGGTTTTTTTATTCCTTTAGCCTTTTTGATAAGAGATTTATCACTTTTGATACAGTATAGTTTAGAACGTAACCCTATAAACTCGGTAATAAGTTCTCCTCCTAACTCATCTTTGAATAACCCAGGAATCTTCTTGTTACGTAAAGGTATTTGCAAATCATTTACAGGGTTATAATTGCTTGTGTCAAAAAAGTTTAAAAAAATATTTTTTAAATCGCTGTAAAAGTCTGCAGTTTCGATTTTGTAAATAAAACTGTCGGTATCAGTGTAGCACAGAGTAACTTGATCTTGGTAGTGTTTTTTTATTACCGTGTAGTGAAATTGGTACATATGACTTTTAGAAAGTTTTAATACAGAGAATCCTACGTAGATTGGTTTATCTAAAATTACTTTTTCAGGCTTCATTTGTACGACAACCAAATTTTCAGACAACACTGTTGCACTATGGAAATTCGGTTTGGCAATTAATTTGTTAGCACAAGTAAACTTTTTTGTTTTGTTTTGACGGTCGTGCCACTTATTTACTAATTTGACGTCAACTCGCCGCTCACTGTCTTCAAGAGTTTTCCCAAAAACTGAGTTATTCATTAATTTAAAAAGGTCTTGTTGGAAAGGAGTAGTAGCTTTTTTTCTCAGTTCTGTATTTAAATGAATATACTGTTTTAAGAATGGACTTTGACGAAACCTTATAACGCGATGGATTTTATCAAGAGTTAAGCCGTTGCGTAAACATGTTTTCAGATGGACGTAATGAATGACGTATTCGTATTTGTTATATAAATTTGGGATCAATTTGGTCGTTTTTCCTCCTGGAGGAATAAATTTTTGTGCGCAAAATGGATAGTCGTTATGGTTATGGTGTAAATTTTCCGGATATAGCAAGTCAACTTCCAGAATAAATCCAAATGGAGCATCATCTTCGACAGACAAAATATCTAGTTGGGCAATTTCATGATGATCTAGAAAACTAAAATTAGACATGGGCAACGATTGACACATACTGTAACCATATAAGTTATTGCAATCGATATATACTAAAAACGAGTCTGGTTTATTCATGTCATAAGTTTCCATGTACTTATTATTAGCCTGAGCATATCTGGTCGAACACATGCAAATACCACCTCTTATTCCTTTTTGTATGAGTCGAATTATTTCTAATTCGGATATCAATTCAAGCTTAACTCCGGTTTTTAATAACATAGCATCAAACGATAAGCTTGGAGCAGTTAAATAGAATGCCGGATCTAAATGATAATTTAACTTGCAAATGAACCGAAAGTTCTCAAAAATATCTGATAAAAGCAACACATCAGTTTTTAGGTAAAGATCAGTATATTCTCCCATATCTTTGATTTTAAATTCGGACCATACAGATTGCGCATGTGCGTAATCTGAATCGCTTATTTGTTCGTTGGAAAGAGAATCAAAAAACAAGTTCTGTGATGGAAGCTCGGTCTCTGTAAACTTATCCCAGCTCGACATATAATCGTAAGGATAAATACCTTTGCGAGTTAATAATTTATTTTTTTTAGTTTCAGGATAAAACTTGTTCAAGTGAATAAAATCATCTTTATGTAAACCATTCGCTAATTTTTCCAAGCTTGTTCCTAAAAATTTAAAAGAGTCTACAAATCGAATTTGTGCATACTTTTGATCTGAAATCCACAAAAACTTAGTGAACGAAATATAATTTTCTTTATTTTTTGGGATTACTTTCACAGGCCCTGAACATTTACTAAGTTCCTGTATAAACAAATGACAATCGTAACCTGCTAAGTTATGAAAGAAAACAGGGACCAATTTAGGAACGCGAAAGCGCAGATTGCAGTACTGGTGCGCGGCACCGCGATAACGGCCCGTTAGATGACAGTGATCTCTTACTTTGTCTGCAAACAATAAACCTTTACACATATGACAATTTTTGGCACGTTCATGAGCTAAAGAATCTTCTACAGTAAATATCATGGGAATTTCTTTTTCTAAAACGTTATGGATGTCTTTAATATGTCTATATAAATAATCTACGAATTTCTGAGCACAATCTGGCCCTCGGTATTGAACAAAACGATTAAGTTGCTCATCATAAGAGCAAATTATATGGTACGCGAAAGCGGCTGGTAAATGTATTTGTTTATTTGTAGTAAAACTACTGTCAGTGTTAGGTTCACAGTTCTGATAGGGTTTAAGGATTGTCTCAAAGTCAGCATACACGACAAATGGAACGTCTTGTTTTCGTTCAAAATGCTTAAATTCGAGATAGGTGCCTTTCTCCGGAAGTACCGTAGCAACCCCACTACAAACGTGACTATTGAAACCGTGTTCAGTTTGAAAAAATATCAGACAGTCTTCGCAGAAATAAAGCTTAGCATGATGTTTGGTAATCTGACCGCGAGCAAGACGCGGTAAATTAGTAATCAAAACATAATGCGACTTATTACCGCGTTCGATTAAAAGTAAATTGATTCGATGTTTCCTTTTATATTGCGATCTGTATAGAGGTCCTACAAGAGTTCGGTTGTTTTTTAAAGA
This sequence comes from Clepsis dumicolana, assembly GCA_963691665.1. Lineage (NCBI taxonomy): Eukaryota > Metazoa > Arthropoda > Insecta > Lepidoptera > Tortricidae > Clepsis > Clepsis dumicolana. The sequence goes on from OY829530.1 coordinate 6,476,595, forward strand.
ATATACGTTAATACTGATATCAATATTGTGATGCTCAAACGTAATGATATCGGCTAAAGTGACAGGGAAACACATATTATCAAGTTTTAATACGTCTTTAAAATGAGGATAAGATGATAGACGCTCGCGATGGTTTTGACATGGGTAAAGAGCAGCAACAACACACCAGAGAAAACAATAATTATCATGATTTTGAATATTAATGCAAGCTTTTTTATTTTTTATTATCTTAGGTAAGTCTATGTAAGATGACGCTTTCAATGGTTCATACTTATTTATGTTAACTTCTAAATACAAATTAGATAAGAAAGTCCAACCAGAATCGCGCTCCTGAAATTCTTCGATTTTTTTCTGTATACTAATAATTATTGTGTTTAAAAGCTCTTCGAATTGATAATTTTGATGTATAGGAAAATTTTTCGTTGCAAAAGATTTCATTTCCTGCTTGTCATCTTTAAACAAAAGAAAATCGCCAAAATATTCGAAATTTACTTTGAGGGACACATGTTTTTTAAGCGAATTTTCCAAAATTTTTTGCATTTTAGGTTTTACTGTAATCAAAAATGATTCAGGTAAACAAGACTTCAGCTCATCAGTTGCCATTATTCTATAAGATGCTATGCGACCTTTAAAAGCAGACGAAATTTCAACAACCTCATCGTTTAAATTTACACCCGAATTTTTTCTATGCTTATTACTTCTAAGGTGCCCTACCCACTTCCTGCTTTCTACTGTAATTGAACACTGAGTGCAAAAGGGCATGTTTTATGTAGCGACTTTGCTTAAGCTGTAATCCTGGTTTTATATGTTAAATACACAATTTGATAGTTTCAATTTTAATCAAATAATAAAAAGAGACAACCTGCAGTATCCGTTAAAAGCAAAAATAAAAAGTACTAAATTAGTACTTACTTAGTATCGTTACAATAAATTTGACGTTAGCGTCCTTGAAAAGTACATTTATCTTTTTAACAAATTTTTGCTATGCCCTCCATTCAACAGTTTTATCATCGATTTGCGCCCTTAAAGTAATATCGTTAAAAGCGTTTAAATTATGGTTTCATAATAAATCGTTAACATTTATTAAAAACATTTATTAAAAATTACTTGATACACAATTTGATGTAGTTTAAATTTTATTCAAATAAGTAATAAAAAGAGACAACCTGCAGTATCTGTTAAAATCAAAAAAGTACCTACTAAATTAGTACTTAGTATCGTTAGAATAAAATTTGACGTTAGCGTCCTTGAAAAGTACATTTATCTTTTTAATAAATTTTTGCAATGCCTCCCATTCAACAGTTTCATCATCGATTTGCGCCTTTAGAGTAACGAGAGCCTTTTTCCAACGCTCCTGACGTAACTCACCGCGAATATCAGCAGTGTTGTACACCCGCAGCTCCAAGAAAAAGTCTCCGTTGAGGGTGCAAGCTCGTATTGTTGACCCGTTCGGTACCCGGCTTATAATGGATGAATCAAGCGGATCAGTCTCAGCAGGCTTATGGTTAACAGCAACGTCTTCAGGAAATATTCCGAACACGTCAAACGGGTTTTTAGTTTCTTTTTTCTTGGGTGCAGCAGATCTGAAACATAACAGACATTAAACAATGAATAAGACAGTTGTACTTAGTTCGTCGAAATTCATTAAACAAATTACAAGAAAAATACCTTGGGGTTGACGGCTTTCTTTTTTGAGCAGGTTTTTTTATTTTTGGGATACTGACATCTGCAGCGGCAACGCTCTCCTCTGAATCAGATCTGAAATAAAAAATATGTTTTTATTACTCGACATTTAAAATAACCATATACATCGATAAAAAAAGAAAAAAAAATACCTTTTTTAAATGAAAAAAGTAGACAAACAATATTTAAGTAAATATGTACCCAGCTGACAAAATAAAAAACATGAAATATGAAAATAAATATAAAATGGCTACCTGTTTGGAGCTGAAGCTTTTCGTTTTTCAGCCGACCTTCCCACTTTTGACCGAACGGTTCCGCTGTTTGCAACAGTGATGGGTTCAAACTCGGAATCAGACCTGAAAGGAAATTAAAAATATTAATGCCTGTTGGAACCCTACAAACAATATGAACCAAATGTTTTAATTTCGTTAGGAAAGTAAAGCGTTAGGTACGTTGAAATACATACTTACATTTTAATCGATGTATAAAGCAAATAAACTTTACTAACGTAGAAACTCTGCACAGCTTAACCTCTGAGCTGAAGATGTAGAAGACTTGATGCACTGTGCACGTCACGTTCGAAATTGGAAAGGAACAAATTAGCCCCGCGCAAAAGTTTTAAACGAAATTATTTGCTGATTTTACTAAATGAACTAGGGCTGTCGCATTCCAAATCACAATTGTGTATTATGCTTATGTGCACATAACAGTTCTTTATTTGACATTATTTAATTCTCGACGCGATGGAAAGAGGAACGTTATGAATTTGTCTATCTGTCTGTTGGTAAATCTGCCTACTTCGTATTCCACATATGCATGTATTCAAGATACCAAAAAACTAATCGAGAGTGAGTTGTAAGCTTTTTTTAATTTACTTTTTTAATTTTTAATTTACTTATTTATTTTTTATTTATTTATTTCTCACCAGCTAAATTAAGGAATTACCTAAATATTAGTATTTCAGTAATTGTAGTAATCATTATTTCTTTTAAGAACATTTATATTCGCATTTAATAGAGGTACCCATTAATTGTAAATTTATCCATTGATCATTGTCAACCCTACACCTTTATAATATGAATATTATTTCGCAACCACGCTTCATACATGCACCGCATTTGTATGTCAGCAAAAAGACGCCGATCGCACTGTGTGTCACATTACAACTTGATAACGTTGCGCAATAAAATTGGCTAATACCTAATTGGTAACATTTTCATGCTCAGTTCTGTACGTTAAAATTATAACGGAAACTGGAAAAAAACCTCCTCAGATCGTTCAAATAGCCTCAGTATTAACCGACTTAATTACTAAGTTAATGGGTAAGGTTAGTAATTGGTTAGCTCACACAACCAAATATCATCTTACCTCACCTACTAAGACGAAGATTTAAACTTAGGTAAAAACGTGTTCTAACTGTAATGTTTGCTACTTTACATCGTAATTATAAATACACATACAATTGTTATTTCCTAATACGAAAACAAACATTGTCTTGTTACAGGTACAAACAGGTATAAACCTTTTTCAATTTGAACACAAAAATAAACAATTCCTATATTATTAACATTTATGATAAGATAACCTAACCAACTTAGAAAAGTCGAAAAACAATAGACATTTTCGCTTCAAAGGTCAATATCTTAAAAACGGTTGAACCGATTTTGATAAAACAAGTCTAAGAACCATTGTTAGAAAACCTGTTAAATGAAAAACCGCATTTAAATCGGCTCATTCATTTAGGAGCTATGGTACCACAGACAGACACACAAAAATCTAGGTACAAATTCTAGCGCACGATGTCAAAGTTTAACATAAGCGCTGTCTGTGGGTTAAGCACTGAACTAAGTAGGTGTAAGTAATGATTTAAGTAAGTACCTTTGATGTACTGGTTTCGTATAGAATACAAATGGTTTCGAATAATTTCGATAGATGTCATCACCGCCTACTCGTATGTCCATTTGCATGTTAAGAACAATAAACCTTAGCGAGCGCGCTCGCTACGTAATTTGATCGAGTACCTAACTTACACTACAATGTCTTCGAGTTGAAATGACTTAAGTACATAATCATGTATATCACTTTACAACTCGTTTCTGATCAAACTTTATATTCTAGTCAGCAAGACAATTTTTACGTCAACATGATAAAGTGATATAAGTTATTTAGAAAGTGTGATAAAGTATCGCGGTCTCACAGATGGAGTTGTTCTACATTAACATCAATTAAATCACACTATTTGACTTAGTTTTAGCGATACCAATTTAAAATCATATTTCGGTTTTCACTAGTGTAGTGAGTTACACATTTTTATGTTTTCGTAATTTAAATAATGTTTACTTAGTGCTTTATTCCAGCGTAAATTAGTTTAAACCTAACTCGCGCTAACGATGGTTTTGAGATTCGTTGATATAAATAAATCCGACATACAATTTGCCGTGTACGTAAAACGCGGTCATAGCGATACATCCGAAAACGGATGCCGGGAACTAACGCGTCCTGGGTGACCCGACCTTGTCTGTGGAGTCTGATCAGCTTTGCGGATGAGTTTGTATACAAGCCTCGGTGGGAGGCATCCAAAACCACCACGCACACAAAAAGCGGTCATAGCGATACATCCGTAGGTGGATGCCGGGAACTAGACGCGTCCTGGGTGACCCGATCTTGTCTGTGGAGTCTGATCAGCTTCGCAGACAAGTTGTGCAAACACCTGAGTTAACCTGAGTCAAAGGCTGCGGCTTGAGACCGAGGAGCGCTCAGTGGCTTCGGCCTCGTGCATATCGGACTTGATCAACCCGGTGTGCATGGTGTACTTTTGCTTTTACTTTATCTAAGCTCAAACATTATTAAACATATCTATGTTAGGTTGTCAATTAGTTGAGACTTGAGTTGGACTGAAATTTAAATACATTGAATAAATTCCCGTCGGGTTGGCTTGTCGTTGAACCTCGAGTCAAAACTTCGCTCATTCGAACGAGAGGTGGATGCCCAATGCGATTTCAGGTGTAGGTTGAGCGTTATGATGAACGTGAATTCTGATAGGTTACTGTTAGGTTGGGTTCCGTTAGGTTTGAGTTGCTGTTGGGCTGATGTATTCGTTGCGTTGAACGAGAGGTGAAACAGAATGCCCAATGCGATTTCAGGTGTAGGTTGAGCGTTATGTTGAACGCAAATGCTGATAGGTCACTGTTAGGTTGGGTTCCGTTGGGTTTGAGTTGCTGTTGCGTTGAACGCGAGGTGAAACAGAATGTCCAATGCGATTTCAGGTGTAGGTTGAGCGTTATGTTGAACGCAAATGCTGATAGGTTACTGTTAGGTTGGTTACCGTTGGGTTTGGGTTGATTGTAGGTTGTGTGCAATTCATTGTATTATTGGGCTTCTGGATCACCACGAATGAGTGAGGGCGAAATTTTTCGCCCGATCGAATGAATGGTGGTCCAGAATGCCCAATAATATACTACTAGAGTCACTAGTCAGTTGCCGGCCTTTAAGGGAACTCTTATCTTGAAGGCCCCAATGTAATAGTTAGTTGGGAATACCGCTGACGGGAGTTGATTTCACAATTTCACTGTGTGTCTGTGTTTGTGTTTTCAATTTAATTGTGAAAACTCTTCCACATTTTGTAATGGGGTCACTCAACTTATAAGTGTTGCTCGTTGCCATAGCGACGTCTCCTCGGTCACTAATTTTCTAGTGTACAAATGAACATCATGTCAGCCTCTAGACGTCCACTGCTGGACGGCGGCCTCCCCCGCGGCTCTCCCCTCAAACCGGTCTTGTGCTTTCCGCACCCACCGCGGTCCCGCCATCTTTACCGGGTCGTCGCTCCATCTTGTTGGAGGCCTACCGACAGCTCGTCTCCCAGTCCGCGGGCGCCATTCGAGAACCTTCTGACCCCACCGGCCATCAGTTTAGTTTATTAAAATGTTCTTAAAAAAATCTTTATTTCATGTAGTCACGAGCACAAGACTTTCGAAGCCTTGAATATTTGATGTTAATTTCAGCCTGCTACCTTCACACGTTCTAAAGAAAAAGGGTCTTGACAGACAGACAGACGGAGAACAAAATGATCCTACAAGGGTTTCGTTTTTTCCTTTTCAGGTACGGAACCCTAAAAAAAGTTAAAAAAATCAATCTCCCATACTCACATGCCTCTGCTGGTTGACAATATGTATGTTTGTATGTATGTATATCTCTTTATTCCACATAAAAAGTTAAATAACAGATAACAGAACAAAAGCAAATGTACGAAGGCGAACTTATCTCTTAAAGGGATATGTACGGGAAAATGATTTTTTTTTCTATAAAATAATTGACATGGGTGCTCGCTAAGGCTTACTCACCTGTCGGTTAACAAGTGCCAATGTCAAATTCAAAATTAGTTTTTTTTAAATGGTAAAGGCATTTCATCCATCCGTCGTTGTATTGGTAATATTGTTGATTTCATTTTGTTCTCTTGTATTTTATATAATAAAAATAAACACTTAATTTATATATATATACTGGTGTGTTGAGAAGCCGTGATAGCCTAGTGGTTTGACCTATGGCCTCTCAAGCTGAGTTTCGTGGGTTCAAACCCCGGCTCGCACCTCGTGAGTTTTTCGGAATTTATGTGCGGAATTACATTTGTAATTTATCATGAGCTTTTCGGTGAAGGAAAACGTCGCGATTAAACCTGCACACACCTGCGAAGCAATTCAATGATGTGTGCGAAGTTCCCAATCCGCACTGGGCCCGCGTCCACGTAAAAAAGGCTGGTGATGATGATGATGATCGGTGTATTTAGGAGGCAAAAGCACTTCGATTCCTATATCAATTCGCAGGTATAAAAAAAAATTGACAATTATTTTACTTAATATTTAACACTCTTGGTGCTGAACGATTTCAGAAAATTACGTAAAAAAAAGTATTTTATTTATCTTCATAATTACAAATTACCGGAACGCTAATGTGAAAAAATCAATCAACTTTTTCGCATTGCTGTAGCTTTTTCAAGTATTAACCAACCCATATTTGTTTAACAAATTTGATCGCTAATAGTACATTACACACCTAGAGCGGCAAAATGCAATTTTTCGTTTGCACCACGAATCGAAGGAAAAGGGATCTAAAGCTTTTCAATCGACTTAAAAAAAGGAGGTACGTATACCGATTATCACCACCAATGGCGCGTAGATAGACAGATATTCATCTCCTGACCTGGGGTTTGCTGCGTGGTGGTTGCAAAGTCACAAAACGCATTTTTCTGTTTGCCATTTATTTAATAACTTCTTTTTCCTTTTATTTCGGTTACAGTGACTTCATACGCGTAAAAAACAATAACAATACAAAAAAGTTGACTGACCTAACGACAAGTATACATGGTTGCATGTTCTCTGTATGCAAACGTCGTAAGGCCATTGACCAATCACAGCGTCTCTCACCCTGGCAGGGCGCCGATGAACCAATCAAAAGGCCGGACGGAATCCCGCTAAGTGCCATTTATCAATAATAGTTCTTTATGATACAAGTGCTTAAAGAAGGCCTTTCCTACAAGGCAATTGCCTACATTACCACGCGAATGTCATACAACGTTTGACAAGGCATTATGCGCTTTTATCTACACACATATCATAAGTCCTCTATAATGCGTTCAGAAACCGTAGAAAATGACCAGCATCGCAGCACGAGGACGCCTCCACCGCCAGCAGTAAAGTAAGTCATTACGACATCGAATTCGATGTCGTAATGACTTTTCGATATCGAATTCGATGTTTCAAATTTGAAAACCAACGTAATTTACAATCATAGTGAAATAAAACGGATCACTCACGTACATAAGTCGAGTTCAGTCCGACATGTATAATTAATCATGTGATTTTTTTTTTTACAAAAAATGTTTGTCTATGATTAAAAAAAAACAGTCAATTTCGTGACAGGTATGGGTATGATATATGCCTTCGGCTTCTGAACCCATCTTAGAGTACTTATAATATATGTGTAGATAAAGTAATGTATGCAACTCCACATAATTAGGCCTTAAAACACTCGTGTGATCCTATTATGAAACTCAGCTTCGCCTCGTTTCATAAAATCACACTCGTGTTTTAAGGACCCTCACTATGTAGCAGTTGCATAAACTACTATTAAATATCATCCGCCCTCTTCATGGGTTCAAGGAATCAAATAAAAAAAAACTAGATTTTTTACGTACAAGCGACAATGACTTATGCTAATATTAAACTAAGGACCATAAAACCAAGAGGACTGCCAGTGTCTATACGATCTCGCGTTCCTTTGAAATACTAAGCCTGCTGTAGCTAGTTTTACTACGGAGGGGTCTCTGTGCCATTCATTTGGTATGACATTTAGACCTCTGGCTAACACAATAGCGCCATCTAAATTAGTTTTTTCTTTCAGTTCATAGATGGCGCTAATGTGTTAGCCAGAGGTCTAAGTGTCATACAAAATTAATGGTTCAGAGACCCCTCCGTAGTAAAACTAGCTACAGCAGGCTTATTATTTCAAAGGAACGCGACATCGTATAGACACTGGCAGTCCTCTTGGTTTTATCGTCCTTGATTAAATTAAGGTGTATAATACAATTTACAGATTTTCATGTAGGAAATGCAGCAGAGTTGCTTCATAATGCTTCGCTGCATGCATCGCCCGGAGGGAATGCCGCTCGCCCGGGTATACCTGTAATAGTACGTTATTGAACAAGGGCCGAAAAGCGATGATTACTAACGAGTGCGTATGAATGTAAATTAAAATCAATAGTTTTTTTGATTTGAGAACCTGACTATGAAGCTTAAGGTCTTGGGTTCGATCCCCGGTCGGGGCAGGTATTTGTATTACAAACCCTTTATTTTGCAATGTTTGCTGTTCAAAATTATGTCATAAATCAAAATAACTGAATGTCAAATATCTTTAGCAATAGAAGTGGACTTAAAACATTTTTGTTTTCAATCGTCATCAATATATATAGCAGTCTTTTAGTATTTTCATTTTATTACACATTTTTACTAGATACAAATCGTAAGAGACTAGAATTCAGGTTATCTGTTTTCAGTTCTACGTAATAAATGGTTAATACTAAATGCATTCATCTATAAGTATGTTTATCACTTGTCTAATACCCATAGTAAAGACTATACTTATTTTGTAAAAAAAAGTTTTCAACAAACATACAGGTCATGATCGCTTATATTTTTTTTAGCGCAGAAAAAAAGCTAGGCTATATTACAGTCTATTATGTGCCTAGGGTTAAAATACTACGTTACCTGCACTCTATGCGGCTTGCCGAGCCGCACTAGCTCCGACAGTAGCGCCGCCGTGTGGCAAAAGTGTACATTTTCGTCCGCTAGCCCGTGAATGATCAACAGTCGGCCCTCCCTGCGACAAGAGATGGCGCTAGTATTAGTTGGTTAGTTGGTAAGTTGGATGGTTAGGTGGTTAATTGGTTAGTTTTATAGTTTGACAGTTGGTTAGTTTGTTTGTTGGTTAGTTGGTTGGTTGGTTAGTTTGTTTGTTGGTTAGTTGGACAGTTGGTTAGTTGCTTAGTTTGTTAGTTTGATAATTGGTTAGGTTAAGGATATTAAAAAAAAACATGGTGTCAGGGGGACCCTCGGCCCCCACCCAAAATACTAGTCAATATATACAACCAGAGCTCGGACAGGTCATAGAAAAATAATTGCAACACGGCAATAGAAGATTAATAGAGTCGCATTACGTACAGTATTATTTAATTATATTTTTCAATTTGACGGCCGGATAGCCTAGTGCTTAGAGACCCTGACTATGAAGCTTGAGGTCCCGGGTTCGAATCCCCGTCGGGGCAGATGTTCGTATGATGAATACGAATGTTCGTTCTTGGGCCTTGGATGTTTAATATGTATCTTAATCTAGCTCTGCTTAATTTGGGACTAGGTCAATTGGTGTCAATTGGCCTATGATTAAAAAAAAATTCATTATAATAAGAGTTCGGGGTAGTTCTCAATCCACTTAATAATCGTTTTTATTTTCACCATATTTGAAATATTTAGAAATAACCATAAGTAAATAATTTTACTAATTTAAATTGTCACCACAAAACTGTTTCAAGAATGCCACTTTGACGAAACGATGACAAAAATGCAACTAAATAAGGTTTAATGTTAAATTACGATAATTTGAAATAATAAGCCTGCTGTAGCTAGTTTTACTACGGAGGGGTCACTGTACCATTAATTTGGTATGACATTTAGACCTCTGGCTAAACAATAGCGCCATCTTAATTCGTTTTTTCTTTCAGTTCATAGATGGCGCTATTGTGTTAGCCAGAGGTCTAAGTGTCATACAAAATTAATGGTACAGAGACCTCTCTATAGTGAAACTAGCAACAGCAAGCTCATTATTTTACAGGAACGCGACATTGTATAGACACTGGCAGTCCTCTTGGTTTTATCCTCCTTGTCATAGGGTAATTACAAAGTGAAACAACCACACTAAACAACGTTTCGGAGAAAACACTTTATAAAAGTTTAATATTTCCAAAACGGGTGAACCGATTTTAATGAAACTTAGCTAAGTACCATCTCGATTAAACTAGCTTTCGATTGACAACAACCGCATTGAAATCGGTTAACCCGTTTGGGAGCTATGATGCCACAGACATCGTGGGTTAAAAACATCTGTGAATGTCGATTGTCGCCACTTAAAAAGTTAGTAAAGGTCTCCTAAGAGCATTTTCGCGTAGCAGCAAGGGATCTAGTAGCTCTATGAATGTTTCATAAAAATAAAAACAAAAATAATCAATAAATCGATTATTTTCATTGATTCAGAAAATAGCTCCATCTCTTGCCACTAATGCGTAACTGTAGAAGTTCCGTAGTGGGTGAGCCGCTTGATTGAGCTACTCATAGATGGCGCTGAGGAGAGATCTTCCAAATAAAATATGACACAAGGCATTGAAAAATTCGTTAGGTACACCAACGTTAAGTATAGCTTAATTGGTGGAGCGTGGTACGGATTACCGAGGTTGCTGGTTCAAGTCCAGCTGCTTAACGAATTTTTCTTTGCATTGTCATTGTATCTAGTAGCTGCCCTTACTGCCCCATCTCAACTTTCCACCCTGTATTAACTACTGATGTTAACCTAATGTTATAACTTGAAGGGCAGTATGATTAATTAACACACGCGTCTTCTTGGTTTTTACGTATTTATTTACTTCATTTAATTTATAAAAGCACCACACACACTCAGTTCCCGTCCGAACCCCAACCGGGGAAAAAGAGTAGAGAGTGTTGCCACTAAAAACAGGCTCTAACACTCTTCCCTCCTTTACATTTTGAGTAAACTTACACTACTTTATTTAGATAATTTACAACAAATGTTACTCTAAAGTTTGACTACAATGTTGCATTTGGTTTGTATGCCTTTTCCATTTCAAGCCACCAACATCTATAAAATAGGTAACTCCGGGAATAGACTCTCCAACTATAGTTCCCAAGATCCACGGTTTAGATCCTCGCCTATAATCTCTCACTACCACCTTTTGGCCAACTGCAAATGTGACCTCTTTTTTCCCCTTGTGATATTTCATTGTTGCTTCTTGTAATTTTGAAATATCTTCCGATATAGGCGAAGGCCTAAATAGGGAGAATCTAGTCCTAAGTTCTCTGCCAAACATAAGCCGTGCAGGCGTAACCCCTGTACTCTTATGGGCAGTAGTACGATAGTCAAACAAAAATAAATTTAACGCATACTTAAAAGGATAACCACTTTCTATAATTTTTTTTACATGTGTTTTGAAAGTGTCCACAAAACGTTCTGCGGCTCCATTAGTGGCCGGACTGTATGATGGAGTCAGGGTATGCACCACCCCCGTTGATGAACAAAAATTTTCAAATTCTGTGCTAGTAAATGAGGTGCCATTGTCTGTCACTAAATGGACCGGGAAACCAAAACGTACGTATAATTCTTTAAACCTTTGAATAGTTAAGTTAGATCCTATATTGGCCATTTCAAATGCCTCTGGCCATTTGCTGAAACTGTCCATGATGATTAATACCATTTTACCTTGAAAAGGTCCTAGGAAGTCTGCATGAAGTCTGTACCATGGTGATGGTGGTACAGGCCAACAGTGTAATTTAGTTTTTTCCACATTTTTCCTATTCGATAAGCAAATCATACACGATTTAATCACATCATCAATGGCTTCATTTAGCTTAGGCCACCAAAAATATGACTGCGACATTGATTTCATTCTATTGCTGCCAAAATGACTAACATGTAGTTCTGATAACACTACTTCATATAGTGCTTTAGGAATTATTATCCTATGGCCCCAGAACAGACAATCTCGATCCACACTTATTTCATTTTTTCTTAAATAAAATGGTTTAAGTTCGCTATTTAAGGTCCTGTTTACTGGCCAGCCATCTTGGCAGTATCTAAGCACGGTACCCAAAATGCTATCCTTCTTTGTCTCTTTTTTTACTATTTCAAAATTCAGTGATTGTAGATTTGACTCAGTTACATTTTGAATTTGATATTCTAGGACATTACAGAAAATAGGTAAATTTATTTCAGATTCTTCTTTACCTGGTGACCGTGATAGAAAATCAGCTGGATTTCTACTTGTTTTAATGTAGCTTATTTTATATTTAAAACCTGACAAAAATATAGCATAGTGCTGAAGTCTTTTGGCAGCCATTTTCGGAATTGATTTGTAAGGTCCAAATATCCTCACCAGTGCTGCGTTATCAGTTTCTAGTTCAAACTGACGGCCATATGTATAGTTGTAGAATTTAGATATGCCAAAAATGATTGCCATGGCTTCTTTGTCCAGAGTACAGTATTTTTGTTCCCGCTCATTCAACTTTTTACTAGCGTAGGAAATAGGTTTTACAGTACCATCTGGATATTTATTTGAAATTACAGCAGCTAGACCAGTTTCAGAGGCATCGCACGTAAGTACCAGAGGTAAGTTCGGATTATAATTGTATAAGTTTTGTGCCGATGTCAGTTTTTGTTTTATAATTTCAAATGCTTTCTGACATTCCTTAGTCCATTCAAATTTTCCCTTTTGCGTACACTCATATAAGGGGGACAGTATTTTTGCCATGTCTTTCAGGAATCTAGAATAATAATTTACTTTGCCTAAAAAAGACTTGAGTAAAGTCAAGTTGTTTGGGGCCGGGATGTCAAGAAGCGGTGTCATTTTATCTTTTACAATGCTTATTTTCTCTTTACAGATTTCAAATCCAAATATATCCAAACTTTTCCTGAAAAATTTACATTTATTCACTTTTAGTTTGAATCCACAGTCTTTTAAACTTTGCAGAACCAATTCTAATGTTTTTTGCATGTCATTAAAATCAGTGCCGCACATGTAAATATTATCTATGAATACAATTACGTTTTTTATACCACTCAACTTTTTATGCATTAGTCTTTGAAAAGATCCAGGTCCAGTGTTTACTCCATATGGGAGGAATAAATATTTGTAAGTTCCAAACTCAGTTACAATAGTGGTTAGCTCTTGTGATTTCAAATCTAAAGGGGCCTGCAGGTAGGCTTCTTTAAGGTCTAATTCACAGAAATATTCACCCTCACGTAAGGTATGAAATATATCTTCAATATGTGGCAGTGGGAAGTGATCAATCTCTAACACAGGGTTCAAAGTCACTTTGTAGTCTCCGCACAGACGTACAGACCCATCGGGCTTAAGTACTGGTACAATAGGTGTACCCCATTCACTATACTTAATTGGTTCAATTCTCTTACTTTCCAGCAGCCTATTAATTTCATGTTTTACCTTGTCTTTTAATGAATAGGGTATTTGTCTTACCGGTAAAAATTTTGGCTTAGCCCCCTGCTTTAATTTTAATGTTATTTTCTCTCCTTTAAAATTTCCCCAGCCAGGTGTGAATACTTCTGCAAATTTCTCCTGAATTATGCTCACAGGATCTGAAATTTTATTTACATTAATAGGGTCTTTACACAATGAGAGTGGCCAATATCCAAATATATTTAATAGATCTCGACCTAAAATCCTGGGTTTATCATTATTCACCACAAAAATATCCATATTTTTTGTTATATTCATGAATGTTATTGGGATATTTTTTAATATACCTAATGGTCTAGACACACTTTGGTCATAATTTTTAAACACTATATTTGTTTTTGACATTTCTGTATTTGGGTACAAGTAATCTTTATCTTTAATGGTAATAACAGTAGCTTCAGATCCAGTGTCTAACTCAAATTTAACGTTTTTTCCTTGCAAACTTAAAGTCTAAAAAATGAGGGGGTACCTTTGTGGCTCCTGTGTTTTTATGCAAATATAAATTGTATTTGTCTTCTTCGTCCTTTAAAAACAGTTTGTGTAGTGATCTTTCCCCCTCGGGAGAATTTGGCTTTTCACCTGTCAACTGGTCACTGTTTTCTTCTTCCAGCTCGATCTGCCGTGTACTTCTTCTACTGCACATTCTGTAAATATGCCCTTGTTTTCCACACTCTGAGCAAAACTTGTAGCGAAGGGAACATTTAGCTTGTAGGTGGTTGGTCTTTCCACAGCAAAAACATTTTGTAGAGGGATTTTCTCTGGTTGTTGTATAGTTTTTAAACTTTGTACTGCCTCTGGGCCCTGGATTCTGGTACCTGTTTACTTTAAACATGGCACCCGTCGATCTTTTATTTGTTTCTTCCAATTCACTTGTATGTTTCAATACTTCCTCCATGGATTTAGCTATTGTTAGTAGTTCTTGTAAGTTAATATCTGCACTTTTGAGCAATTCAAATTTGATTTCTTTAGCTGCTACCCCGTCAATAAATTTTTCTTTTATTTGGTCTTCTGGATCCTTAAACTTGCATTTCCTGGCAAGTTTTTTTAACTCCAAAACGTAGTCACCAATGTTTTCGTCTATTTTTTGGTTCCTTTTTCTAAATTCTGCTCGGGTAATGCAATTGTTAGACACTTTCACATAATGATTTCGTAGCAATTTAGTCAGTTCCTCATATGATTTTGTTGCCGGTTTTTCCGGTGCACAAAGATAGGTTAAGTCTTCCATTACTGACGGACTCAACTTAGTAACCAATAAAGACACTTTTTTTTCTTTGGACACATCATTTAGACTGATAAGTGATTCCAGTTGTTGTTCGAATATGTCGTAATTTCCTCCGGAGAATACCTGAACGTCATTGTATGCCATTGTTATTTTGGTCTTAATCTTAATCTCGTTCTGTAATTTTGCGTTCTCGCCCGCTGATGTCGAAACAGTACTTTTTTCAAGTTCCCCTGATGCAACTATTTGTGTTAACTTCTTACGCAAATCTTCTACTCTGTCGCCCTCTGTTGATATGTTTAATGCCGAGAATATGTGAAGTAGCTGTTCCTTGTTAAGGTGATAAATCCAGGACGTCTCTTTATTTCGTATATTTTGCAGATGTTCGTTCACGATTTCCATTATTTAATTATTGTTATTTTTTTTTTTTTTTTTTTTTTATCGAGGTTGTTCAAGACACTATTCAATCTGATCGAATTGTCATCAGCAAGTGGCTGTTTGTTCTGTCGTACCTTAGTTCTTTTGCCTCGTAGGTTCACCTTACAAATTTTAATTTTCGAAATGGAGGTATTCTTCAAAATTAATTAATTTAGAATAACTTGCACATTTACTTGTAAGGTTCCGTTATCTCGTCGCCAAAACTGTTATAACTTGAAGGGCAGTATGATTAATTAACACACGCGTCTTCTTGGTTTTTACGTATTTATTTACTTCATTTAATTTATAAAAGCACCACACACACTCAGTTCCCGTCCGAACCCCAACCGGGGAAAAAGAGTAGAGAGGAATGGTGTTGCCACTAAAAACAGGCTCTAACACCTAACCAACTTAGAAAAGTCGAAAAACCCCCGACATCGTCATTTCAAAATTCAATATTTCAAAAACGAGTGAACAGATGTTAACGAAACTTAGCTAAGAACCATCTCGATTAAACAAGCTTTCTAATAATACAAACCGCGTCGAAATCGGCCCCTCCGTTTGGGAGCTACGATACCACAGACAATCTAGTTTTTTTATTCGAAAGCTAGTTTAATCGAGATGGTTCTTAGCTAAGTTGCATTAAAATCGGTTCACCCGTTTTTGAAATATTGAACTTTGAAATGACAATGCCAGGGATTTTTCAACTTTTCTAAGTTGGCAAGGTTTGGGTTATCTTCTAATGTGTATTACTCGTAGTAAGTAAGAAATGTGTTCGCTGTGATGTAGTGTGTTTTTATGTCAATAAATGTTGTGAGTTTGAGACAGATACACAGGTCAAACTTTATAACACCCCTCTTTTTCGTCGGGGGTTAAAAATAACGGTTATTAGAAAGAAAGAAACATATATTTATTAGAAACTAATTCGACACATGCTCATACAGTTAAAAACAAATCAATAATCAACAATAACCAGACAATGCAAACACTATTAAAGGTCCACAAGCGATTATCAAAGCCTACTCACTGGTCGGGGAAGAAGGGCGCATGCGCCAGCACCGAGGCCCTGGTGTAGGCGTGCGGCGCGCGCGCCGGCAGACCCATGTAGCGCTCCGTGTAGGCCGTGTCGTACAGCCGCCAGCAGGTCACCGGCGCGCCGGCCACGCACACGCGGAATATGTTGGGCCGCGTCGCCAGGCCCAGCAGCGACAGGTAGCCGCCTGGGGGGGGCGCATGACAAACATACAGGTAGCCGCCTGGGGGGAGGCACGTGACAAACATACAGGTAGCCGCATGGGGGGAGGCACATGACAAACATACAGGTAGCCGCATGGGGGGAGGCGCATGACAAACATACAGGTAGACGCCTGGGGGGAGGCACATGACAAACATACAGGTAGCCGCCTGGGGGGAGGCGCATGACAAACATACAGGTAGCCGCATGGGGGGAGGCGCATGACAAACATACAGGTAGCCGCATGGGGGGAGGCGCATGACAAACATACAGGTAGACGCCTGGGGGGAGGCACATGACAAACATACAGGTAGCCGCCTGGGGGGAGGCGCATGACAAACATACAGGTAGCCGCCTGGGGGGAGGCGCATGACAAACATACAGGTAGCCGCCTGGGGGGAGGCGCATGACAAACATACAGGTAGCCGCCTGGGGGGAGGCACGTGACAAACATACAGGTAGCCGCCTGGGGGGAGGCGCGTGACAAACATACAGGTAGCCGCCTGGGGGGAGGCGCATGACAAACATACAGGTAGCCGCCTGGGGGGAGGCGCATGACAAACATACAGGTAGCCGCATGGGGGGAGGCGCATGACAAACATACAGGTAGACGCCTGGGGGGAGGCACATGACAAACATACAGGTAGCCGCATGGCGGAGGCACGTGACAAACATACAGGTAGCCGCCTGGGGGGAGGCACGTGACAAACATACAGGTAGCCGCCTGGGGGGAGGCACGTGACAAACATACAGGTAGCCGCCTGGGGGGAGGCGCATGACAAACATACAGGTAGCCGCCTGGGGGGAGGCGCATGACAAACATACAGGTAGCCGCATGGGGGGAGGCGCATGACAAACATACAGGTAGACGCCTGGGGGGAGGCACATGACAAACATACAGGTAGCCGCATGGCGGAGGCACGTGACAAACATACAGGTAGCCGCCTGGGGGGAGGCACGTGACAAACATACAGGTAGCCGCCTGGGGGGAGGCGCATGACAAACATACAGGTAGCCGCCTGGGGGGAGGCGCATGACAAACATACAGGTAGCCGCCTGGGGGGAGGCGCATGACAAACATACAGGTAGACGCCTGGGGGGAGGCGCATGACAAACATACAGGTAGCCGCCTGGGGGGAGGCGCATGACAAACATACAGGTAGCCGCCTGGGGGGAGGCACATGACAAACATACAGGTAGCCGCTTGGCGGAGGCACGTGACAAACATACAGGTAGCCGCCTGGGGGGAGGCACGTGACAAACATACAGGTAGCCGCCTGGGGGGAGGCACGTGACAAACATACAGGTAGCCGCCTGGGGGGAGGCGCATGACAAACATACAGGTAGCCGCCTGGGGGGAGGCGCATGACAAACATACAGGTAGCCGCCTGGGGGGAGGCGCATGACAAACATACAGGTAGCCGCCTGGGGGGAGGCGCATGACAAACATACAGGTAGCCGCCTGGGGGGAGGCGCATGACAAACATACAGGTAGCCGCATGGGGGGAGGCGCATGACAAACATACAGGTAGCCGCCTGGGGGGAGGCGCATGACAAACATTCAGGTAGCCGCATGGGAGGAGGCACGTGACATACAGGTAGCCGCATGGGGGGAGGCACGTGACATACAGGTAGCCGCATGGGAGGAGGCACATGACAAACCTACAGGTAGCCGCATGGGGGGAGGCGCATGACAAACATACAGGTAGCCGCATGGGGGGAGGCACGTGACATACAGGTAGCCGCATGGGGGGAGGCACATGACAAACATACAGGTAGTCGCATGGGGGGAGGCGCATGACAAACATACAGGTAGCTGTGTGATGTTGGGTGTTTAGCGACACAACTGGCTTGTAAGAGAAAACAAAATAATCCTCTAAAGCCATCAATTTTATGGCCTACAACAAATATGAAGTGGGTGCGGTGCGAGCGGAACATTATTTTCTCAAACATGCTTGGAAATTCTCGCTTTCCATTTGAAAATAGAACCCGGGCAGAACACAAAGCACCTAATTTTTTCATTCAAAATTTTAAACGAAGAATCCGTCGAAGAAGGTGAATGGAAATGGCTTTCGATACACTCCATTTTTTCCCTTTTTGAAAGTTGTAACATGTAAAATGGGGCCAAAGAATAATTGCATACAGCCAAGCCAGCCCGATTTACCGCAGTGCGTGTGTTAAGTTTTTTTTTCAATCATAAATTACGAATGAGTTTGTATTTTTTGTAAATAAAATGATCACAGGGGTGTCGATTTCGTGTAATTTTGCTACGGTGAGCTCGAATTTGACATTGTTTTTTGGATTCAAGATGGCGGATGACAGTTTGACGTTTGTTTTCACTGAAAACGGTCGTGGGTGTCGATTTCATGTAATTTAGCTGCGGTGAGCTCAAATTTAATGTTATTTTTTGGATCCAAGATGGCGGATGACAGTTTGACATTTTTTCACGAAAAATCGTCATGGGTATCGATTCCGAGTAATTTGGCAGCGGTGAGTTCGAATTTGCCATTATTTTTTGAATCCAAGATGGCGGATAACAGTTTGTAATTTTTTTCACTAAAAATCGTCATGGTATCCATTTCGAGTAATTTTGGTGCGGTGAGCTCAAATTTGACATTATTTTTTGAATCCAAGACGGCGGATGACAGTTTGTCATTTTTGTCACTAAAAATAGTCATGGGTGTTGATTTCGTGCAATTTTGCAGCGGTAAGCTCGAATATGACATAATTGGTTTTTGTTAACGTATTTCGTGATTTATCCACTATATTACCTTTTTTTTTTGAAAATGAGGTTTTTTAATTTCCTCACATTATTTGAGAAAAGCACTATATATTCCTCGACGGAAACCGGAATCGCCTGACTCGCATTTTTGCAAGCCTCGCGATGCTCGGCTCGCAAACCACCTCGTCAGGCAATTCCCTACTTAATGAAAATAATCGATTTATTGATTATTTTTGTTTTTGTTTTTATGAAACATTCATAGAATGAAATTCAACATACAATGACAATGCAAAGAAAAATCCGTTAAGCAGCTGGACTTGAACCAGCAACCTCGGTAATCCGTACCACGCTCCACCAATTAAGCTATACTTAACGTTGGTGTACCTAACGAATTTTTCAATGCCTTGTGTCATATTTTTATTTGGAAGATCTCTCCTCAGCGCCATCTATGAGTAGCTTAATCAAGCGGCTCACCCACTACGGAACTTCTACAGTTACGCATTAGTGGCAAGAGATGGAACTATTTTCTGAATCAATGAAAATAATCGATTTATTGATTATTTTTGTTTTTGTTTTTATGAAACATTCATAGAATGAAATGAGTGGATGGAGCGTGGTACGGATTACCGAGGTTGCTGGTTCAAGTCCAGCTGCTTAACGGATTTTTCTTTGCTTTGTCATTGTATGTTGAATTCCCTACTTTCCGGGCCTCGGCAATAATGTACTATTGAATGAAGCACAGACTTCATATTTCTGCTAGGCCATAAAACTCATAGCTTTAGAGGATTATTTCATGTTTTTTTGAAGACGGATTTTTTAATTCACAATTTTAAGTTACGTTAATATTTTAAAGAATTATCCTCCAATTCCAAACAGTTAACGAGTCGTACCTTCCATCATCAGCTCATCAACATGAGACGATAGCTACCAGACGCAAATACAACAATACAATACAATACAAATATTCTTTATTGAAAACCACAAAATAGTACAAAGAGATTACAGAAAACAGGTATGGTAGACAATAGGCGGTCTTATCGCTTAAAAGCGATCTCTTACAGACAACCAAAATACAGAAACCAAGATGAAGAAGCTAAATTAGGTGGCAGAAATGAACAGAAAGGAGAAACTTAACATTAACAACAACTTAAATTAAATTAATAACTACAGATAAATATACTACATAAATAAACATATACCTACATATACAATACATACACTACTTATACAAAACATGAGTGAAAATGTCAAAAAGGCCACAGGTGAAAAGGATTTCAAAGGACTAGATATAACAGAGACAGTAAGAATCGAGATGGACCAAAGACAGAAAGCAAATACTTGAATAGCCTTAGAAAATATGTGAAACACATAATACGTCCCTATAAAATTTGAAGGGTGCCTTCGATTTGCCTGGGATCCCATCAGATCCTGAATTGGTAACAATGGGACCACCTCGGGAGTACACTCTTTCGAATAAAAAAAAAGAATTTTGAAAATCCGTCCACAATTGACGGAGTAATCGGTGTACAAGTACACACATTAAAAAAAATACAGTGGCACACAGAACCTCCTCCTTTTATGAAGTAAGTTAAAAATGAGCTCGCGAGGTCTACAGCTCTCAGAGCCACTGGTTATTAGAGCGTGTGTGTGTCTGTGTACTGACCGTAGCTCCAGCCGTGTATGGCCACCCGCTCCATGTCGATGCAGTCTGTCTCTTTCGCCAGCCACTGCAGCACCTCCACCTAAACAAAATGATATTTTTTTACATGCTTTTTCAAAACTTAACTTTGATGTTAACATTATTTTAGCGTCTTCATCCATTTTCTTCTCAAACAGTATTATACTGTTTGTGTCCAGGGATCAGCCGACGAGATAAGATGGCGATGCTGATGCTATAGATCCTCAGTAGAGCCTGTTCTGGTCGCCCGCCTGACTGACCTGGTCATCCAGCTCGACCTGCCCCATCTTGCCGCGGATGGCGCTCTCCCAGGCGCGGCCGCGGTGCTTGGAGCCCCGCGAGTCTATGGCCACCACGTTGAAGCCCCGCGCCGCCAGCATGTGCATGCGGAGTTGCCGGATGCCCTGGAAGGAAGGTAGGTTATAGTAGTTTATATGCACCTGCTACTGCTGCGAAACTTAAGTGGCAGTGGGCGGGGCGCATTGCTCGCAGAACTGATGGCCGATGGGGTCAGAAGGTTCTCGAATGGCGTCCGCGGACCGGGAGACGAGCTGTCGGTAGGCCTCCAACAAGATGGAGCAGCGACCTGGTAAAGATCGCGGGACCGCGGTGGATGCGGACAGCACAAGACCGGTCTGAGGGGAGAGCCGCGGGGGAGGCCGCCGTCCAGCAGTGGACGTCTAGAGGCCGACATGACCATGAACCAAATCAACCACCATTGAACGTACTGCTTTTTAGGGTTCCGTACCTCAAAAGGAAAAACCCTTATAGGATCACTTTGTTGTCCGTCTGTCTGTCTGTTTGTCTGTCAAGACCCTTTTTCTCTGGAACGCGTGGAGGTAGCATGCTGAAACTAATACCAAATACTCAAGCCTGCGGTCCCTTGAAGCTGTGAAGAAATCAACCTTCTAAGTTAACGCAATCAAAAGATACAGTAATTCAAAATGCCATTTCCATACAAATTGCCAATTTCCAAAAACCTAAAGGGTACTTCAGTTGTCCTAGAAACTTGAAATTTGGTATGAAGGTAGCTCTTATAGCAAAATTACTAAGAAAAGTCTCAAAATCTTAAATTTTTATGTCTGTAGATTTCGCAGACCAATATAATTTGACCCCACACTGCGTGTACATTTTGCTTAAGAGCAGGGCTCTGCTAACACTGGACTTCTTAAAACACTCGGGCAAAGCGTTAAAATCTTTCTACGGAACCCTCGTGCGCGAGTCCGACTCGCACTCGGCCGGTTTTCTTGTGTTTGTGTCGAATTTGTGTGAGTAAATGTATCTCTCTCTTTCTTCTGTCAAAAAGGACGCTAGGGCTGCAGGGCTTCGGCGCGCACCTTGTAACTGTTGGTGATGGTCTGCACCTCTGGCCCACCGTACACGTGCAGCACGGCTGGGCCCGCGGCCGGGGCGCGCTCCCCGCCACAGCGCGCAGTACGCGGCCAGCCCGCACGACAAACGCGTCGAGAATAACTGCGGCGGCGGCGGACACTGTGACGAGCTGAGGATGTGCTCTGAAACAATACGTTGTTAGGTGATAGCTTTGTAGTCTATTGTAGCACTGTTCTCAGACATCTTTGTAGAGTGAGTGGTTACTGAGTGAGTGAGTGACCAAGTGAGTGGCTGAGTGAGAGACTTCAAGTGGCAGATCCTACCACCGCATACTAAATGGAACCGTGAGACGGTTTCCGCCACTCGAAGGTTTTAAGTGAGTGAGTGCGAAAATGAGTGACTGAGTGAGTTAGTAACTATTAACTGAGTTAGTGAGGAAATGAGTGAATAAATGAATGAATGAATGACTGACTGACTGTGTGACTGAGTTAATTAATGACTAACAGAGTTAGTGACTATTAAGAGAGTAAGTGACTGAGTGAGAAAATTAGTGAATAAGTGAATGAATGACTGACTGAGTGTGTGAATGAGGGACTGAGTAAGTGATAGAATGAGTGAGTGACTGAGCGAGTGACTGAATGACTGAGTGGGTGACTGAATGAGTGAGAGAGTGACTGACCTTTGACGAGCAGCGAGGCCTCGCTGGAGTCAGTGTCGTCATTATCCCCGTCGCCAGAGCGGCTGTCCCACGACCCGTTGTAGCTGCGCGTGTCTGAAGTTTCTGCGGCAGCAGAAAAAAAAAACTATTTTATTACAGCTCCTCAAAAATTGGTACTTTTGGCTACGTATCGTATTTATACGACGAGGAAGGCAAACGAGTGGGTCACCTGATGGTAAGTGACCACCACTGCCAATAGACACCCACAACCCCGGAGGGTTCGCAGATGCGTTGCCAACCCAGACAACTAAGATGAAATGCCTCTTGTGCCCGTAATTACACTGGCCGTCTTACTCTCCACACCAAGCACTGTTGCCTAGCGGCAGGATTAGCCAGTAAGATGGTGGTGGTGATGGTGATGGCTTTTCGGTGAAGGAAAACATCGTGAGGAAACCTGCACACACCTGCGAAGCAATTCAATGATGTGTGTGAAGTTCCCAATCCGCACTGGGCCCGCGTGGGAACTATAGCCCAAGCCCTCTCATTCTGAGAGGCCTGTGCCCAGCAGTGGGACGTAAAAATAGGCCGGCGATGATGATGATGACGATGATGGTGGTAGCGATCCGGACGGACCTCGCACAAGGACCTTAACCCGCAAATGACGTACAAAAGAGCACTGCCTATTTGTTGAATAAAATTTTTGAATTTTTGATGACTTGCGACACTGGGAGCTTTACCACTGGGAGCCCTGTCCATGAGAAGCCCCTGGGACACCAGCGTGGGCTGCGGCGCATGCGCAATGCGGTACACGCGCGTCGACGGCACCGTGCTAATGTTGGACGACGTTATCACAGCGAGGGAGCATTCCTATGGAGCAGTAACGTTTGACAGGTAAAACACAATAGTACTTTTTTGTGCCTACGTAAAAGTTGAATTTTTCGCACTAGTGCCACAGTATATATTATTATATAAGCTAAAGCAGTACAGAAACTAGGCCTTTTTGTTGAGATGATGACGTAAGCGCCAATTGAGCGTTAGGGTTGTCCTCTTATGTTTTGTAAAATACATCCCTTTGTAATTTAAATTTTCACAGATATTTGACCTGGAGACCCTATACATCTCCTGCTCAATTAAAACGTGCCAGTAAAGTAAAGTGTTCTGGTTTTGCTGTTTTAATAATTACTTTTTACACTTGTTTCTAAAATGCGGTATTTTTTTTTTCTCTCTTAATCTTTTAATGACAGAGTGAGGTTTCTTTGTGTGGTTTGTCTGTGGTTGCGTATTGTAAGAGCTAATGTAACTTGTTTTTAGAAAAAATGTCTTTGTGCCAAGTTTCTTGCGGCGCATTCTTCTTGGCAATCATGGTCTTTCCGAAAGCGCTGGTAGACTATAAAAAAATGACGTGTAAAAGAGCATTCAACTGCCTATTTGCTGAATAAAATTTCGAATTTTGAATTTTGAATTTTGAAAAAGTTTTTGTGTATTTAGCTCTATATCTCAGCTATTTAAGCATTTTTTTTAAATAACTAGCTAGTTTTCATTAGAACATTAGGGTTGTCACTGTTAATTATTATAAAATTAATGGGTTTTTATTTATTATTTACTAAAACGTTTATTTGGGTTTTATAATGATCAAATAATCGAATGAATTGACTGACTAGTTTACAAACAAAATTGTGTTATTAAATAATCATCAACATTTTAAGAAAACCTTGTTTTCGTTAGTTATTAAAAATGCCAAACTGTCATCCGCCATCTGGGATCAAAAAAATAATGTCAAATTCGAACTCACCGCTGCCAAATTACACGAAATCGCCACCCTTATGATCATTTGAGGTCCCGGGTTCGAATCCCGGTCGGGGCAGATGTTTGTATGATGAATACAAATGTTTGTTCTCGGGTCTTGGATGTTTTTTATGTATATAAGTATGTATTTATCTATATAAGTATGTTTATCCGTTGTCTGGTACCCATAGTACAGGCTTTGCCTAGTTTGGGACTAAGTCAATTGGTGTCAATTTGTCCCATGATATTTATTTATTTTATTAACAAAAATTACAAACCCAATCCCACTCCGCAATCTTAGATTGAATTTTTTTTTATTCCACTGATTACAATTCGAATTGAATTAATAAAAAGTAAATAAGTTATGTCACTATGCTATTACCATTATTCATCATTAAATTATACCACCTATCTAATAACTACTATAGAGATCGCTTTTAAGCGATAAGACCGCCTATTGTCCACCATACCTGTTTTCTGTAATCTCTTTGTACTATTTTGTGGTTTTCAATAAAGAATATTTGTATTGTATTGTTGTATTGTATTAGGTTCTAAACACAAAGAGTCGCCACTCGTCTCGACGCGGCACCCGCGACTGACAGCACCGCTATTCCCCCTTATCAGCCTTGTAAAGACTCCGTCTGTGTGCGTGTGTCATTACGAACGTTTGTACTTAGTTTCTGTACTGCTTCAGCTTATATATATACTGTGCTAGTGTCTTTTACATTCCCAAGGCTCCGGTGGGACGCGCGCGCCTGGCTCACCGCCTTTGGTTTCATTGTAATGTTTTCGCAAATGGGTCAATCAACTTTTCGTTGCCACTCGTTGCCATGGAGATGTCCCCTGGGTAACACAACAAAAATATGATTTTCTAAGACCGTACTCCCCCGAAAGTTAGGATTTGCATGTTTAGGAGATGAAGCATGAAGAAATTGGCATATAACTGTCGAAACTCCAAACGTTTGATGGAGTGGTGCCTTAGAAAATCTTGTTTTAAACGAGTGACCCAGGGGACATCTCCATGGTAACGAATGGCAAAGAAAAGTTGATTGACCCAAATAGTATTATAAACGTCGATCATCTGCATACATGTCATGTCCTCTATTGTGTGTTCAAAAACCGCAGGTAATGAACATCATTACGAAAATCAATTTTCGTCTTCAAAAACCAATACAATTTTAAAATAGGCCTCAATTTAAAAAAAAAATTGTCTATTCTATACGAAACGTCAGCTCGATATGTCTGTCTGTGATTAGCCAAATTCGTTACAGGTTTATTATGCCTTCGGCTTCTGAACCCATCTTATAGCACTTATAATATGTGTGTAGATAAAGTAATGTATGCAACTCTCGTGTTTTGAGGCCCGAGCGGCGCCGCGTACAGGTGGCGCTCCAGCGGCGTCTCGCGCAGCCCTACGGCGCCCCGTCCGCACTCACCGCGTCCATGTCGACGGAGCACGAGTGTCCCACAGCGGTCAGCAGCGCCACGGCGTGCGGTCGCGGCGGCCCGAGCGGCGCCGCGTACAGGTGGCGCTCCAGCGGCGTCTCGCGCAGCCCTACGAAGTACACCAGGCCCCGGGCCTCGTCTACCTGCGGGGACACTGTGGTTAGCCTTAGTTATAAAATAGTACATTATTGCCGAGGCACGGAAAGTAGGGAATTGCCTGAGGTGACAAAGTCACTCGTAAAATTCGAGGTTATCGCTGAAAAATTATACGAAATCAACGCATGACATGAATTTACAACTTTTAAAAAAATTTATGCAGCGGGAAAAAAATTATGTTAACTACCTAGTAAATTTCTTTTTTTTTTTGATAGGAGAAAAAGAAATGTATCAAAATCCATTTCCATCCACCTAGAAAGAAAGAAAAAAAAAAAAGCTTGTTGCCACAAAAAAAAACAATTTACAGTTCAAACAACAAATTAAAAATACAATAGGTACAATTAGTAGGTAGGGAAGGCTTGTCGTTACGTATGCAAATACTCGTCACTGCTATGCTCGCAATAAATTAAGACAGCTTATAGGTATAATTATGAAAAGGTGAAAAAACCGCATCGAAATCGGTCCATCCGTTTGGGAGCTATGATGCCACAGATACACAGACACACACATACAATTACACACAGATCAAACTGTGTGTTATAAGGTTATAACACCCGTCTTTTTGGTTCTGGGGTAAAAAAAAAAATAGTTTGCCCGTTCTCAGTCCGACGCGAACACCTAGCCTGCTGCTTGGCGGCAGGATTAGTGTCTCACCCAGATCTTCCTGCCGAGCACCTCCCACTCGCCAGCCGTGATCGGCTCCCGGCTGACGATGTTCGGCCCCGCCGCCAACGTCTCATCATCTGTGATCATCTCGTGAACGGCTGTCAACAAAAACGAAGCTAGTTAAAAACCATTTGCCGAAAAGAGAAAAACCAGCTCCATCCTAACTTTGTTTGTTTGTTACGCCTTCACGCCGTATCTACGTAACTCATAGTGTCAGGAATAGCTCTTACGATAATTTTTCTTGCCTATTTTCAACTAATTTTGTATTAAATTTTTATTCGTTAGTCTGTAAGTTCTTTATGTTACGTTACGTTATTGTTTTAATTTAATATGAGAATTTGTTGCTTTAATTTAATTATCTTTATGTGATTTTATTGTGTTTTTATATTTTATAAATAAACGAGTCTGCCCGTTAAAAATTACACTACACAAAAACACAATCATACCTACATACACAAATCCCCACTCAACAATGCACATGTTCCCGTCCTGCTCCAATTCATCCTCCCCACGCACGATATGATCGACTGTGCTCCCTCTCCCTCGCGCATTAACGAATAGTATATATACAAGCCCCATTCCCGTTCCAACTCACTCTCCACCGACCACTCGAAGACACCACACTAGTCTATTAAGGCAGATGCTTTTACTATGGAAAAGTTGTTTCATTGCTAAGAAAAATATACAGTCCTGCATGCCTGTTTGCATGTCTGCTTGCATGCCTGTTTGCATGCCTACTTGATGGCTTGTTTGCGTGCCAGCTTGCATGCTTGCTTGCAATATTGCTTGCCTGCTTGCAGGTTCGCTTGCACGTTTGCTTGCTTGCATCTTTGAAATGATTATGGTTCACGCGAGCGAAGCCGCGGGTAAATGCTAGTTTATCAATAACTTGAATATTGTTGAATGTGGCGTTCCTTTACGTGTATCACGTCGTAACTTTTTTAATACATTTACGTAAAAAAAGCCTAAAACCCATCGATAGAAAACCTGCTTTCAGTTTTTCCCCCCGTCGGGACGTCATTCTTCAGCTTTTTCCACCGGCGCATTGGAAAAATAAAAAGCACTAGTGCAAAAACTCCCAACTTTCCGCACGACAGCTTTCTGAGCAACCGTATTTAACAACTATAAGCCTGCTGTAGCTAGTTACGCTATAGAGAGGTCACCGAACCATTAATTTTGGATGGCACTTAGATCTCCGCTTAGCACAATACCCGAAGCTCGAGGTCCCGGGTTCGATCTCCGGTCGGGGCATCTGCATTTGTGTGATGAATGTTTGATATCTATATAAGTATGTTTATCCGTTGTCTAGTACCCATAGTACAGGCTTGGCCTAGTTTGGGAGTAGGTCAATTGGTGTCAATTGTCCCATGATATTTATTTATTTTATTAGCTTTTCTTAAGTTCACAGATGGCGGTAGACTGAGGTAGAGACAGTTGGTACTCACAGCGCGCCCTGTCCGGCGCCGTCCGGCGACGCGGCACGTCACCAGGTGCAGGTGTCCGGTCTGCTGCGAGCCGGACCCGGCGGCAGACTGCTGTAGACAGTTGGTACTCACAGCGCGCCCTGTCCGGCGCCGTCCGGCCGACGCGGCACGTCACCAGGTGCAGGTGTCCGGTCTGCTGCGAGCCGGACCCGGCGGCAGACTGCTGTAGACAGTTGGTACTCACAGCGCGCCCTGTCCGGCGCCGTCCGGCCGACGCGGCACGTCACCAGGTGCAGGTGTCCGGTCTGCTGCGAGCCGGACCCGGCGGCAGACTGCTGTAGACAGTTGGTACTCACAGCGCGCCCTGTCCGGCGCCGTCCGGCCGACGCGGCACGTCACCAGGTGCAGGTGTCCGGTCTGCTGCGAGCCGGACCCGGCGGCAGACTGCTGTAGACAGTTGGTACTCACAGCGCGCCCTGTCCGGCGCCGTCCGGCCGACGCGGCACGTCACCAAGTACAGGTGCAGGTGTCCGGTATGCTCCGACGCCCACACGAACCGGACGGTGCCCGGATCCGACGGCAGGAAGTGCAGTATGTCGTGTACGTTGATCCACGCATCCGGCGCCGTTTCTTGGATAAGGATTTGCACTTGCTGCGGATAAAAATAGTACTTTATGGAAGTGTTACATAATGAGGATGTTTTAAGCAGCTTTTAAGCGAAGCCAAGTTTCATAATAACAACACACGAGTGTTTTAACGCCTAAGTAAGTAAGTAGGTGATATCTTCTATCTAAACCTATAAAACAGTGCCGTGACTGACTGACTGACTGACAGACAACGCACAGCCTGAACCACTGGACCTAGCGACTTGAATTTTGGCAAACATATACCTTGAGTATCGTAGAGGTGCACTAAGAAGAGTTTTTCCGAAATTCCCACGGGATAGGGAACTAGCCCATTTTGAAACATTTCACGGGGGCAAAGCCGCGGGGCATAAGCTAGTTAAAAGTATAAAAAAAGTTGTGCAGGTGCCCCCCCCCCCCCCCCCCCCCCTCCCCCGCAGTGTACCTGGGCGTCTCGGGTGTCGGCGGGGCGCGGCGCGGGCGCGGGCGCGGCGGGGTACCGCGCGGGCGCCAGGAACTGCGCCAGCGGCACCAGCGCCAGCTCCAGCCGCTGCTGCTTGCGGTCCAACAGCTGGACCCACACGCTGCAAGTTGTAGTTTTTAATATGCTTGCTCGAAAAGTGGCACTTTTCGTGGCTACGTATAGTGCGGAAAGTTGCATTTTTTTGCACTAGTGCTTTTTAGTTTTCCAAGGCGCCGGTGGAAGACGGGGCCGGGGCCCTGCGGGGTGTAGGTGGAACACCTCGTGCCGGCCCAACCCTCTTTGTAATTTTTTTCGCAAATGTATTAAAAAACGTCGTTTGGTACACGTACGAAAGTGTCATTCTCACTCGTCCCGAGTCTCGCGGCTCGGGCCTGGACACCTCGGGACTCGTTCAAAAGGTACTATTTCGATACAAGTGCGGATGGTATGTCATTTTGCTCGAGTCCCGAGGTGTCTTGGCCCGAGCCGAGGAATCGGGACGAGCGAAATGACACTTCCGCACGCGTACCGAACGACGTTTTTTAATACATTGGAGAAAACATGAGGATTTCGAGGACATGGGTTAGCATTTTTGGTTTTCTGTGTGTGTGTGTGTGTGTGTATGTTTCAGTGAGTATTTAAAAAGTATAATTGGTATTCACGGGCAAACGGTAAAAATTAAAAATTGGGAAAAGATACTCCATTTGAGAGATGTAGTCCTCTATACCTATAAAACAGTACCGTGACTGACTGACAGACAACGCACAGCCTAAACCAGTGGACCTAAAGACTTGAAATTTGGCAAACACATACCTTGAGTATCCTAGAGGTGCACCGAGAAGGGATTTTTCGAAATTCCCACGGGATAGGGAACTAGCCCATTTTGTAATGTTTCACGGGAGCAAAGCCGCGGGGCATAATCTACTATTATATACTTACTACTGTCCGCATGGCGTCCACCCCACCCTCGCCAAGTATTCGAACCATGGGAAGGTTTCCTTCAAGGACTGCTGAAGGTCAAACCATCTGATGTCCACCACCTCGGTGGCGTCGTTCGAGCACTCGGCCGCTGTTGAAACATATACCATCATAATCCTCTGGGTGTCTGTATACGTGAGTGATCCGTTTTATTTCACTACATACCATAATCACTACTCCAGACACTTTTAACATGAAACTACCGTGAGACTCGATCATAATGAAATAAAAACGGATCACTCACGTATACATGTATACATATAAGTCGAAAAAAACACGAAAAAAATTCAAAAATCACTCCATCTTCGTGAAGTTTTGTGAACCGGTTCGATAATAGTAGTACAAGTTTTCATGTATATTAGTTTTTTGGAAATTAAAAAAAAACTATTTTTTTTTCAAAAATTATCCGATCTTCTTGAAATTTTGTGAGTAGATAATTATAATAGATTTTTTGTAGATACGTTTTTTTTTTATTAAAAAAAAAAATTAAAAATTTTCAAAAATGAGGTCGCGTGGTCTACGGCTCACAGAGTCACTAGTATCATTGTTGGTTAAACTTCGTTTGTTTTAGCATTAAAAAAAAAAACGAAACAATCTTGAATCTTGAATTTATTGAATCGGGCGTTACTTGGCTGAGGTCGATATTTATGAACTAATAACCTAACCAACTTAGAAAAGTCGAAAAAACCCGCGACATTGTCATTTCAAAGTTCAATATTTCAAAAACGGGTGAACCGATTTTAATCGAACTCGGTCCATCCGCTTGCGAGCTACGATGCCACAGACAGATACACAGATCAAACTTATAACACCCCTCTTTCTTGTCGGGGGTTTAAAAACAATTACTTTGCTCACCCGCGACCACTCGCCACTTCCACTCGTGGTCGGTGGTGAGCAAAGTAATTGTTTTATGAAATACTTTATTTACATAATAAAAGCAATTTACAATGACATCAAATCTAAGCTTAAACTAAATAAACTACAACTTAAAACTAAATTAAATCTAAATAAGGCCCCCGTGGCATGGTGCCCAAAAGGCTGGCAGCGTTGCCTCGCTGGATAGCGATGCTGATTCTTTGAGAGAGAAAACTGCCAGCCCTTTGATCACAAGTTGCATCGACTAAGCGCTTTTGCAATTTGTTTTAGTTCATAATCTTGGCATGTTTTTTTTATTGAAAAACGCCTTTTAAAAATAAGCAGTAAGCTAGTAGAAAATAAGAATGAGATTTAATTGTCTATATTATGGTTTTATACGTAACGAATACATGTAAGTAAGTAAGTAAACACTTTATTGTACAAAAAATAGGATAAAACACAAGTTGCAACAGTAACATTTGAGTACAAAGGCGGACTTATCCCTTTAAGGGATCTCTGCCAGTCAGCCTTTGAGTGGTGGAGAGGAATAGTTCACTGGGGATCGAGACAGAGTTCATAATTATAAATATCGAGAGACAATACAATACACACACACATACAAAAACCTAGCATATTACAATATACTACTAAATGCAAAGTAGAAGTAAATACCAATATATAAATAAATAAATAAATATATATATATATATACATATAACACATACAATAAATAACAAGCACAACATTAAAGGAACATGTTGTTAACCCCCGACGAAAAAGAGGGGTGTTATAAGTTTGACCTGTGCATCTGCGTACCTGTCTGTGGCATCACAGCTCCCAAACGGATGGACCGATTTCAATGCGGTTTTTTTTAATCGAAAGCTAATTTAATCGAGATGGTTCTTGGCTAAGTTTCATTAAAATCGGTTCACCCGTTTTTGAAATATTAAAGTTTGAAATGACAATGTCGGGGGTTTATCAACATTTCTAAGTTGCGTTCGTTTATTTGGTCTTGATTCTCACCTTGTGTGTCCGTGCTGCCTTCGTAATAGTAATCCAGTACGGTCGGTGAAGCCTTTTGAAGTCTGAATGTCACTAGTCGCAGAATGGATTTCGCGTTCGGCGTGCCCGCGCGAGGGAATCTAAAAAACAAGGACGTATTGTATACTACCCGTAGATTTCTTAGATTAGATTTCTGTTATCGCCGTCCCGCGGGAACTATTTAATTTTCCCGAATGAAAAGTAGCCTATGTTATTCCCCAATATTCAAACTATCTTCTTACCAAATTTCACCTAGATTGGTGCAGCGGTTTTCCCGTGAAGAGGTAACAAAACAGAGAGACAGAGTTGCTTTCGCATTTATAATATTAGTTAGGATTGTGCGCATCTCTCCTCAGTCGCAGTCGTGGCAGCTCGAATAGCATCCTGAGCATGTTAACCCACCGCTGGGACCCGCCGCTGCTGCAGCGCTATGTGCAACTGCATGCGCCTGTAGCATCGGTGCCAAGGCGTCTTTAATTTATTTTATCTACACACATATCATAAGTCCTCTATAATGCGTTCAGAAACCGGAGGAAATAACCAGCATTGCAGTACATCGTCGCCTCACCACGACCAGCAGGTCCAGCGGTAAACTAATAGAATTCGATGTCGTAATGATTTGTCGATATCGAATTCGATTTTTCTAATTTGACAACCAACGTAATTTACAATCATAGTGAAATAAAACGGATCACTCACGTACATAAGTCGAGTTCAGTCCGACATGTATAATTAATCATGTGATTTTTTTTTTTACAAAAAATGTTTGTCTATGATTTAAAAAAAACAATCAAATTCGTGACAGGTATGGGTATGATACATGCCTTCGGCTTCTGAACCCATCTTAGAGTACTTATAATATGTGTGTAGATAAAGTAATGATCCTATTATGATACTCAGCTTCGCCTCGTTTCATAAAAACACACTCGTGTTTTAAGGACCCTCATTATGTAGCAGTTGCATAAACTACTATAATTAAGTAGACATTAAAATACTAACCATAGCTTTAAGTTTGTAACTTCTAACACTATGGATTTTAAGTCCGAAATAAATGATTTGTATTTGTTTTCGTATTTGTATTGTATTGTATTGGTATTGTGTTTGTATTGTGTTTGTATTGTGTTTGTATTGTTTTTGTATCGTGTTTGTATTGTGTTTGTATTGTGTTTGTTTAGTGTTTGTATAGTGTTTGTATAGTGTTTGTATTGTGTTTGTATTGTGTTTGTATTGTGTTTGTATTGGGTTTGTATTGTGTTTGTATTGTGTTTGTATTGTTTTTGTATTGTTTGTATTGTGTTTGTATTGTGTTTGTATTGTGTTTGTATAGTGTTTGTATTGTATTTGTATTGCATTTGTATTGTATTTGTATTGTATTTGTATACACGGAAAGAACTCGTCTAGTCACCTTGGCAACTTTTCGAGTTATCGCGATTTGAAAGTTTGAAACGATGTAATCCTACTAATATTGTAAATTCAAAAGTTTGTGAGTGAGTGAGTGAGTATGTTTGTTACTTCTTCACGCTGAAACGGCTAGACGGATTTGGATGAAATCTGGAATGGGGATAGCTTATACCCTAGATTAAAACGTAGGCTATCTTTCATCCCGTAAAGTTGTATAGCGATAACCGAATTCTACGCAGACGAAGTCGCGAGCAACAGCTAGCAAGTTACATAAATATTTGTATCTGTAACTGAATGGTAAGTATTCTAGTGGAATTTTATGAGCAGATTCGAAAAATGTATAGATTTTTTGTCGATTAGTTTTTTTGAAAACTAAAGAAAAAAACTAAAAATGTTAGAAAATTAAATCAGTAAGTAGATGGTTGAAATTCAAAATTCAAAATTCAAATTTCAAAATTTTATTCAGCAAATAGGTAGTTGAATGCTCTTTTACACGTCACTTTTTTTGAGTCTACCAGCGCTTTCGGAAAGACCATGATTGCCAAGAAGAATGCGCCGCAAGAAACTTGGCACAAAGTCATTTTTTCTAAAAACAAGTTACATTAGCTCTTACAATACGCAACCACAGACAAACTACACAAAGAAACCTCCCTCTGTCATTAAAAGATTAAGAGAGAAAAAAAAAATACCGCATTTTAGAAACAAGTGTAAAAAGTAATTATTAGAACAGCAAAACCAGAACACTTTACTTTACTGGCACGTTTTAATTGAGCAGGAGATGTACAGGGTGTCAAATTTGACCCATTTTCAGTGGTCGGCCTGTCTTAAACAGTATGAGAATGTAAGTTGGATAACAATACAGTCTACAAAAATTACAATGGTCAAAACAACCTTGTAGTAATTGTTTTTTTTTTAAGAAAATAATTTTACGCTGTGTGTGTGTGTGTGTGCGTGTGTGTATGCATATGTGTGTGTGTGTGTGTTACCTGAACTCTTCGACCTCGCCGCTGCTCGACTGAGAGGACGGAAAGCTGAAGATCTTCACATTGCTCTCATCCACCTCCTCATAAACTATCCTGTAGACGTCATCTGAAGCAAAGCAATTTGAATTAAACTGATGCATTAATATTATGTATAGAAGTTTTTCATGCTAATCACCAATAGTTCGAATAGCGTAATTGGTCGAAGCGCGTTACCTCGGTTTGGTAAAGGTCTAGGTTCGACTCCTAGTTCGAGAAAATATTTTTATTTTATTTCAGTAAAATTACAAGTTAGACTTACAGTTAAGAAACCAAAACCCCTAGCTCATTGGTAACTTGCCAAAAACAACATAAATTTACAGAGAAGAGTTCCCCAACCATCCATAAATAGACCTCACCCAACACTAGCGATCCCAGCGGATATCTGACTCCGAGATAGTCAAGTGATAGCCTAGTGGTTTGACCTACGTCTTCTCAAGCAGAGGGTCGTGGGTTCAAGCCCCCTCTGACTTTTTCGGAATTTCACATTTGTAATTTATCACGAGCTTTTCGGTGAAGGAAAACATCGCGAGGATACCTGCACACTCCTGTGAAGTAATTCAATGGCGTGTGTGAAGTTTCCAATCCACACTGGGTCCGCGTGAGACCTATAGCCCAAGCCTTCTCATTCTGAGAGACCTGTGCTCAGCAGTGGGACATAATAACCAACTTAGAAAAGTTGAAAAACCCCCGACATTGTCATTTCAAAGTACAATATTTCAAAAACGTGTGAACCGATTATAATAAAACTTAGCTAAGAACCTTCTTGATTAAACGAGGTTTCGATTTTAAAAAAACCGCATCGAAATCCATCCGTTT
This sequence comes from Clepsis dumicolana, assembly GCA_963691665.1. Lineage (NCBI taxonomy): Eukaryota > Metazoa > Arthropoda > Insecta > Lepidoptera > Tortricidae > Clepsis > Clepsis dumicolana. Next base: position 6,512,026 of record OY829530.1, read on the forward strand.
GGAAGCTACGATGCCACAGACAGATACAAAGATACCTACACATACAGGTATCCACAGATAGATACACAGGTCAAACATATAACACCCCTCTTTTTCGTCGGAGGTTAAAAAAAGGCTCGTAATGATGATGGTGATGATGATGAGCAGAGCTCGGACAGGTCACAGCAAAAATAGATATGGGAATAGAACAATACTCAATAGAGTCGATACTTAAGATTATAATTATCTAAAGAGGACATTATAGTGATTTAACATTTTTACTTTATAATGAAATGAAATGAAAATAGTGAATAATAATTAAAATAAAAACAATGCAGTAAGTAGTTGATGATTGCGTAAAATGTTCAATACAGCCATCGGCTTTAAAAAAAAAAGTTAATTGAAATACCTTCACAAATATATGGTGAATTTTGGGTTACTTTTATAAATGTAATTGAAAAATATAATTATATAATACTGTACATAATGCGACTCTATTAATCTTGTTTTATTACCGTGTTGCAATTATTTTGCTATGACCTGTCCGAGCTCTGATGATGAGCCCTCATTGGTGGACTGGGGTAAAGCCACTCACCGTTAGAGCAAGGCTGCCACCAGAAGCCGGTGTACCGGGAGAACTCCTCCTGGGTGACGTAACACGGAACCCCCGCCTGTTTGGGATCGTCGGCTAACCTGGTTACAAGAAGAGTTGAATCATTTTACTAAGTAGAATAACCTAACCTAACCAACCTAGAAAAGTTGAAAAACAACCGGCATTGTTATTTCAAAGTTCAACATTTAAAAAACGGGTGAACCGACTTGAATGAAACTTAGCTAAGAACCATCTCGATTAAACTAGCTTTCGAATAAAAGAAACCGCATCGAAATCGGTAAATCTGTTTGGGAGCTAAGATGCCCCAAACAGATACACATGTTAGAGTTATAACACCCCTCTTTTTCGACGGGGGTTAAAGATTGAAAAGACTTACTTTGCTATTAAGCAATTAAATTAGTAGCTAATCCTGCCGCTAAGCAGCAGTGCTGGCACAGTTGCGTTCCGGTGTGGAGAGTATGACAGTCGGGGAAATTAAGGCCACAAGAGGCATTTCATCTTAGCCCTCTAGGTTGGCAACGCATCTGCAAACCCTCCGGAGTTGCGGCTGTCTATGGGCAGTGGTGATCACTTACCATCAGGTGACCCACTTGCTCGCTTGCCTTCCTCGTTGTATAAAAAAAAAGCCATTTCATCTTAGCCCTTAATCATCATCATCATTTTTTCATCTTAGCTCTTAGCCTTTATATTAACACCTATGTAACACAGTTAAACAATAAAGTTTATTCTATTCTATTCTATTCCCTCCAGGATGGCGACGCATGGGCAAACCCTCCGGGGTTGGATGCTCTTCACGTATTTTTTTCGAGTCTACCATGATCGCCAAGGAGAATGCGCCGCAAGTAACTTGGCACAAAGTATTTTTTTCCAAAAACAAGTTACATTAGCTCTTGGGTCAATCAACTTTTCTTCGCCACTCGTTGCCATGGAGATGTCCCCTGGGTCACTCGTGTAAAAGAAGATTTTCTAAGGCACCACTCCATCAAACGTTAGGAGTCTCGACAGTTATATTCATTTATTTATTTATTTGATTAAGGTTCACCAACAATTGTTAACACTAATACAATCAGAATTAGCTACTTGCGTAAACATGTGAAAAGAGTGTCACAATTACTTATAGGTAAACACCGCATTCGAAACAAAAGTGAAGCTTAAAAACTAAATTTACATACTAAATTATGTTCTCAAGACATACATACTACAAACTATTCTATAATTGTTTAGATCTTAATTGTTACCTGGTATATCTTAAGGTATAATACTTATGTATAATTATATTGCTACGCCCTTACAGGGTAGTACCTAGGTTAACTTAAGTTAATTTTATGTACTGTGCAATAAATAAATAAATAAATAAATAAATAAATAAACTAAACAACCTTTAGCTTGGGCAAGTGGATGCAAGAGCTTTGTAGGATAGCTCGAATTAGTTTTCTGGGTGGGTCGTAGTGAATATCCGTCGTGCCGCTGCAACTATTGGCTATTGTCATCAGCCTGCAAATGGGAGAGTTCCTACTCGACACCAATCTTCTGAACGGTGGACAAAGGGGAGTTATGAGGAGGAGGGGAGGGGGAAACGGGATGGCGCACGAAAACGCAGGAGCGCTAGTAGTTGTGGGCAATCTATTTTGTGCCGGAGCAATTTATGCAAGAATAATACATCTTCAAGCTTGCAAGCAAGCAATCAAGCTTGAAGAAGATGTGGCTCACCCCTTCTTCTTAAATATTTGGGAGTTCTCCTTTAATGTTGTGCTTGTTATTTATTGTATGTATTATATGTATATATATATATATTTATTTATTTATATATTGGTATTTACTTCTACTTTGCATTTAGTAGTATATTGTAATATGGTAGGTTTTTGTATGTGTGTGTGTATTGTATTGTCTCTCGATATTTATAATTATGAACTCACTTTGTCTCGATCCCCAGTGAACTATTCCTCTCCACCACTCAAAGGTTGACTGGCAGAGATCCCTTAAAGGGATAAGTCCGCCTTTGTACTCAAATGTTATTGTTGTAACTTGTGTTTTATCCTATTTTTTGTACAATAAAGTGTTTACTTACTTACTTACTTACTTACTTACATCTAAAATGGTTCTTCTCGTTTCCAATGAGTCGATTTTGAAGTGTTGTAACCTACGTTTGTAAGACACAGATTTTTTCGCCACGTCAGGGTCCCGATATGCCAAATGACGGACAAACCGTTTTTGAATGCAGATTCCTTCATGCTTAATTGACCAGGAGATGTATAAGGTCTTGTTCTCCACAACGGAACAAAACAATACAAGTACTGCTGCTCAGCGGTAGGATTAGTACAGTGCCATTTAATCGCAGTTTCTCTCCTTGACGACTTGATGGCGTTGGTGTCAAGTGAACGTCACTGACCGTCCGCTGTCCTGCCGCGCGCATGCGTAGGTGAGCCGGGCCGGGCGCAGGTGCTGCCCCGCGAGCCAGATGTCTCCGCGGGCCGCGTGCGCCGCCAGCGCGGGCGCGCGCGGGCACATGGCTGGCGTGAGCGGCGCCCCGCAGCCCAGCTGGAGCGCCCGAGGGACCAGCGGGGGCGTCTGCAACAAACAAATAACCAACTTAGAAAAGTTGAAAAACCCCCGACATTGTCATTTTAAAGTTAAATATTTCAAAAACAGGTGAACCGATTTTAATGAAACTTAGCTAAGAACCATGTCGATTAAGCTAGCTTTCGAACAAAAAAACCGCATCGAAATCGGTCCATCCGCTTGCGAGCTACGATGCCACAGACAGATACACAGATAGACAGATACACAGACACACAGATACACAGGTCAAACTTATAACGCCCCTCTTTTTCGTCGGGGGTTAATAAATTAATATCATGGGACAATTGACACCAATTGACCTAGTCCCAAATTAAGCAGAGCTTGTGTTAAATGGGTACCAGACAACGGATAAACATACTTATATAGAGAAATACATACATAAATACATATTAAACATCCAAAACTCGATAACAAACATTCGTATTCATCATACAGACATCTGCCCCGAGCGGGGTTCGGACCCGGGACCTCGAGCTTCATAGTCAGATTCTCTAACCACTAGGCCATCCGGTCGTCAAAATAAAGGATTAGTATTTCTACTTCATATTGAAATTAATGGATCAGTATAGTGCTTTTATCTTCTAGCGATAAAATAGAGAGTACAACAATAAGAAAAAAAACCAAGGTTGCAGACACACTTACCCGAATTGATCATCTGAAGTGGGGCTGGACAGGACACATGCTACGGTGTGGAGCAAATAAATGGTGGAAACAGGTTACGCTGTGGTACCCTGGGGACTGCACCAGAAGACGAGGCCGTCCAATAAGGAGATGGGAGGATGACATTCGCTTGACCCTGGGACCATATTGGACAAGAGTTGCGAACGACAGAGCACAGTGGAGACAGACGGAGGAGGCCTATGCCAAAAGGCGCACCGAACTAAGGGATGTTTTATAAACATAGTTAATGAGCAAAAATGTAACTAAAGTTCGGAAATAAATGGCTTTATTATTATAGTGCGTTTTGATATAAGCGCGGAAAGCATGTTATTTTGCACGAGTCCCGAGGTGTCTAGGCCCGAGCCGGGAGGCGAGGGTCGAGACTCGGGACGAGTGAAAAGGACACTTCCGCACGCGTACCAGACAACGTTTTATAATAAATACATACATTTGCGAAAAAAAATACAATAAAACCAAAGGCGGTGAGCCGGCGCGAGCTGTCACCACCCGCCGGCGCTCGCGGCGAGCTTCCTCAAGCTGCCTTGAAACAGTAAAAAGCACTAGTGCGAAAAACCCAGTTTTCAGCACGATACGTACCCAAAAAATACCACTTTTTGAGCAACTGTGTTAAAAAATGTACATAAGTTGAGTTTAACCCGACTTGTCTCTGGGAGCACACGCTTCGGCTCTGCTTTGGTACGCAGTGTTCGTTTCGCTACCATTTTGCTAACTTTGTGCCGAGCTTCTGGCGGCGCATTCTTCTTTGCAACCATGGTCTGTCCGAAAGTACTGGTAGATAAAAAGTAGTTACTGAATAAAAAAAAAATCGACCCGGTCGCCTTCTCTTTCGTCGCAAGAGAAAGACGAAAAAACACAAAAAAAAATACTTTCGTCACTTTAATTTTTGTTTCCCACAAACCACCCAAAGAAGGCACCAGGCGTGGGGAAACGTCGCTATATTCCGTCTCGCTCACCTGCGCGCCGTCTCCCTCGTCGCAGGCGAACAGCGCCGAGGAGCACGGGAACAACACGCGGCCGCTAGGGTGCAGCTCGTACGATGCTATGCCACACGCCGCCACACGCTGCCTCTCCCAAAGAAGTTGCTCTTCGCGAGACCACTTGCCCGAGTTGACGCCGAGAGCCACGTTGGATTCTATTAGGGGCTTCCATTCTAGTCTGGAAAGATGAGAAGGCGTTTTTAGTACCGTTAAAGGGCATTCTAAAAAAACAGTGTTTTTGCCAAAAAAGTCCTAAATCTTTCCATAGAAAATTTATTTGACAGTTTTGTGACTGCCCATATAGAAATGTAGCTTTGTAAAAACGCGTCACGAAACTGACAAAAAAATTCGAGACACTTTTTTCTAGTGATTCTGAGCAGAAATAATGCAAAATTTGTTAGGTAATTCAAAAAAAGTAAAGGGCCTACCCTTTACTTTTTTTGAATTACCTAACAAATTTTGTTTTGTTGCAGTTTTATGAAAATGCCCTAACCCCTTCAGTCCAGTGCGCCATATATGGGTCTCGACGAAATGGCTTCACAAGCCCGTGGCCCTCATATGGGTCACTAAGAAACGACCAGCCGCACTAACACGGCAAGGTTTATCCACCAATTTTATCTACCAAAGAGCGATAGACAATTTTTGTCGCGGTGGCTCATCATCATCATCATCAGCAGCCTTTTTTCCGTCCCACAGATGGGCACTAGCCTCCTCTCACTCTCATTTGGGTTATAGTATTCACACGGGAACAGTGCTGATTGGGAACTTTACACACACAATAGAATTCCTTCACAGGAGTCTGCGGCTTTCTTCGCGATGTTTCCCGTCACCGACAACCTCGTGATAAATGACGAATTTAATTCCGCACATAAATTCCGAAAAACTCAAGAGGTGCGAGCCGGGGTTTGAACCCACGACCTTCTGCTTGTGAGGCCATAGGTCAAACCACTAGGCTATCACGGCTTCCTATTGTACTGTAATGTGTTCTTTACCAATTTTTTTCTCATTCAAGTGCTATTTTGTCACGGCATTATGTAGTTATCTAACAAGAGTTGTGATTATGAAGTCATTGACCTGATAATCTTCTTAGTGAATGTTTATAAATAAATCTTATCACAACCATGTATTTTGTTCTGACTTATAGGTACATGTTAATGCTGAGACCTTTATAATCACCTGCAGACTTATGCCCTTATTCATAAACGTCACTCAAGCCTTAAGAATAAATAATAACATAGTAGAAAGGAATCTCTTTTGACCGAGTCCAAAACGCCGCCATTTATATACCTACTTCCCCCTTCACGTCATTACATCCCTCTGTCGTCCAGGCGTGTTGCTAGGGTTGGTTGGTTAGATAATATCGCTAAAATATAAGTTTTTCTTTACCCTGAAATCCTTATTTTTATTCTAGTTTTACAAAATACGAAATTTATAAATAATTGCGAAGGTCTACATATTATAGACACTTCTAAATAAGAAGTTATTATAAGTGCCATACCAAATGAATCCATTTAAGGTGATTTAAGTAAGTATTACTTATCTACAAATATAAAATAAAATATATACAGGCTCACGTAAAACTATTACAACCAAATTATAAACAATCAAACGCGCGTGCGGCGACGCCGGCCGTGACAGCCTGACTGAGCGGTCTGTTCAACGAATACTCTAATATCGTGACCTTGAGCCCGTCCGGAGTGGGAGTTTCCGTTCTACTATGTTATTATTTATTCTTATGCTCAAGCCTCCATTAGTTAGAATAGGTTTTGTCTTCTTCGTAATAACGTAAATGTCAATATAACAAAAAAGGACAAACAAACTTTAACAGCATTTTAGTCAAAATAGGTTTATGAATAATAGGCTTATTGTCTAACTCACTTGCAATCGCCATCATGTTCATTTTGACAGTTTTCGTATGGTCTGTCAATTGGTATTGGAAACAGCTAGCTGTCACAGTCATACAAAAGCTGTCATTTCAGTCATATGAAGTGTCATAGTAGTTTTTGCAACTGTTACATAATGAGGGCAGCATGCAGCAAAGCCATGGGGCACAAGCTAGCATTAGAAAAGTTACTTTGAACACTTACTTTGACAGTTGAGTCATTATAGAACTCTGTCATATTTGTAATTGTAACAATCACATAATGTATTTCGACAGAGCAACAAAGAAGCATTTAATTTAAATCATAAATTAAACTTAAATTTTTATGAAACACCAGTTGCATAATCACTTTCATTTTCTTTGTCATATAAATTTGAAATTCAAAATGAAGTAACCTATGCTATGCATTAATTAGTAAATCCATTGTTAAAATTATTATTTCTCTAAATACATACAGTCAATACAGGCCCTAAACTATGAAGTGCAAAATTCGAACTTCGTGTCGTGCCGTCCCGCTCACGCTAATATGATTTAATACGAGAGCGAGCGGGACGATACGATACGAACTTCGATTTTCGAATTTCGTAGTCGTCCCCCTGGTCATTGTCTAAGGCACTTATGCGAGAGTATGAAGGATTCTTAGGAATAGTACAAATAAAAAAGCATTCAAGATTGCTTATTTAACCGCAAACTGCAAACAAAAGGGATTAATGTTGTGTTGGCCAACCCTTTGCCCGGAGGCGCTGTCCAAATTTACAAATTTGTAGAGAGCTCCTTCATTGCTAGGGAAACTAGCACTGGAGGCAGTGCTCCGTAAACTATTAATACCTCGAGTCTCCCCATGAGGCTGACATGGTCACACCAGGTGTACCAAAGCCTCAACAAAATATAAAAAAATATATAAAATTGAATAATTATGATATCTACACATATAAGTATGTTTATCTGTTGTCAAGTACCCATAGTTAGAAGTTATGGACACTTTGCCAGTAGAGATACCTACCTTTATATCTGATAAGATATTTATTATTTATTATGCGTAATTCACTCGTACACATAGCAACAAACTTTCAAACTTAATAACCAGGGGGTATGCAGTAATATAGCTAGCGGGGGTAGTCAAATTATTTCGTGGGGTTCATTTGGCGCCAAAAGTCAACAGTTTTTTTTTTCAAAAAAAATAAAAAAATTGGGAACTTCACGCACATCATTGAATTGCTTCACGGGAGTGTGCAGGTTTCCTCACGATGTTTTCCTCCACCGAAAAGTTCATGATAAACTATAACTATAATTATAGCCCAAGCCCTCTCATTCTGAGAGGGCCCTGGCCAAGGCCTGGGTCCTGCAGAGGGACGTAAAAAAAAAGGCTGGTGATGATGATGATGATGATGATGAATCAAAAAATTTTCAAAAAGAGCTAGCAAGGTCTACATCTCACTGAGCCATGACTTTTATTTATTTTGAAAACTTTCTTATAAGAAAACATGACCATACTGCTTGTCACTATAGTTGAACAATTAATTCATAAAAAAAAAAAATAGGTACCTGTTTATCTATACCTATAAAACAGTACCGTGACAGACAATGCACAGCTTAAACCACTAGACCTAGAGACTTGAAATTTGGCAAACATATACCTTGAGTAACCTAGAGGTGCACTAAGATAGGATTTTTCGTAATTCCCACGGGATAAGGACCTAGCCTATTTTAAAATATTTCACTGGGGGGCAACGCGGCGGGGCATAAGCTAGTTATTTTACAAAATAACATTTGGCCGTGTAAATTTGTTGCAGTGAATTGATTGTTTGACTATTATAGTCACAATTGATGTACTTCAATCCTCAATAAAATATAAAATTAAAGAAAAAAAACACCAGCTGGCGGCTTTCTCGGATAAAGGTTGCAGTGGGAACACTGCCGGAATTTTTGATACCATATCCAAAGGGATTTCCTGTTTTGATTTAGATTTTGTTATTAATTTCATTTTTATTTTATTTTGGGTTAAGTACTTATTTATTGTTTTAGTTGAGTTTAATTTTAGTTTTTACTGTACCTGTTATTATATTTCAGAAGCAAGAAATAAGAACACTAAAATATAAATTGTTGGAGTAATAATAAACAGTTCCCAATCCGCACTGGGCCCGCGTGGGAACTGTTGCCAAAGCCCTCTTAATCTGAGAGGAGGCCTGTGCCCAGCAGTGGGACGTAAATAGGCTGATGATGATGATGAATAATAAACAAAATAGTTACCTGGTATTATTGGCATGTGGTGAGGGTGTCACATCAGTATAAAGTAGAGTTATCTCCCACCCATTCTGAGGAGTCCTCAGGAAATAGATCCTCGTCTTCCCGTTACCAAGTTTACGGAAAGAAATAGCCATGGGAACCATCGTCGAGAGGGAGGACAACTCCTTCCTTAAGTCATGAACAGCCTGTCTCACTTCAGCCCATGTATATCTTTTAGACGGCACCCGCACAAATTCACCAGCCGCAGCCCCATCCCCAGCCTCCCGCACCTCCATTTTAACAATTTCCATGAGAAAATCCACCAAAACAGTAATTTATTCACACCACGAATTCATGATGATATAACAAAAACTTTAAACAAAGGAAACCGCGTCTTTCAAGTAGCGCGACCCCGTTGATAATATAATTAAACTAATTTAACGACTATTTAAACAACATAACAGTCATTATAAAACGTAATTAGGTGATAATTGATTAATATTTGCCTAAAAACTGAGCCAACACACTCGTTTTTGACGACCGAAATCTTCCGGTGTCTCCGATTCAAGGCTCCCAACATTACGAGCATTTGACATTTGGGTAGGGTACCCAGTCAAAAGTTTGTAAATCCACAAAAATAAAAATGGGAAACGTTTAAAAATATACAATTTGTCTGGGCTGATTCTAAAATATATTCTTTTCAAATAATCTCAATACTGACTTTGTAGAAATACCGTGTATTTAAAAAAACTTGCTCGTTTGCCTTTCTTGTCGTATAAAAAAAACTCTACAAGGTTTTCTTTTTCTTTTTCGCAAGTATGATTGTGACATTCCTGTGAGTTATGGAACAAAAACTGTTGGATTTGGGTACTTATATGCTCAACTGTGATGTAGTTTCAAACATCATTGTATAGCTTTATACCTACAAACATTCTCTATCCTATTTTAGGTCTTATTGATTTCAACCCAAGAAACCTCAGATACTTTGGTTTCTTTCAATACTGGCAATTGTTATTTACGCTTACGTTCAAAAACTTATTTTTTTTCTTTTTTACCATTTTTTGTAACGATTTTCTAAAAATAATACTTAGGATATCGTTTTGATGCTTTGATAAATTTAATAGCAATAAAATGATACGGAACATCTAAAATAATTGTTATGGTTTTTCAACATTATACTCTGAGTTGTCTCTGAGTATCATTCGTGTAATAAAACGCCTACCTACATCACTAAAAATTATAACACGATGTTAAAACGTTTTGTAGTTAAAATATTTAGTAAAATAAAAGTAAAATTTGAGTAACTTCTTGATTACAGTTTCAAAAATGATTTTTTTGCTCTCCGGATATGACAACATAGTAGCAGCACTCAAGTTTTACTGCAGTTCCGGCAACAATTGCCGCCGAACTGTCAAGCGAAGAAAACATGTCGTTATAGCTGTTGCGGTCGTATATCTTATTTTTTGCATTTACGCGTCAGAAAAAATGGTTTCAGTAGCGAAAGTGTTACGGACTTGTGGTTTAATATTATGTTTTTTATTTAACGTGCACGCCTCGGAGGATAGGACAACGAAACCATGGATAGTATCGCTTAAAGTGGCTGAAAAATCGTGTATTGAGAACAAATGTAAATATTTATTAAACGTGCATGGTGGAGAGTTCTTGGGCCATTATTCTTGGAGATTAACTCCTAAAGAAGCCTTAAGGGGTAGCAGCTGTGATGTAATTATTTCTAATTACGAGTTACGTGAAGTGAACACTGAAGAATGGTTAACACAGATCGAAGTAACAGTGCCTAGTTTCGGAGGCAAAATATACTTTTGCCTTCATCATAGTGATGTAAAAAGTCGTCCATTTGGTGGTGAATGGGTGCACCAAGGCGGGAAACTGTTTTTAAATCCCATGAATGATGGGATGTTGCAGGAAAATTATGAAACGTGAGTACCTTGTCTGTAAGGAAAAAGAACAATAATAATGTTTGCGGGTAATTAAATTAAATTATGAGCGTTTGTCGTATAGTTTATTAACGCGTCAAGTGCACTGTTTATCATATAGTTAATGTTAATACAATATAAAGTTGAAATTATTATTTCTGTGGTAATGTGGTTGAATATAATAATTAGGTGCTTAACATGCTAATTTTCTAGTTCAATCATCATCTCCAGCCTATTTACGTCCCACTGCTGTACACAGGCCTCCTCTCAGATTAAGAGGGCATTGGCTGTAGTTCCCACATGGGCCCAGTGCGGATTGGGAACTTCACACACCCCATTGAATTGCGTCGCAGGAGTGTGCAAATTTCCTCACGATGTTTTCCTTCACTGAAAAGTTCATGATAAATTACAAATGTAAATTGCACATAAATTCCGAAAAACTGGTGTGATCCAGGACTCAAACATAAGACCCTCTGCTAGAGAGGCCATAGGTCAAACCACTATGCCACCAAGGCTTCAATACCTTACAAAAATATTTACCTATTATAACCACCTTAAAAAAACAAAACAATCCTCTAAAGCCATCGGTTTTATGGTTATGGCCTACCACAAATATGAAGTTGGTGCTTCATTCAAAGAATAGGTATTCCACTTGCACCGCGCCGACTTCATATTTGATTATTTTGTTTTTTTTGTTTACATTTTGTTAACCCTTTACAATGGACAATGCCACTATACAATATGGCCGTTATTACCAAGATATAAGAACTACTTATGTATATAAAAATATCCCTTCCTGGAACAACTATAGTTGCCACCCTTATTGCAGCGGTGTTGCCTTAGTGGCAACTCTGGTTGACACCCACAGGTAAATGGTTAAAACATAACTATCGTTGCACAGTGGTTTTCACCCAGTCATACACAATCTCTTGCTGAAATATTCCCAGTTGATTTTGTGACACAGTGTTACTTTGTAGTGTTGGGCTTACAACTGTTATCTAAAACAGGCATCCTTCACAGAATTATATCAGAATAGAAGAAAATAGTTCATTGATTTGTATGGGAGCTGTAGGGCTAGCACGACTGGCCGCGACTTTGTTTGTCCCGCGAGATTAAATATTACCCGTCCTGTTGCATTCTGAGTGACAGGAAAGGACGGGCAGTTGTTCTCGCGCGAGATAGAAGTCGCACTGTGAGTTGTGCTAAGGTGCGTACGAATTAGAGCCGTTTAGGTCGAGGCAGCCTCACCACACACAGCGAGGCTGCTAGCGAGCATTTTATAGCGCATTTGTTTGTGCGGCGAGGCAACGTGCTCGCGGCGTACCGCTATTTGGGCGTCGAAAAAAATGGCGTCGAATGTGATCATAGCTGCATTGCTTTAAACGTGATTCAGTATTGTTAACAAGTAAAATAAAAATCTACCTTGGTGGTGGATGAAACAGTTGTACAAAAATCGCAATTCATATGGTATTAAATTATTTATCGTTGTCTCACACCATTACACAGTATCCAAATTAATTTTATGACTTTTACTGTCCTGATCAAATAAACCGCTCCACTACGTGATTTAACCTCAAAACTTGCCTCGCGCGCAAACAAGTTTGCTCGAGACAGCGTCCATACTACGCGAGGCACGCACACCGAGGCCATTGGTCAAGCCGTGCGTGCCTCACCCTGAGGCTGCCTCTGATTCGTACGCACCTCTAGACCTACAGGCCTAAACTCGGTTTGAGCCGTTCGTGGGCTTCAATATCTGCATCGGCATAAGCTCAGAGGCCCGATTACGAATATTCGAAACCTGCGTCACGTAAAATCTTAGAGCAGGAAAGGAATGGAGATGTTACCGAGCGATTTCCCCTCTGCCAAAACTCTTAACATTAAGTCTGACCAAAATAATCGGGGTCAGTTGATTGTGTGCGTGTTTTTGGCATTTGTGTGACACTTTTGTTTTACTTTTAACATGAAACTACCGTGAGACTCGATCGTAGTGAAATAAAAACGGATCACTCACGTATATAAGTCGAGTTTAGCCCGACATGTTTCGGACTGATTCGTAGTCCTTCCTCTGGGAGCGCACGACCCAGCGGCGGCGAGACGCACACTGCGCGCCGCGGCTCTGCTCGCGAGGAAGACTACGAATTAGTCCGAAACATGTCGGGCTAAACTCGACTTATATACGTGAGTGATCCGTTTTTATTTCACTACTTTTGTTTTAGTGTGAGTTTGTAGGAACGTAACAAATTTTGACATGAGCGCAGACGTGTGCTGTACGTGTGTGTTCCTCGTCCCCTTTAAAAGGCGCCTCCCGTCTGTCTGCTTTATGCGTAAAATCGAATAGTAAACGTTATCGAGTTTGTATGACGTTTGGACCAGCGCCCGCCCGTGAGCGTATTTGGAACTAAAATTTAGTATGAGGTTTCGCGATCTCGACTCGCTCGATACGATAACCGTAACGTTACGCAGGATTCTAAAACTCGTGCTCGACCCTCCGCATTGTTTTGTTGCGGGTGCGGATGCAGATTTAGATTTTATAACACGAAAGTTCCGCGATTGCAGATGCGGATGCGAATATCTGGAACACCCCTAAAAAGTATCTTCTTTTGTTAAAAAGAAATGATGGTTAATATACCTAATTATCATTATCACTAAACATAATAACCACAGAATCTCTTCTTTTTTTGGAAGCCGTTAAAAATCAGCAAAAATGAATCAGTTAGATACTATGCGGTTGCTATACTGTTATCGGAACAGAGCGCCTAGTGTAATCGCCGACCAGAGCGCCTAGTGTAATCGCCGACCAGGCCAAGAAATACGTCTCGATCGCGTTCGCGTTTAACAATTCTCATACTATTTGACACTTTAACGCAAACGTATTTTGTGCTTTTTGATTACACTAAGGGCACAGTGCCCTTAGTGTAATCAAAAAGCACAAAATACGTCTCGATCGCGTTTGCCTGGTCGGCGATTACACTAGGCGCTCAGCTCGACCCTCCGAAAAGATATGAGATAATTCCTAAACGTTGACACCGAGAGTCGCGTTCCGTTGACGCTAATGAGGCTCATTTCATTAGTCACAGCATAATAATTCGTTTACTATCAGCACTTATCGCCACAGTGCGGCCACGCCATTGATATAAACATTAACATCATGGCCGATGGGGTCAGAAGGTTCTCGAATGGCGTCCGCGGACCGGGAGACGAGCTGTTGGTAGGCCTCCAACGAGATGGAGCGATGACTTGATAAAGATCGCGGGACCGCGGGGGATGCGGAAAGCACAAGATAGAAGGACAGAAAAAATCTTTTAACAAAAAGTAAAACCGCCTTCAAAAAAAAACATAAAATAATCCCCAAAAAGCCATGAGTTTGATGGCCTAGCAGAAATATGAAGTCGGTGCGGTGCTAGCGGAATATTCTTGGAATGAAGCACCGACTTCATGTTTCTGCTAGGCCATTTCACTCATGGCTTTTTGGGGATTATTTTATGTTTTTGTTACAACATTTGTTATTTCACAATTTTTAAAATTTAAAATATTAATATTTAAAATATTATCCTCCAACTCCTAACCGTTAAGGAGTTGTACCTTTCATCATCACCTCATCAACACGAGATGATGACTACCAGACGCAAGTACTTGAATAGCTTTCGAAAATATATGAAACACATGGCACGTCCCTATAAAATTTGAGGGTTGCCCTCGATTTCCCTGGGATTCCATCATCAGATCCTGACTTGGTGACAATGGGACCAACTAGAAAGTATACCCTTTCAAACAAAAAAAAAAATTTGAAATAGGTCCAGCCGTCTTCGAGTAATCGGGGAACATACATAAAAAAAATAAAAAATTAAAAAATATTCCGACGAATTGAGAACCTCCTCCTTTTTTTGAAGTCGGTTAAAAAAAGAAAAAAATATCCAACGGTGGGCGGCTTTCGGCTGACATGATGATGATGATGATGATGATGATGATGATGATCAGGATATGCCTTTTGGAACATTTTGAACACAGGAACGGCTCTGAAGTCCGCCGGCGGTGAGCGGCGCGCGTAGCGTTGCCTTGCCATCCGTCCGAATTGTCCGCCTGTCCAGATTTTAAAACCGGACAATATTAGACTTTATAACCCCCGACGAAAAAGAGGGGTGTTATGAGTTTGGTCTGTGTGTCTGTTTGTGGCATCATAGTTCCCAAACGGATGGACCGATTTCGATGAGGTTTTTAGGGTTCCGTACCTCAAAAGGAAAAAACAAAACCCTTATAGGATCACTTAGTTGTCCGTCTGTCTGTCTGTCTGTCAAGACCCTTTTGCTCTGGAACGCGTGGAGGTAGCATGCTGAAATTATCATCAAATACTCAAGCCTGCGGTCCCTTGAAGCTGTGAAAAAATCAACCTTTTAAGTGAACGCAATCAAAAGATACAGTCATTAAAAAGGTGGTTTCCATACAAATCGCATTACTGGAAAACATAAAGGATACTTCCAGTTGTCCTAGAAACTTTTGGTATGAAGGTAGCTCTTATAGCACAACCACCCCGAAAAGTCTCAAAATCTTAAATTTTTATGTCTGTCTGTAGATTTCGCAGACCAATATAAGTTTACCCCACACTGCGGACATTTTGCTTAGAAGCGTTAGAGGAGGAAAAGCGTTAAAATCATTCTGCGGAACCCTCGTGCGCGAGTCCGACTCGCACTTGGCCGGTTTTTTTAATAGAAATCTAGTTTAATCGAGATGGTTCTTAGCTAAGTTTCATTAAAATTATATATATACCTATAAGTCGGAATGTGGGCATCATCATCATTAATTGTTTCTGATTCTTTTACCATTCTGGGTAACCCGGGCTAAAAACAAATTAAAGTTTTGTTAGAGTCAAACACTGTATTAAAATTATCACTTTTAGAGAACTAAATTTTAATTAACACTAAAACAACTGGCTTTGAGTAAACCGGTAGGTTCGGTTCACAAATCTAGTCTTTTGCGCTTTTCAAACAAAATGAAACTCCACATAACCTCTAAACCTTGTTCCAAGCTCAAAGCCCGCCAAAAGAGTCTCACTCAGTCCTCCGTCTCTCGCTCTCACTGCTTCACCCAGCGAGCCGCGCTGCTTTACCGACACAGCGCCATCTCGACAGATAGCGAACGGACCCCACCCAGGCGAAACGCCTGTGTTTACTCAAAAGCTAAGAAGTTAAAACTTTGGCCGATAGATGGCGTTACTACAATACAGACCACAGATGTTGTTACTTTCATAGGATTACAGTTTTAAGTAATAAAGAACTTCCTCTTTTGACTTCGTAATACTGCAACCAAGTAGTCTCCGACATATATAAGCTGGTTATACCTGTTAGGTTATTAACCTCTTGTCCGGTCAATTTTCATTTACAACCTACTTATGTACGTTAGAAATAATACACTATACAGACCTACACTATACGCTTTACGTGTAGGGGAAGTCCATAAAAAAAATTATGTCCATACAAAACTACAATTTTGTAGTAGGTGCTTAAATAGACAGCCAGACGGACATGATGAAACTGTAAAGGTTTTCTTTTTACCGTTTTGCCTACGGAACACTAAAAAGTGTCTCAATGTAAATACGATCAGAGCGGTCATAACACTCATAACTAAATAAACTAAATACCTAATACAGTAGGGCTAGCACGACTGGCCGCGACTTTGTTTGTCGCGCGAGATTATACCTATTACCCGTCCCGTTGCATTCTGAGTGCCAGAAAAGGACGGGCAGTTGTTCTCGCGCGAGATAGAAGACTCACTGTGAGTTGTGCTAGACCTACTGAAGCATTTCGTTTCGCCACTATAGGTACCTACCTATTAAGACTACTGAATATGACACGGACTATCGTCTGAGAGTCATAACATAACAAAACCTATTAATAGTATTGGGCCGTCGCCAGGGTGGTATAGTTTGAGCATGGTGTGTGCTTAGGCATGTTTTGGACTAATATAGGGTTCGTTTTAATGAACGGTAAAGTCAAGACTTCAGCCAGCTCGAAAAACATAACCCTCCTGCGACAGTCGGGTAAAAAACCGGCCAAGTGCGAGTCTGACTCGCGCATGAAGGGATCCGTACCATTATCCACTTAAATATTTATTTTATTCTGTTTTTAGGGTTCCGTACCTCAAAAGGAAAAAAACGGAACCCTTATAGGATCACTGTGCTGTCCGTCTGTCTGTCTGTCTGTTTGTCTGTCAAGACCCTTTTTCTCTGGAACGCGTGGAGGTAGCATGCTGAAATTAATATCAAATACTCAAGCCTGCGGTCCCTTGAAGCTGTGAAAAAATCAACCTTCTAAGTCAACGCAATCAAAAGATACAGTCATTAAAAAGGCTATTTTCATACAAATTTCCGAAATCCAAAATCCTAAAGGGTAGGTACTTCCAGTTGTCCTAGAAACTTGAATTTTGGTATGAAGTAGCTCTTATAGCACAACCACTCCGAAAAGTCTTAAAATCTTATTTTTTATGTCTATCTGTAGATTTCGCAGGCCAATATAAGTTGACCCCACACTGCGTACATTTTGCTTAGGAGCAGGGCTCTGCTAACACTAGGCTTCTTAAAACACTGGGGAAAAGCGTTAAAATGTTTCTGCGGAACCCTCGTGCGCGAGTCCGACTCGCACGTGGCCGGTTTTTTAGTATTTGTTGTTATAGCGGCAACAGAAGTGCCTACATCATCTGTGAAAATTTCAACTGTCTAACTAGGTATCATGGTACATGAGATACAGCCTGGTGACAGACGGGCGGGCAGCGGGGTCTTAGTAACAGGGTCCCATTTTACCCTTTGGGTATGGAACCCTAAAAAGACAAGTAGGTGTATTTATATTAGGAATACCTGTTGCCCGCGACTTCGTCCGCGCAGATTTCGGTTATCGCTATCTCGCGCGAACTACATATATAATTTTCCTGAATAAAAAGTAGCCTATATTATTTCCTCAATATTAAAACTATCTTCTTACCAAATTTCATCTAGATTGGGTAAGCGGTTTTCCCGTGAAGCAGAGAGACAGAGTTACTTTGGCATTTATAATATTAGTCAGGATTATATAGTTATTACGCGCTAATGGCGACTAGCCGGGGCCTTCGTTCCCTAACTATACTTCTACCTATATGCATATGAGGCGTATAGGCTCAACCCACCCATGTGTTAAGAGGCTTCCCTGAGAGGATGACCTTGAACGTTTCGCGCCTTCCTCACCCCACCTCACTTCTACTAAACAATGCCCTTTTAGTGGCGACATCTGTTAAATATCGGTCTAACTTCATGTTACACAGTGTTATCAGAAATAACGCAACTTTTCGCCAATAAAAAAACGTTAAGAATTCGGACCGAATACGTAAATTACTTATTTTTAAAAAATCTAATAAAGGCCTGTGCCCAGCAGTGGGACGTGAAAATAGGCTGATGATGATGGTGATGATGATGATTATAAAAAGGTGTTTTAATAATGTTAAATCCTGGAAATCCTAGCCTATTAATTTCTCTATACATTGGTGTATGTCACAAGTCAAAGTAAATTATGCTTATGATGTAGTGAAACACTAATGGCGACTTTAGCCGGGTCCTTCTTTCCCTAACACCTCTACCTATATACCTACCTATGGGGGCATATAGGCCCCAACCCACCTTTGTTATTTGTTTGCCCACTCACTTACGAATAGTAGTTTATACAACTGCTACATAATGAGGGTCCTTAAAACACGAATGTGTTTTTATGAAACGAGGCGAAGCTGTGTGCTGAGTGTTTTAAGGCCTAATTATGTGGAGTTGCATACATTACTTTATCTACACACATATTATAAGTACTCTAAGATGTGTTCAGAAGCCGAAGGCATATATCATACCCATATCTGTCACGAATTTGACTGTTTTTTTTTTTATCATAGACAAACATACCGAGCTGACGTTTCGTAAACTGTTTTTTTTTATTGTAAAAAAAATGTTTTTTATTTTTATATGTACTTTTGTTTTGTATTGTGTATTTCTTATATTTAAATTTTATAGCGCATTGGCTTTGCTGTAATGCTGTAAAATTGTTTTGATAATAAATAAATAAATAAATGAATGTGTGTATTTAAACGTGGCAGGACGCCATTCGTGGCCTTGAACTATATTAGCGCACTAAACTAAGGGCAGTTTCAGATTATCTTTTTCGGCGGGGGTTAAAAACGACGTGATGTTTTTATCATTTTTTTACCGCAGCCTAACCCCCGGGTGATATTATTAATATTTTTAGGGTTCCGTACCTCAAAAGGAAAAACGGAACCCTTATGGGATCACTTTGTTTACATTTGCACCCGTGTGTAACACAAAACTTTTCACCTCACTTTAGCGAGGAAAGCGCAACATGCAAAAAAACAGCTCATAAAATAAATCTTCATCACTGGAATCACTATTGTCAGAGTCGGTGAGAATTTTTTTGTTAGCAATGTTGACATTTCTGACAATGCGTTTTGGAATTGCATCGACTCAACTTGTGCGTTCAGAATTATTTGCCACATCGTTATAAAACAAATTTTTATAACGATTAAATTCAGAATTTTAAGGACCATTAAATAAAGTTAAATTTGGTATTTTTTTATTAAATTCTCAAACCATTTATCATTTATTTAATGATAATTAACATCGAACGAACCATTATTATGAGCGTTTTACGTTTTGTTATCTGCCAAAAGCTACTTAAACACGCTCCACTCCAAGGTCAAATTACATTCCCACTAGTGGATAAAATGCAATTTTACCCGCTTGTATTAAAAGATAAAAGACGGCTTTCCGAGGTAGTGAGGGGAAAACATACTTATGTAGACAAATACATACATAAATACATATTAAACATCCAAGATTCCAGAATAAACATTCGTATACATTCATCATACAGATATCTGCCCCGACCGGGGATCGAACCCCCGAACCCCCTCCCGCCCTTTCGAGCCTCACGTGAAAATCACGTGATTTCTAGGGCTTAGTCTCAACGTTAACGCCAAGAGAAATCGTCTAAATCGAAAGAGTTCTTACGTTTGACGTTCTCATGGTAATTTTACGATGAAAAATTGAATGGCTGCCAACTCAGGTTACCTACTTTGTGGTTTGAAATATTTAATGGCTCGCGTGGAGTTGTAAACGTATATTGGTATTCGAATGGCAATTCGTAATGATTACGAATACTTACATATAATTATTAATTAGGGGAAGCCATTAATTACGTGTGGTGATTATGGAGATTTTTTGGATCCCCCTCCCCTCTTGGTGAGATGTCGTGAGATTTGGCTCGACCCCCCCCCCCCCGTATTCTCACGTGAGATAAAAAAACTTGTGTAAGTATTTTTCTTAACTTTGCTCATGTTCCTAAAAAATATTGTTCTGTGTTTACTTTACCAAAGTGTTATATTACGCCTTAGGTTAGTAACCGGTTATGTAACTCTTTGTGATTTTTTTAATTTGATAAACTTTAAAATGAACTAAAAACACCTGAATTCCTCAATTTAATAAAGTTCTCTCGAAAATTTCACACTTTTTCTTGCGGAAAAAATTACGTGATATTGTCTGGGGTTATTTAACTTTTCTTAGATGGTTACGTTATCCAAGAGTGGTTAGCTACGCGGTCACTTGATACTGCGTATTATTCCATTCCTTATATTAAATCTAAAACATCTAAAACACGACACCATAATACTGAACGAAGATTAAAATATATTGCGGCCGTTCTCCAAAAATGGATTTCTAAATTGAGACCGTTGCGTTGCAGCCACGTGTTGCTTCGGTTTCGGATTTCAAGCCAAAACGTCATTATAAATTTTCTCTAATCCTGTACTTTTATATTATACCTACCTATAAAACAGTACCGTGACTGACTGACAGACAACGCGCAGCCTAAACCACTGGACCTAGAGACTTGAAATTTGGCAAACATATACCTTGAGTAGGTATCCTAGGAGGTGCACTAAGAAGGGATTTTTCGGAGTTCCCACGGGATAGGGAACTAGCCCATTTTGAAATTTTTCACGGGGCCAAAGCCGCGGGGCATAAGCTAGTTTGACAATAAAGGAGTGACATGAATACAATGATATACATAATAAGCCGGAAAAAAACGTCTATGCTGTGTGGCCCATAAACGTAGGTAGAGGTACAGTCAGCAGCAGAAGTAGCTAAGCAACCGAAGCGTTCACAATGATCTAAGCACAGCTCTATTGTTATAGACATAAGAGCTTGTGCAGATCATTGTGTAGCTTCCTACTTCTGCTGCGTACTGTATAGGTACTTTTATAGTCATAAAAATACAGTTTGCCGTGTATTGATTTAAACTTTCGCGATTTTCACACATTATCATGATACTCGGGACTTTTACGCGATTAAGTCCCGAGTATCATGATAATGTGATAACAGTTTGCCGTGTTCAAAAATACATTCAATTTGACAGTTAACTTTCTAAGTAAATGTATTTCTAAGTAAAAGCAAATTGTTTAATACATTTTTTATTCTGTAAATTAACGTTCTGAGAGGAGGCCTGTGCCCAGCAGTGGGACGTAAATAGGCTGATGATGATGATGATGATGAAATTATCATTAAAATTATAATTTAGTATCTAAGCTGCTTTGCCTTTACTGGCTCATCTCAACTTTCCACCGTAGAAATCATAAGTTGACATTCTTCAACAGCACAACGGACAGTCTTCAAAAGAGCAACTTACAAGAGCCCCAGACTTGGGGCGACCTCTCCCGCGATACAGACATCAACTACCTTGCGAAGACCAGAGCTACCCGCAACCAGAAAGAAGTGGAGGTCTTCGCAGAAGACCCTCGCGTTGATGAGGAAACTAGAAGAAAACGTAACATATTAAACGTAACCGATGCTGAAATTAAAGATAAGCGTATACATAGAGATGTGACTAAGTCGGATATTGATTTCGTCTTTCATAATGTTAAGAGCGATTCGGTTCTGGTGAAGATTGATGGGCTGAGGGTCGAGGAGTCGGAGAAGGAGCCGAAGACCATTGACGGTGGCATACCTAGTGTGCTGGCGAATTCTAAGTTCAATTTGAGGTAAGTTGAAGGTGATCTGTCGTTTCGCCGAGTTTAATTACGCAGACTTTGGTTTCGCAGACCTTTCTTTTGGCCGAGTAACGATTGGTGTAATTTTTTACGCTTATTATTTGTTTCGCCGAGTTGTCGGTAGGAAAAGCGGTTCGCAGAGTTACATTTAGTCTATTAGCCTAATCTAAACCAAATCCGGTACAAGCTTGTTAGATTTAGGTTAAGTTAGAGTCACGTTAAGTCAACACAGTCCAGAAAGTCAATAGTTGTTCGGCTTACTGACTCATAAACCAACTAAATAAGCTGCTATGTTGAAGTTACGAAACGTTAGTCTGCGAAACAATACATCTGCGAACAAATCCATCGGCGTACCGTTACTCGACGAAACGTTGTCTGCCAATTTATTTTTTATTCAATAATTAATAATCTGCCTCTTGTGCCCGTAATTACACCGGCTGTCTTACTCTCCACACTGGAACACAACAGTGCAAGCACTGCTGCTTAGCGGCAGGCTTAGCGAGTAAGATGGTGGTAGCGATCCGGACGGACCTCGCACAAGGTCCTACCACCCGCCTTTCTCTGTGTATGAATTAGTGATGTGCTGAGTCGCTGTTTAGTGGTTCGAGTCGACTCGAGTCGGTTCATATGATATTCGAATCATAATTCGATTCCGTGATTCGAGCCCAATACTCGATTTCTATGTTAGGTATTCGAATGTTGACTTGAGTCCAGGATTCTATTAGTCTGGAAATTCGAGTCCAGAACTCGAGTCCGTTGCCGATTTTAAAACAGAAAGAAAAAATCGAAAAGGAGTAAATTTCAAACAGAATGTAGGTTTGGCATAATGACACAACGATAGTAAATCAAACGTTTTTAAAGAAAATATTTTTAAATTAAAAAAAAAAACAAGGTCTTACTTAAGAAGGATACCCCTTCCTGACTCGAGTACCGGAGTCCGCCGTACTCGAATCAAAATTAATTGGTACCTATTCCAGTAGGCGAGTCCAGATCAGAAATCGAGTCTGATTCGAGTCAAGCCGTACTCGGCACATCACTATATGAATTGTAACGTTTGTTTAACAGGTTGTTCGGTCAGGGGTTCACAGAGAGGACCGTGATCGCGTTCACGGAGACCGCTCTGGAGTACGACAAGCCCTGCAAGTTTCTGGTGCCCGGGGAATATCTGGTGAGTGTGTACGTGAGTGTGTTTTGCTGTACGATGCAGTAACAGTGCTTTTATAACAGACTTCAAAAGAATGAGGTTCCCAATCGACTGGTCTGTTTGTTACGCGATTACTCAGTCAATTGACAAAAATAGTAAAACCGCCTTCAAGATAATAAATAAATAAATAAATATCATGGGACAAATTGACACCAATTGACCTAGTCCCAAACTAGGCCAAGCCTGTACTATGGGCACTAGACAACGGATAAACATACTTATATACATATTAAACATCCAAGACCCGAGAACAAACATTCGTATTCATCATACAAACATTTTTTAATAGGTATGAAGTCGGTGCACCAAACGGTGCTGTCAAAAAATGATCTATACCCGACCGACCCATCCACCGATCTATAGATTATTTTATGTTTTTTAAGCCGGTTTTCCTTTTTTTAATAAAAGATTTTTCTCCGCACGTGTGCCAAACGACGGTTTTTAATACACTTGCGCGGCCTTATCACCACCCGTCGGATGTGACTCCATCGCTTTCCTCCACCAGCGCCTGAGGAAAGTAAATAGCACTAGTGCGCAAAATCCAACTTTCCGCACGATACGCAGCCACAAAAGTACCACTTTTTGAGCAACTGTATGAAATCATGATATCAGTAGGAGTATCTTTTTGTATTTTTTCTCCCAATTTTTTATTTTTACGGTTTTCCCGTGAATATCAATTATATTTTTTATAAACTCACTGAAACATGAATACACAGAAAAAACCAGAAAAATGCCAACCCCGGGAATCGAACCCAGATCCTCGACACTCCGGGTCGTGTGCTTTTCCCCTACACCACGGCTGGACATAGAGGAAAGGCTGAATTTTTTCCATGTATTCAAATCTTAGCTCAAAAAAAAAACAGCCTTTCCTCTATGTCCAGCCGTGGTGTAGGAGAAAAGCACACGACCCGGAGTGTCGAGGATCCGGGTTCGATTCCCGGGGTTGGCATTTTTCTGTTTTTTTTTCTGTGTATTCATGTTTCAGTGAGTTTATAAAAAATATAACTGTATGAAAGAAAAATCCTTGCCGCCCTTAATACACAACGTACTATTCCAGGTGGTCCCCGACTCTGTAACCCCCACCTCGGCCCTATTCGAGGTGATCGCCCCCCAGCCGATAGAAGACACGAAAATCTACATATGTGCGAAAAACCTCCCCCCAGGTGTCACTGACCCTTCGAAGGATGAGGAGAAACATCGACACCAAGGCGTGGAGAACTGGAAGATGATAGCAACACACCATAAGATGTTGCCACTGTGGGCGACTTTGACGCTTATAATGATATGCCTCATGTTTTCTGCTCTCTTCTCGGGCCTGAATTTGGGCCTCATGTCCCTGGATAGGACTGAGTTGAAGATTATATCCAACACTGGGACTGAGCAGGTAAGGATTACACTAAACTAGCTTATGCCCCGCGGCTTTGCCCCCGTGAAATATTTCGAAATGGGCTGGTTCCCTATCCCGTGGGACTTTCGAAAAATCCCTTCTTAGTGCACCTCTAGGATACTCAAATGTTTGCCAAATTTCAAGTCTCAAGGGCCAGTGGTTTAGGCTGTGCGTTGTCTGTCAGTCAGTCAGTCAGTCAGTCACGGTACTGTTTTATAGGTATAGATAGACTAGCCGTTGCCCGCGTAGAATGCGGTTATCGCTATCCCGCGGGAACTGTACAATTTTCCGGGATGGAAGATAGCCTATGTTTTAATCTAGGGTGTAAGCTATCCCCGCTAAGCTATTTCAAATTTCATCCAAATCCGTCTAGCCGTTTCAGCGTGAAGAGGTATGTTGTAATTAAATAAAGAAACTGTTTATATGAGAGATCGTTTTATTCTTCCTGTGTAGGCTTGTACACGCACACCATAGACAGAGTAAAAAAAAATAAAGGGCACAGGGCAGCTATACATTGCTACGAACTTAAAACTAAACTTGTTTTATAATACCAACATAATAAATGTATCACATTGCTACTACTTGTAACACCCCTTCTCAATGTAATACATTTTAATAAAATTAAAAATAATAACTGAACACAACAGTATTTAACATTGGCTTATAGTTGTATTTTTAATACCACATTTAGTTAAATGCCTTACAATCAACTCTTTACTTAAAGCCTTCGTTAACATATCGGCTGGTTGTTCGCTACCATTGATATAATTAATGCAAATTCTATTTTCTTTCACTAGGTCTTTAACAAAGTGGTAGCGAATATCCACATGCTTTAATCGTTTAATATTATCCGTTTTTGCATTTATTATTGCTGACTGATTGTCACAAAATATGTTAACTGGACAAACATTTTCAAAGTTAAAATCAGCTAGTATATTTATAAGCCATGATGCATCACTGGCAGCCATGCTCATTGACACATATTCAGCTTCTGTAGAAGATAAACTTACAGAAGCTTGCTTCTTAGAACACCATAAAACTAAACAGTTTGATAATGTAAACATATAACCTGATGTAGACTTTCTGTCTTTGAGATCACCACCCCAATCAGCATCACAATACCCTTTCAGAATGAAATCTCTACAATTGAAGACTAATTTATGAATGAAAATAATCGATTTATTGATTATTTTTGTTTTTATTTTTATGAAACATTCATAGAATGAAATTCAACATACAATGACAATGCAAAGAAAAATCCGTTAAGCAGCTGGACTTGAACCAGCAACCTCGGTAATCCGTACCACGCTCCACCAATTAAGCTATACTTAACGTTGGTGTACCTAACGAATTTTTCAATGCCTTGTGTCATATTTTTATTTGGAAGATCTCTCCTTAGCGCCATCTATGAGTAGCTTAATCAAGCGGCTCACCCACTACCAGCCCAGCTGCTCCACGCTCCAGCTGCCTAACAGATTTTTCTTTACATTGTCATTGTATGTTGAATTTCATTCTATGAATGTTTCATAAAAATAAAAACAAAAATAATCAATAAATCGATTATTTTCATTGATTCAGAAAATAGCTCCATCTCTTGCCACTAATGCGTAACTGTAGAAGTTCCGTAGTGGGTGAGCCGCTTGATTAAGCTACTCATAGATGGCGCTAAGGAGAGATCTTCCAAATAAAAATATGACACAAGGCATTGAAAAATTCGTTAGGTACACCAACGTTAAGTATAGCTTAATTGGTGGAGCGTGGTACGGATTACCGAGGTTGCTGGTTCAAGTCCAGCTGCTTAACGAATTTTTCTTTGCATTGTCATTGTATGTTGACTAATTTATGGTCCAAACTATACTTACATACCTCAACACCCTTTTTAATGCACTTAGTAACTCATTATTTGCACTCTTTAGGTATCTACTCAACATAGAAACTGGATAACATAGATCAGGTCTAGTACCAGATGCGGCATACATTAGGCATCCTATAATTTGCCTGCACAACTTCTCAATATTTTCATCTTTAGGAATGGTGTCATTTGCAAGTATTTTAGTATTAAAATTGGGATCCATAGGGGATAGCATTTCCTTACAATTATCCATATTAAACTTCTTGAGAATATTTTTCAAATAATTTCTTTGATCTAATTCAGTAATACCAGTTTCCAAATTTTGCTTTACATTTATGCCTATAAACTTCGACATTGTCCCCATGTCTTTCATTTCAAATTCTCTATTTAACATAACCTTCAGTTGTGCAACATGTTTCTCATTGGATCCAAAAAACAAAATGTCATCGACATATAACAACATATATATTTTATCATTGCCTTTACACCTCTTGAATAAACATGAATCACATTTTGACATCAGAAAACCTTCTCTAGCAATAACAGAATTGAATTTGGCATTCCAACACTTTGGCGAACTTTTTAATCCATATAGAGACTTATTTAACTTTACAATGTTGTCCTGACCAGAATAAGCCCCTTCTGGCAATTTAATGTAAACATCTTTATCTATGTCTCCATACAAAAATGCTCCAGTAACATCCATTTGATATATGGGCAGATTTAATTTAGTTGCTACTGCTAAAAAGACTAAAGGTTGACAACTTTGCAACGGGGGCATAAATGTCACTTAAATCAAATTCACCATTCTGCTCAAACCCCCTGGCAACTAACCTAGCTTTATATTGTTTATCACTCCCACTTCCTTTCAATTTAAAAACCCACTTGCTACTGATTACATTTTTACTCACCTGTGCATTACAGATGTCCCAAGTGTTATTATCTTGCAAAGTTTGCAACTCTCTATTAATCGCTTCTGTCCATTTACTTGCATCCTTCCTTTTCATTGCTTCGCTGTATGTGGCAGGCTCGCTCTCTTCACTTACACTCACAACATTGTGACAGTTGTAAAACGATGTTTGTTTCCTCACTCGCTTGGGCCTTTCATTTTGATGTATGGATGCTTCTTCAGCCCCTGATGATTCATCTTCATTTTCTGAGAGTTCATATTCACTTTGGGACTCACTGTCATGAGTATCACTTTGGGCATTTTGAAACTCTTCACATTCAACTTCTTCAGCTTCTTCATTCGCTGTGACTATTTCTGGTAATCCATTTTGTGTAGATTGACTACCCAGGTCTAACAAAACTGCAGGTTCCTTCTCTTCATTTCCTTCTATCTTTAAAAAGATAACGTCTCTTTTGACCTCTACACAATTTTTGTCTGAAAAATATACTCTGTAGCCTTTGCTATTTTCACCATAACCGACCATCAATCCTTTTTCACCCTTCTTGTCCCATTTCTTTCTTTTGTCCTTTGGAATGTGGACATACACTGGAGAACCAAAAGCCTGGAGTTGATGAATATCAAAGCTTTTATCTGTCCATATTTCATATGGTGACTTCCCTTCTGGGCCTTTTCCCGTCCTATTTAGGACAAATGCGGCAGTGTGTACCGCTTCAGCCCATAATTTCTTGGATAGGTTTTTCGCATGTAGCATTGTCCTTGCTGCTTCAACCAGGGTTCTATTTTCCCTCTCCACTTTCCCATTTTGTTCGGGTGTGTAGATTACAGTCGTTTGATGAATTATTCCTCGTTTAGAACACATTTCCTTCACTTCCTTGTTTACAAATTCCAATCCATTGTCAGTTCTAAACACCTTGACTCTGTTTCCAGTAATATTCTCTGCTTTATTTAGAAAATCCTCCAGACAATGCTTGATTTCGTGTTTAGCTTTGACGAAATACACGGTTCGGAAGTTAGAGTAATCATCCTTTAGCACAACAAAATATCTCGACCCGCCGATCGATTCTTCTTCCATGGGCCCGCAGGTGTCCCCATGTATTAATTCACACGTCCTGGTCCCTGCATTTTCACTTTTCTTAAATGGTAACCGGTGTATTTTTCCTTCCAAACAGCTTTCACATTGAGACACCTGAGTTTGTTTTACCTCAATGTTATTTTTCTGTAACACTTTCTTCACGTGATCAAAGTTTTGATGAACAAGTTTTTCATGCCATTCGTTTAAATCGTTCTTTACCACTTTTGCAATACTCGCAACCTCCCATTTGAAGCGAAAATCCAGATAATAAGAGCTCTCAATTCTATTTGCAATCGCACAAACAACGCCATTTTTGTAAAATTTGCATGAGATGTCATCTGTCACAGTGACATATCCGCGGTCAGCAGCTCGGTTCACAGAGAACAAATTTACTTGTAAGTCAGGAACAAACAGAACGTTGTCTATAGTGGTGTCTATCCATTCACTTCCGTTATTGACTTGTACCGCTATCTGTCCGTAACCAAGCACACTAATGACAGCGCCATTGCCAACCTTCACAGTTTTTTGTGTGACGGTTGAAAACGATGAAAACAATGAGCGATCACGACACATGTGCTCGCTCGCCCCAGTATCAACCAAAAACTTTGATTCTTCATATTGTTTATACACTGAGTCGGAAACCACGAATGCATTACTCATCTTCTTATTTTCCTTTGACCTTCTAAAGCGGCACTGCGCCTTGTAATGTCCAAACTTTCCACAGTAAAAACACTTGTTATCATTTATCTTTTTCTCACTGTCTTTATTCCTTCTACACTCGGTTACAAAATGTCCAGATTTACCACACTTAAAGCACTTGACGTTTCTGTTAGCTACAAACGCCGATGAGGATGAAGTTTCCTGGTTATCTTCTGTCTTTTCCTTCACCCTCTCCTCCTCAACTAATAACCTGGCCACCAAGTTGTCAAACGTTTGTTTATCATCGGGTGCAGACTCCCACGCCGACACAAAATGTTTGTACTCCTCCGGCAAACTCATTAAAACTTTAGTTATAATTAGTTTTTCAGTAATTTGCTCGCCCATTTGTTTTAATTGATTCTGCATTTCTTGTATGCGAGACAAAAATACTGACATTTCAATTCCTCTCTCATACTTGTACTGAAAGAACCGCTGTTGTATTATGTGGATACTGGTTTCGGATTTTTTTCGTATACGCTTAAGAGTTTTCTCCACATTTCAGCGGACGTTTGACACGATATGAGATGCAACATTACGTCTTCGGACATTCTTGTGACCAGTAATGTTTGAGCTTTAGCATCTTTAGCTTCCCAGGAGACTCGTCCCTCTACGATGTCCAACCATCCTTGACCTCTCAACAGTACTGTAGTTTGGAATTTCCAAATATTCCAATTTCTAGAGCCTTCCAGTTTCATCACATTACTAGTGTTATTTACTTCCATCTTGCCTTCCTGCCTTGCTTTATGATCACTAAAGCAAGTAATTCCTTCTCGTCGAAAATTTACTGTCCACGCACCTTTAAAACTTAACCTCACTTTTCGCCGATATTCTTTCACACTCGATATAATGTTACTTTTTACACTTTAACCTTTATTTCAACTTTAATAACAGATTTAAGCGTCTCTGGGCCCATAACCTGTTGTAATTAAATAAAGAAACTGTTTATATGAGAGATCGTTTTATTCTTCCTGTGTAGGCTTGTACACGCACACCATAGACAGAGTAAAAAAAAATAAAGGGCACAGGGCAGCTATACATTGCTACGAACTTAAAACTAAACTTGTTTTATAATACCAACATAATAAATGTATCACATTGCTACTACTTGTAACAAGGTAACAAACATACTCACGAACTTTCGCATTTATAATAGTAGTAGGATTATACATTTTTTATACTAACTAAAACATGAATACACAAAAAAAAACAGAAATTGCTAACTCCGAGAGTCGAACCA
Organism: Clepsis dumicolana; assembly: GCA_963691665.1. Taxonomy (NCBI): domain Eukaryota; kingdom Metazoa; phylum Arthropoda; class Insecta; order Lepidoptera; family Tortricidae; genus Clepsis; species Clepsis dumicolana. The sequence goes on from OY829530.1 coordinate 6,542,320, forward strand.
TCCTCGACATTCCGTGTCGAGTGCTATACCCCTACACTAGGATTAGCATAGGGAAACACGCAGAATTTTCTACATGTACGTATGTATTCAAATCTCAGCTCGTTTATCACTTATTGCTAAATACTTAACTGTGATATTTAACCCCCGACGAAAAAGAGGGGTGTTATAAGTTTGACCTGTGTATCTGTATCTGTTTATCTGTGTATCTGTCTGTGGCATCGTAGCTCCTAAACGGATGAACGGATTTGGACGCGGCATTTTTTTAATCGAAAGCTAGTTTAATCGAGATGGTTCTTTGCTAAGTTTCATTAAAATCGGTTCACCCGTTTTTGATATATTGAACTTTGAAATGACAATGTCGGGGGTTTTTCAACTTTTCTAAGTTGGTTAGGTTATTAGTTCATTAATATGGACCTCCGCAAAGTAACGCCTGATTCAATAAATTAATTCCAATTGAATTACCATCCATGTAATTTCAATCGACAAGATTAATTATTTACTTAAATGAAGCTTATCGTCGGGCATCTATAAAAATCTTCATCAGTCACGCAACTGACATTGACAATCAGTTCGTCTGTAAACGTCAATTTGTAAATGTCAATCACGTAGAATTTATCGTCTCCGCAAAGTAACGCCTGATTCAATAAACCCTTCTTCCCGGCCTCTGCAGTAATGTATTTTTATGACAGGAAAGAAAATACGCCCGCGCTATAATGCCAGTCCGCGACCACGGCAACTATCTCCTCTGCTCCATCCTCCTTGGCAACGTCGCTGTCAACTCCACCTTCACCATACTGCTCGACGAGCTCACTTCTGGCCTGTTCGCTGTCATTTTCTCAACCCTGGCAATCGTGTTGCTTGGAGAAATAACGCCGCAGGCGATCTGCTCCAGACACGGCCTGATGGTTGGAGCCAAGAGCATTGTCATAACTAAGGTGAGCACCCCTCAAGAATTGTGTCAAAGTCGCCAATTTTTTTTTACGTCGGCGTCAAAAACGCGTTGCATTTAACGCGTCACACTCGACACTGATTAATACTGTAGGGTCATCATAGCTCTTTAGATCGGCAGCGCATCAGTAATCCCTCTGGTGTTACTAAAATCTATGGACAGCAGCGATCGGTTACCATCAGGTACCCATTCTTCTCAACGAGCTCACTTCTGGCCTGTTCGCTGTCATATTCTCCACCCTGGCCATCGTGTTGCTTGGAGATATAACTCCGCAGGCGATCTGCTCTAGGCACGGGCTGATGGTTGGAGCCAAGAGCATTGTCATTACTAAGGTGAGCACCCCTCAAGAATTGTGTCAAAGTCGATAAAAAATAATTAACGTTGGCGTCAAAAACGCGACGCTTTTGACGCGTCACACTCGACACTGATTAATCCTGTAGGGTCATCATAGCTCTTTAGATCGGCAGCGCATCAGTAATCCCTCTGGTGTTACTAAAATCTATGGACAGCAGCGATCGGTAACCATCAGGTACCCATTCTTCTCAACGAGCTCATTTCTGGCCTGTTCGCTGTCATATTCTCCACCCTGGCCATCGTGTTGCTTGGAGATATAACTCCGCAGGCGATCTGCTCCAGGCACGGGCTGATGGTTGGAGCCAAGAGCATTGTCATTACTAAGGTGAGCACCCCTCAAGAATTGTGTCAAAGTCGATAAAAAAAAATAACGTTGGCGTCAAAAACGCGACGCTTTTGACGCTTCGCTGTAAACGGTGTGCCTCTCTCAACATTGCTTACTGCCAGCTCCTTAGGTCTTAGGTTATACTATACTCAAGAGCAATAAAAACGGGTCACTTTGTATGAACAGTTCCATACAAAGTGACCCGTTTTATTTGATCTTGAGTGTAGTTAGCGTCAAAAACGCACGCGTTTGACGCGTCACTGCAAACACCGCTTGTTGTTATTAAGGTATGACTCTGCTATATATAGGATCGACCGCATAAATCGGAGGAGATGTTTCTTGAAAACGTACATTTGTCGCATATACGTAGCTATTTTTTCATGTTTGGTCGCGGGTGAGCAGATTTTTTTTTTATACGACAAGGAAGGCATACGAGCAAGTGGGTCACCTGATGGCAAGTGACAACCACTGCACATAGACACCCACAACCCCGGGATCTAAAATACCTTAAATTTTAGAAGCACAATTCCATCATACGTTAGGATTGTCAACAGTTAGTTATAGGTATGCCAATTCCTTAATGCTTCATCTCCTGAGCATGTAAATCCCGACTTTTGGGGGAGGTGCATAGGAAAATCTTATTGTAGACGAGTTCCCCAGGGGACATCTCCTTGGCAACGAGTGGCAATGAAAAGTTGATTGACCCTTTTAGTTGATTCTTTAGTATTCGCCATATGTAACATGTTTTATCTACACACATATCATAAGTCCTCTATAATGCGTTCAGAAACCGTAGAAAATGACCAGCATTGCAGCACGAGGACGCCTCCCCCGCCAGCAGGTCCAGCAGTAAAGTAATAGTCATTACGACATCGAATTCATTCATGTTTCAAATTTGAAAACCAACGTAATTTACAATAGTGAAATAAAACGGATCGCTCACGAATATAAGTCGAGTTCAGTCCGACATGTATAAACAATAATGTGATATTTTTTATTTTTTTTACAATAAAAAAAAACAGTTTACGAAACATCCGCTCGGTATGTTTGTCTATGTTTAAAAAAACAGTCAAATTCGTGACAGGTATGGGTATGATATATGCCTTCGGCTTCTGAACCCATCTTAGAGTACTTATAATATGTGTGTAGATAAAGTAATGTATGCAACTCCACATAATTAGGCCTTAAAACACTCGTGTGATCCTATTATGATACTCACCTTCGATTCGTTTCATAAAAACACACTCGTGTTTTAAGGACCCTCGTTATGTAGCAGTTGCATAAACTTAAACTACTATTTTACCCAGGGCGTGATGGCACTGACGGCTCCTATGGCGTACCCCGTCAGCAAACTCCTGGATTACTTCCTGGGGGAAGAAATAGGAAACGTGTACAACCGGGAGCGTCTCAAGGAGCTTGTGAAGGTCTGTTTTAGTATTTACTAACTGTGACCCGAGCACGAATATTCGAATCCTAAGTGACGTTATCGAGAAAATTTTGTGTGATGTTTGGAACAGCGCCCCCCGTGAGCGTGTTTGATACTAAAATTTAATTTGAATTTTCTCGATGGCGATACGATAACGTTATAGGCAAAAAACAAATTACCCTCCTTTGCGTTTGGCAGTCGGGTAAAAACTTAACTAAAGCACTTATTGAGTGTAGCTGTGTACAGTTTGCAAAAAAAACGCATAAGCATAATAAATAAATAATCTATACCTATAAAACAGTACCGTGACTGACTGACTGACTGACTGACAGACAACGTACAGCCTAATCCACTGGACCTAGAGACTTGAAATTTGGCAAACATATACCTTGAGTATCCTAGAGGTGCACTAAGAAGGGATTTTTCGAAATTCCCACGGGATATGGAACTAGCCTAGAAATATTTCAACGGGGCAAAACCGCGGGGCATAAGCTAGTACAATTATAAGTGGACAGGAATAATCAAACTTGCAAGATAAGCAAATAATGAGTTTGCAAACCGTACGTTATAATACAAATTTCAAAATTGTAATGTCCATTCGCACGCATTACGCACACATACATGCAACAGTTCATTTTCTTAAGTTTTTCACCTATACTACGCGATTACTCAGAAAGCCATCGTCTTCGACCTCGGGCTTCCACTGCACTAGAGCTACGTTCGAAAATCCTTACTAACCGTAATTAATACACAATCTCAGAATACAGAATACACCAGAAGCCGCGCTCAGTCATAATCGTACGCCGCGGAGTGAGTCCATTTTTTAACCCCCTCCAAAAAAGAGGGGTGTTATAAGTTTGACATGTGTATTTGTGTATCACTCTGTGGCATCATAGCTCCCAAACGGGTGGACCGATTTCGATGCGGTTTTTTTCAGTCGAAAACTATTTCAATCGAGATAGTTCTTAGCTAAGTTTCATTAAAATCGGTTCACCCGTTTTTGAAATATTGAACTTTGAAATGACAATTCCTATCCTATATATATATATATATCAAATCCTATTTTTTGTACAATAAAGTGTTTACTTACTTACTTACTTACTTACTTACAATGTCGGGGGTTTTTCAACTTTTCTAAGTTGGTTATTATTGATTTCGCTACCCGTTTATACATGAGATTTAATCATGTTCTGTTTTTAATAAGCCCAACGGCATATCTGTGCCCTAAGCAAGACTTGTCGAATCCTGCGTAACGTTACGGTTATCGTATCGAGATCGAGAAATCTCATACTAAATTTTAGTTCCAAATACGCTCACGGGCGGGCGCTGTTCCAAACGTCATACAAACTCGTTATAGTTTACTATTCGATTTTACGTGACGCAGGATTCGACAAGTCGTGCTTAGGGCACTGTTTGTAAGAACGTCACGAGACGGGATTAATTAGTATTGTCATTCGTACCACGTCACGATACGCTGCGTGCTCGGAGATGACTATGCCAAACTACTCTATTTAGAGGTTAGTATAATTTCGTCTAAAAAGCAAATGGTCGAAATAGCAACTCGTCTATTTAGTGATTAGGCTAAGTAGCACCTCGTCTAAACAGCGGCCAGGTTACGTTAGCTTAGTGAATAAACCACGGACTAAATTACTAATAATCATTATTTTTATTTTTATTTATTACTATTACTTATTATTATTATTATTTTCTTGCGCGTAATTTGACTGTTTGCCTAATTGTTTGCCAAGTTTTCCTTACTTACCAGGTTAGCTGGAAGAGATCCCTTTTTAGGGATAAGCTCGCCTTTGTACTACATTTTTGTTTTGGTGTATTTATTGTAATTGTCTTGTAATATTATGTGCAATAAAGGATTTACATACATACATACATGCAGACATACTAACCACCCTCTGGACACCAAATGTCAGGGCGAACGTGTCCGAAACGCATGTGCTCATTTGCGTCTATAAATCTCTCTAACCTCGAATCGCTGCTCGCTTTCTACCAGGGGAGTTAGCACGCTTCACTGATTCCATCACTATGAAAGGGACGCACTGCGCGACAAGCTGCAAAATGGCGCGCCGTGCTACATGTGGAAATGACAAGCGAGATGACAAGCTGTGAACCAATCACGACGCACTCCCCCGGCCCGCTCGCCGCGGCTTTTTTCGTAATGCCTTTCCAAGTAAATTATAAAAGATGCGGCGTCCAGAGGGTGGTTGGTCCGTGGAATAAACATAAACCTAACCAGTTACGTTAAGAGTTGTGACAAGGGTGAAGCTCCTGAACTACAGGGAATAGAAAGAAAGAAGACATTTATTCACTTTCACAAGAAGACACACAAATACAAGAAAATACACACAATTTCACACATTTCTTCTCAAGGGAGTGTGTCCTCGCAAAAGTGAAACGGTCGCTGACTCAGCATTATGCTGAGGCGTTGGACGCCTGCAGCGCTGATTTTCCGTCAGAACCGTCTGTGACTCACGGAACGACACACAAATGTACCTTTATAAACTGCAAATACATCATAGAAATAGAATAGGAGCGCGACATTGTAATTATAAAATTACTAGTTACCTAAATTAGCTGGAAAGAAAAGAAAACCAACGAAGTGGTTCTTACCATGGTCAAGGAAAAAAGAATATTACTGGAGACCATAAATTGTAGAAGGGGGCATATGATGGGACACTTGATACGACACGACGATTTCGTTTTAAACCTGCTGGAAGGAAAAATAGAAGGAAGACGAGGCAGTGGAAGGCCAAGATTGACCTATTTTAACCAGGTGAAGGAGAAAGTGGGTGTCGTGTCGTATCAGGAGGTCAAACGGCTGGCCGAAGACCGCGCGGAGTGGCGGTTACTCCACCGACAAGAGCATAGATCTTAAATTTAAAAAGAAGTTACCTAACCTAATTTAACTGCTGTTTAGAACTAGTCGCTAAATAGACAAGTTGCTACTTCTAGGCCAGTTACTAAATAGTCGAGTTGCTATTTCGACCACTTTTAATTTAGACGACATGTTTATACGAAATGCATATTAGACCAGTTGATACATCGACCATTTTCTTTTTAGACGAAATGATACTAATTTAACATACAATGACAATGCAAAGAAAAATCTGTTGTTGTGTGTTTGCATTGTCATTGTATGTTGAATTTCATACTATGAATGTTTCATAAAAATCAAACCGGGTTCAAATCCCGGTCGGGGCAGATGTTTGTATGATGAATATGAATGTTTGTTCTCGGGTCTTGGATGTTTAATATGTATTTAAGTATGTATTTATCTATATAAGTATGTTTATCCGTTGTCTGGTACCCATAGTACAGGCTTTGCCTAGTTTGGGACTAAGTCAATTGGTGTCGAATTGTCCCGTGATATTTATTATTTATTATTCCCGTATATTTATTACAATCTTAGGCTAGGTTTTCACAATATTCATATAAAAAATAATAAAGCAATATTAATACAAAATATAAAAACATTATAAAAACCTAACCTAGGGTGCCACCGGCAGCGAGGCGGGGCCTAAGCTACCGGTGGTCAGGGCGACAGAGAGAGGAACCTCCTGACTATCCGAGCCGTGTCCAGGAGTACCGCCTTCTGTATCTGACCCTTGACCCAACCATCTAGCGAGAGCCTTTTAAGGTGATGGTCAAGGCTCTTCGCTATTAGACCGTTCGCCGACTATCAATTATTATTAAGAAATAAAAACAAAAATAATAATCAATAAATCGATTATTTCCAGTGATACTAACCTAGTTTTAGTTGCCTCAATTTTAGGCGCGCTCGCGGGTTCTGGTTCGTCCTGTATTCTGAGTACACAATGTACTATTATTACTATTACATCACACCGCCAAAACTGTGTCACCAAAATAACAAAAGAATATTACTATTTCTTCCGTACAAGTACTACAGTACTTGCAGGTGACAACCGATGTCAACGACCTCGACAAGGACGAAGTTAACATCATATCTGGCGCCCTGGAGCTGAGGAAAAAGAAGGTTTCTGACGTCATGACAAAACTGGAAGACGTTTTTATGTTGCCCATAACGTCGGTGCTGGACTTTGAGACCATGAGCGAGATTGTCAAGTCGGGTGAGTAGTTTGGGGTTACCAATTAATTTTTTGACCGAGCGAAAGGAGTGAGCGACGCGTCTTAGAGTCAGCTTGGACAGAAACTCTTTCGTAGGTATGTCCGGCTGTTCTCCTCTGCAGGGCGAGTTTTTTGAGCAAGTTCGCAATTTCTTTTGTCCATAGCTTTTTTAGATAAAAAAAAATCGATAAATTTTCAAATCGTCGGGCTATACTCGACTGGCATACTTGACTTATCCGTTTATTTCACGACAACAGCCAAGTATTAAACAATGAACTACTTTTACGGAAATTCTTCGAGTAGTAATAATGTCGTCTACGTATACTACAAAAACTACTGCACGGAATTTCTTCGAGCCGTAATAATGTCGTCTACGAAGACTGCTACGTCCCCTATCCCCTTTTATAACTCGCTCGCCCTTGGGGCTGGATAATCAATCTTTGAAGAGGTGGTTATGTAAATTGACGCGCTACCGGCTTTACTTAGGATATGGTGTTATCGCGTTACATAAGTCTTTTGGAAACGTATTTTTGTTAGGCTTGGATAAAGGTTCTGAATGCGTCTGCAGGTTTTTATTTTAACTATATATGTTTGTAGGTTCAGCGATAACTTTTTATCAAATTGCCTAACAATTTTCCTTTCACTTTGCATACGAACGATATGTATAATTACTGTATCTGTATAAGTTATAAACCATTATTATTTTCGAATGCATAAAATCATAGTGCATATTTTCAGGGAACGTAATTTGTAATTTTATCTACAACACGTATCATAAGTCCTCTATAATGCGTTCAGAAACCGTACAAACGGACCATCTTTTCGTTACTGCTGGCGCAGCAGCAACCAAAAGTCATTACGGCATCTAATTCGATGTCGCATTTTTTAAACCCCGACGAAAAAGAAGGATGTTATAAGTTTGTCCTGTGTATCTGTGGCATCATAGCTGCCAAACGGATGGACCGATTTCGATGCGGTTTTAATCGAAAGCTAGTTTAATCGAGATGGTACTTAGCTAATATTCATTAAAATCCGTTAACCCGTTATTGAAATATTGAACTTTGAAATGACAATGTCGGTGGTTTTTCAACTTTTCTAACATTATCACATCATGATAATCGGGACTTAATCGCGTAAAAAACATGTATTTAAATTTGAATTTAAATACTTCGACGTTTCGGACGCGACGTTGCGTCCATGGTCTCGAATGGACTGAAAAGGCGGGTATCTCCTAGCTACACGGGTTCCTCGAACTACCCGCACTTGAACTTTTCTAAGTTGGTTATTAGGGTTCCGTACCTCAAAAAGAAAAAATCGGAACCCTTATGGGAATACTTCGTTGTCCGTCTGTCTGTCTGTCTGTCAAGACCCTTTTTCTCTGGAACGCGTGGAGGTATCATGCTGAAATTAATATCAAATACTCAAGCCTGCGGTCCCTTGAAGCTGTGAAAAAATCAACCTTCTAAGTCAACGCAATCAAAAGATACAGTAATTAAAAAGGCTGTTTCCATACAAATTGCCGATTTCCTAAACCCTAAAGGGTACTTCCAGTTGTCCTAGAAACTTGAAATTTGGTATGAAGGTAGCTCTTATAGCACAACCACTCCGAAAAGTCTCAAAATCTTAAATTTTTATGTCTGTCTGTAGATTTCGCAGACCAATATAAGTTGACCCCACACTGCGTACATTTTGCTTAGGAGCAGGGCTCTGCTAACACTGGACTTCTTAAAACACTGGGGCAAAGCGTTCAAATCTTTCTACGGAACCCTCGTGCGCGAGTCCGACTCGCACTTGGCCGGTTTTTATGTACAGGCCTCCTCTCAGAATGAGAGGGATTTTTAAAATGTTTCCTTATAATCATTACACGTGCGCCCTATTCCCCAGGCTACTCCCGCATCCCGGTGTTCGAAGGCACCCGCGGGAACATAGTCACGGTCCTCTTCATCAAGGACCTGGCGTTCGTTGACCCCGACGACAACACGCCGCTGCGCACTCTCGCGCAGTACTACCAGAACTCGTGCAATTTCGTCTTTGAGGACGTCACGTTGGATGTCATGTTCAAGCAGTTTAAAGACGGTAAGAGACAAGAAATAGCCATTACGATAACGATTCCGTTGACGATATTATCGTGATGAATATTTACGATAACGATACTGTTGCTATGATAACGATATTGTTGTTACGGTAATAATACCATTAACTAAATAACTAAATATTATTGAGGCGAGTATTTACGATAACGATACCGCTACCGCTATATCGTGATGGAAATTTACGATAACCACACTACTGCTACTATAACGATACCTTAACGGTAGTATCGTGATGAAAATTTAAGATAGCTATTCCCACGTACGATAACAAATGATTTAAGATTACAAAATATTTAATGACAACAAATAAACAACGCACAAAATTAAGTAAGCACTTAGCTAATTATAATTCAATATTCAAAATAAACCGGTTCCGGATCCTTTTATTTTTATTTCTATGTCTACTCTTTTTTTCTGACGTCCTGTCAAGCCTCCGAAGGTTTACTGGTAGAGATCCCTATAAGGGATAAGTTCTCCTTTGCGCATTGCTTTTGATTTTTTTTTTATGTTTTATGTGCCATAAAGACACATACATACATAAACTATTGCTACATTTATTTTGAAAAACATTAAACAACACTTGAAACTCCAACACACAATGACAATGCAAAGAAAAATCCGTTAAGCAGCTGGGCGTCCAGCTGCTTAACGGATTTTTCTTTGCATTGTCATTGTGTGTTGAATTTCATTCTATGAATGTTTCATAAAAATAAAAACAAAAATAATCAATAAATCGATTATTTTCACTTGAAACTCCTCCAAGAAACAAAACAAAATCGTAAACTCAAAATCAAATGTCACAAACTAGTTGTTAGCGTACACACACACACAACATATGTAAACAAAACTTGGTGGCCTGTTTTGTACTCTGTAGCTGTGTTTTTTTTCTTTGCCACAGGCCACAAGGGCCACATGGCGTTCGTGCACCGTATCAACAACGAGGGCGAGGGTGACCCGTTTTACGAGACCATCGGCCTGGTGACCCTGGAGGACGTCATCGAGGAGATGATACAGTCCGAGATCGTGGACGAGACCGACGTGTTCAGTGAGTGCACGCACTGCTGCTCAGCGGCAGTAGTCACACTACCAGTAGTAATAGTGTTAGTATTAGTAGTCACTCTACTAATACTTACATTACTATACTAATGGTGTAACTACTGGTAGTAAATAATAGTAGTTTTGGTTGTAGTAACATATGTACAGTCACCAGCAATAATATATGATTATGGACAGCGCTGCAAAAATATCTGATCACGGTAGAAGGCAAGTATATGACGACACTCGACGGCATAAAGATCTAATGGGTTGCGGCCGGCATATATATCGTTCTTGGTCTAGGGCATAAATATCGGACACTGAATCGCTTAAAAATATCTGATACTATACAAAATCAAAAGACTCGTCACCAGCATAAATATGTATTCACTCTTTGGAAGCAAAAACATCAAATCACACGGACCGCATAAATATCTGACGTGTTACAAAATCAAAAATATGTCATCAATCAGCAAACATGAACTTAATTCACTAGTATTACGAATCTAATTTGAATGCAGCGATCTGACGCTTCTTGAAAACAGTGTGTATTTGTCACTACGTATATCTATCTCACGTTTCTCAGCTTTTAAAATAAGAACAGTATTTTATGCTTGAAGTTTTTTTTATTAGCGGTTAAACTCCTTCTTAAAGTACATGGAAAAAATAATACGTCAACAGGGTATGTCATATTAGAAACGAAGAACTGAATTTGTTGGATTTAGATAAAACGAAACATGAGACAGACATATACAGTGACAAGTACGTACTGTTTTCGAGAAGCGTCAGATCGCTGCATTCAAATTAGATTCGTAATACTACAGAATTAAGTTCATATTTGCTGATTGATCACATATTTTTGATTTCGTCAAGTATCAAATATTTTTAAGCGACTCGGTGTCCGATACTTATGCCGTTACCCGAGAACGATTTTAATGCCGGCCGCAACCCATCAGATCTTATTGCCGTCGAGTGTCGTTATATATTTTGCCTTCTACCGTGATCAGATATTTTTGCAGCGCTGTCCATAATCATATATTATGTAATACAACAGTACTATAAGACTCCAAACGACATTATTTCCTGCCCAACAGTGGACAACAGAACCAAGCGTCGTCGCAACAAGCCCACGAACAAATTGCAAGACTTCGGCGCGTTCGCCGAGCGCCACGAGAACCAGCGCACTCACATATCGCCGCAGCTCACGCTTGCCACCTTCCAGTACCTCAACTCCAGTGAGTACTGAATGTTTCTAGAAGTTTCCAGAAGGTTCTAGTAACAAACCGACGAGGAAGTTGCAAGACTTCGGCGCGGTCGCCGAGCGTCACGAGAACCAGCGGACTCACGCTTGCCGCCTTCCAGTACCTCAACTCCAGTGAGTACTGAATGTTTCTAGAAGTTTCCAGAAGGTTCTAGTAACAAACCGACGAGGAAGTTGCAAGACTTCGGCGCGGTCGCCGAGCGTCACGAGAACCAGCGGACTCACGCTTGCCGCCTTCCAGTACCTCAACTCCAGTGAGTACTGAATGTTTCTAGAAGTTTCCAAAAGGTTCTAGTAACAAGCCGACTAACAAGTTGCGAGACTTCGGCTTCGACTTAAAAATCCTAACGTTTGATGGAGTGGTGCCTTAGGAAATCTTGTTTTAGACAAGTTAACCAGGAGACATCCCCATGGCAACGAGTGGCAACTAAAAGTTGATTGACCCCAAATAATTTATTGAATCAGGCGTTACTTTGCGGAGGTCCATATTTATGAACTAAAAAACAATTACTTTGCTCACCCGCGACCACTAATGACAAATAGTTATATCTGTGCGGCAAATGTATGTTTCCATGCAACACCTCCACCTCCACTGCTACACGAATCAACACATGCCACACAGACCCAACTATCACCACCACCACTATACTAAACGCTGACGCGTTTCGGCACTCTCCACGAGGCCATTTACGAAGCACAACAACAACCGCTCAACATGCCACCACTTCCACTACACCCCCAAATGACCCCAAATGTAAATAAAGAACATAATAGATAATTTTTACCCGACTACGAAACACAAAGGAGGGTAATGTGCTTAACAGCCTATGTACGTATGTATGTTTGTTCCTTTGTGGCACTCTAGAGACCGAACGCGTGGGCCGATTTTAATGATGATTCCTATTGTCGATTCTTCGATTTTAAAAAAAAAAAAAAAAAATTTTTAGAAATGAAGTCGCAAGGTCTACATCTCACGGAGCCACCAGTATGTTAGTATAGCATTTTATGTAGTATTTTCGGTCTGCAGGCGTGGACGCGTTCCGGCCAGAGATAGTCTCGGAGACTGTTCTCCGGCGGCTGCTGCGGCAAGATGTCATCCACCACATTAAGGTTAAAGGGAAGAGCAACAAGGACCCCAGCATATACGTCTACCAGCAGGGGAAGCCGGTGAGTGCTGGCTGGCTAGGGATGCCCGATACATATCGTTTTTTTTTTTTATACAACGAGGAAGGCAAGCGAGCAAGTGGGTCACCTGATGGTAAATGATCACCACTGCCCATAGACACCCGCAACTCCGGAGGGTTTGCAGATGCGTTGCCAACCTAGAGGGCTAAGATGAAATGCCTCTTGTGCCCGTAATTACACCGGCTGTCTTACTCTCCACACCGGAACACAACAGTGCAAGCACTGCAGCTTAGCGGCAGGATTAACGAGTAAGATGGCGGCAGCGATCCGGACGGACCTCGCGCAAGGTCCTACCACCCGCAATATTTTAATGTATCGATACAACGGAATGCGATACCGCGATATTTTGTATCGTTACACGTCAATGCGATATTCGCCTGTGTCGTATCGCTTTGCCGCAATTTAGTCGCGTAGTTCGTGCTTAAAATAATGTTTTATCTTAGAAACATTAAGAATCGGATCATAAAAAAAACGGAATAGACTAGAACCACAACGGTTGTCCAAATTTAATTCAAGACTACTCAAGAGTTTAGATTTTAAACAAGTTGGAATTTGTAAAGAAGTTACGATAACCGTTGAGAGTCTGGTGTCTGCTAAACCTAACCTAATACGTTACCTATATTTATTTCAGTTTCAATCGCTATATCCTTTTTTCATTTTACACATTTTCTTTCACTTGTAATTGAAAAAACAAATTTATATTCGATACAATCATGAATTTTATTAAAAAAAAAATCCTATGCGATATTTTCAATCGATATTTGCAATATCGTTACAAAGGGTTACGATTTTTAGGGTGTATCGATACAATCAGTTGCGATACATTACGATGCGATATATCGATACAAGGCAACGTATCGGGCATCCCTATGGCTGGCTATAATATCAAGGATCATGGAAACTAAACGGATTGACAAAGCCCATACTTTGAATCGTTCTTATTTACATTCAGCGCCATCTACCTTGCTTGAGTGACACATTCGTACCGCTGTTTTGTTATTATTTGACCCGCTGGCTACGACCTTGGCGCCATCTAGAAATTGCCTGAATTTTAACGACTGCGGGGAACGATTCGAAGTATGGTCTTTGACACTCCGTATACTATCCTCCTTGATACTACACAGCTGAGAAATGTATGTATGTAATAGGGTTGCCAGATTTTTTGTGATCCTGTAAGGGACAAATGCTCATTTTGGCAAAAAAATACGAGATTTTAAATTTTTCCCCGGGGCAAATGAAAATCATGTGTTTTACGTTGTTTTTATTGGTAGTTAATAGTCATATTTTAACGAAGATGGTCGACATCGGAGGCATTCGCTTTAATCGGCGGGACGTTTAAAATTATGTCTGAAATAAATAAATAAATATCATGGGACAAATTGACACCAATTGACCTAGTCCCAAACTAGGCAAAGCCTGTACTATGGGTACTAGACAACGGATAAACATACTTATATAGATAAATACATACTTATATACACATTAAACATCTAAGACCCGAGAACAAATATTCGTATTCATCATACAAACATCTGCCCCGACGGGATTCGAACCCGGGACCTCAAGCTTCATAGTCAGGGTCTCTAACCACTAGGCTATTCGGTCGTCGGGAAATACGGGACGTCTGGCAACGCTAGTATGTATGTATGTCTCTTTATAACAACATAAAATAACGGATAACAGAACAAACACAAAACAGAAAACATACTTGGCAAACATTTTAAACACAGTCACACAAGTGGACAATGATATGCACGCATCAGCTACTATTAAGCTGCCTGTGCATCATAAATAATGTTCAAAGGCGAACTTGTCCCTTAAAGGGATCTAAGAGACCAGAGAACAGAGAGAGATGTTTAGGGATCATTAATATAAACATTATGTTTATTCATCAGGATATGGCCCTATGGAACATTTTGAAATAGGAACGGTGTTGCCGAGCTCGCCGGCGGCGCCCGCGCGGACGCGCTCGCGGCTCATATCACTGAGACTACTTTGTAGTCTCACTGAATTGACACAAAAACGAAGTACCAAAGGGCCCTTCCACACGCTACATACATATCGACGGTACTCTGACTCAATATCGTATCTAAACTTCGACGAAATTGGAATAACCACTCTAGACTGCGAGCCTAAGGTGGTTATTCCAATTTCATCAAAGTTTATATACGAGGTTGAGTCAGAATTAGAATGCCGTCGATATATGTCTATCGGATTAATATGTTAATTGTCTGCAGGTGGACTACTTCGTGCTGATCCTGGAGGGGCGCGTGGAGGTGACGGTGGGGCGCGAGAACCTCGTGTTCGAGGCCGGCCCCTTCACTTACTTCGGCGTGCAGGCGCTCACGCAGAACATAGGCGTCGGTAAGTGCGCGCAGCGACACGCGTGCAGGCGCTCACGCAGAACATAGGCGTCGGTAAGTGCGCGCAGCGACACGCGTGCAGGCGCTCACGCAGAACATAGGCGTCGGTAAGTGCGCGCAGCGACACGCGTGCAGGCGCTCACGCAGAACATAGGCGTCGGTAAGTGCGCGCAGCGACACGCGTGCAGGCGCTCACGCAGAACATAGGCGTCGGTAAGTGCGCGCAGCGACACGCGTGCAGGCGCTCACGCAGAACATAGGCGTCGGTAAGTGCGCGCAGCGACACGCGTGCAGGCGCTCACGCAGAACATAGGCGTCGGTAAGTGCGCGCAGCGACACGCGTGCAGGCGCTCACGCAGAACATCGGCGTCGGTAAGTGCGCGCAGCGACACGCGTGCAGGCGCTCACGCAGAACATAGGCGTCGGTAAGTGCGCGCAGCGACACGCGTGCAGGCGCTCACGCAGAACATAGGCGTCGGTAAGTGCGCGCAGCGACACGCGTGCAGGCGCTCACGCAGAACGTAGGCGTCGGTAAGTGCGCGCAGCGACACGCGTGCAGGCGCTCACGCAGAACATCGGCGTCGGTAAGTGCGCGCAGCGACACGCGTGCAGGCGCTCACGCAGAACATCGGCGTCGGTAAGTGCGCGCAGCGACCAGCGGCCCTTGCTACATCCCACAGCTGGCAGGCGGCATAGCAAATTAATTTTATTAGTTTATAAAAAACAGTGTTAAAAAGCTATAATTTTTCTATTGCGGTATAACTCAAAATACAGTTAATTCGTCATCAGTGCGACTAAAGCCGACACCGACGCAAGGGGGATAGTCGCCACCCTGTAAAACACATTCTGTACCCCCTGTTTCTCGACTCTGTTAATATACGATACCCCCCGAAATTTATATTAGGTACGTATTCTGACCCTTGTTGCGACAGCGGAATCCCCAACGCCATCGGCGATGGGCAGCCTGCAGAACATCAACATGGACAGCATGCTGCGGCACAGCTTCGTGCCGGACTACAGCGTGGTGGCCACGGCCGAGCTGTTCTACCTGTCGGTGAAGCGCGCGCTGTATCTGGCGGCCAAGCGCGCCACGCTCATGGAGCAGGGCGCGCTCAGCAAGGGCCAGGGCAGGGACCAGCTGGACACGGAGCTGGATAAGGTTCGTGTGATGATAATACATACATACAGTTTTTGTTATTCTAGGTAATTTGTTACGCTAGACTGTTATTTGTTAGTCAGGGAAGCAATTTTTGTTACTCTACGTAGTTATTTCTTACTCTATACGGTCATTTGTTAGTCAGGGAAGCAGTTTTTGTTATTGTAGGTAGTAATTTGTTGCTCAGGGAAGCAGTTTTTGTTACTCTAGGTGATAATTTGTTGCTCTAGACTGTCATTTGTTAATCATGGCAGCAGTTTTTGTTACTCCAGGTATTTATTTGTTACTCAGGACAGCAGTTATTGTTACTCTAGATAATAATTTGTTACTCTAGACGGTAATTTGTTAGTCATGTCAGCAGTTTTTGTTATTCTAGATAGTAATTTGTTGCTCTAGACTGTCATTTGTTAATCATGGCAGCAGTTTTTGTTACTCCAGGTATTTTTTTGTTACTCAGGACAGCAGTTATTGTTACTCTAGATAATAATTTGTTACTCTAGAGGGTCATTTGTTACTCATGGCATCAGCTTTTGTTATTCTAGGTAGTAATTTGTTCCTCTAGACTGTCATTGGTTACTCAGGTCAGCAGTTTTGTTGCTCTAGGTAGTATTTGTTACTCTGCACGGACATTTATTAATCAGGGCAGAAGTTTTTGTTACTCTAGTTTGTAATTTGTTACTATATATAGTCAGTCACTTGTTACTCCAGGTATAGTTATTTGTTACTCGAGGCAGTCATTTGTTACTCGTAGCAATCACTTGTTCTCCAAGGCGGTCGCTTCTTACGCGAGATAGTGATTTGTCATTGTCACCATAGGCAGATGCTTAAACTTTAAAGGGTTGATTCTTTAAAAATTACAATTATTGAAACCTTATTTCTTACCTATCCTTGAATCCTATCCTTTCTTACAGCAACCGGACTCTCCCAGCGTAAATCCAATATTCCTTATATCAAAGAAACCGGAAATAATAGCAAGCACAGTATCTAACAGAGATGATTGCGTGGCCACCACAGCTAGTAATAACGAGGTTTTTATTATTTAAACAAAGTAATAACGAGGTTTTTATTATTTAATCAAAGTAATAACGAGGTTTTTATTATTTAAACAAAGTAATAACGAGGTTTTTATTATTTAAACAAAGTAATAACGAGGTTTTTATTATTTAAACAAAGTAATAACGAGGTTTTATTATTTAAACAAAGTAAAAACGAGGTTTTTATTATTTAAAGAAAGTACTGTGTAATTTCAGTGATCCCTCATGTATGGGTCAATCAACTTTCTTGCCCACTCGTTGCCATGGAGATGTCCTCTGGGTAACTCGTCAAAAATATTATTTTCTAATACCCTACTCGCCCGAAAGTCAGGATTTGCATGCATAGGAGATGAAGCATGAAGGGATTGGCATATAACTGTCGAAACTCCAAACGTTTGATAGAGTAGTGCCTTAGAAAATCTTGTTTTAGTCGAGTTATCCAGGGGATATGGAGGGGAGTTAACAGGGGAAAAAAGCCGTGATAGCCTGGTGGTTTGACCTATGGCTTCTTAAGCAGAGGGTCGTGGGTTCAAACCCTGGCTCGCACCTCTGAGTTTTTCGGAATTTATGTGCGAAATTACATTCGTAATTTATCATGACCTACACTTTCCTGCGAAGCAATTCAATGGTGTGTGTGAAGTTCTCAATGTGCTCTGGGCACGCGTGGGAACTGTAGCCCAAGCCCTCTATAACGGTTACGGAACCCAACACTAGGCATGGCGCGACATGCTCTTGCCCGATTTTTTTTAGTTGACAGTTGTTAAATAAAATACCTTTCCTTCCAGAATCCCCAAAGAAATAACATTATAGAACTAATGCAAGTCAGTCCGAATCAAAATTACGCGTCCTCGGAAAGGTTGGACATCCAACACGACAAATACGCCAACCTCACTCTCTTGGCCAACACAAGCGGCTCCAAATACTTACCCAACATGACCAAGTCCCTAAACAACTACGAACACAGCAAATGTTTGCCAAACGTTGCGACCAAGTCGGCCAACTCTGAAGATTTCCACGAAGTCATAACAAGATCGCTGGCGTATGTTTGCGAGACTGACGTGGCCAACTGTTGGGCCAACACGTCTTTTGCTCACAGCGAGCACGGTAGCGCTTCGAACTCAGGCAAATGTTTGCCAAACGTCGACGCCAATAGTTGCGCGGAATGCGTGAAGAATCATTTTTGGACGAACAAGAGCATATTGAATAAGAGTGTTGATAATTTAGGTATTGCGGCGAGATTTTTTCCTTTTTTAGAATAACAGTTTTCAGTTAAAAATCTATATTTAATGCAAGCTTTTTTCCGACTGTACTTATGTTGTTTGTACTCCGGTCAAACAACTTTTCATTGCCACTCGTTGCCATGGAGATATCCCCTGGGTGACTCGTCTAAAATAATATTTTCTAAGGCACCACTCCATCAAACGTTAGGAGTTTCGACAGTTATACGCCAATTGATTCATGCTTCATCTCCTAAGCATGCAAATCCTGACTTTCGGGGGAGTGGTGCGTTAGTAAATCTTATTTTAGACAAGTTACCCAGGGGACATCTCCATGGCAACGAGTGGCAATGAAAAGTAGATTGACCCACTTGTATTGTCATCCAACTTACATAGCCATACCAAATTTCGAACCAATCCGAAGACTGGGAGTAAAATTTTGCAAAATTTGACACGCTCGTACATACATACTCACACGGCAAGTTTTTTTTTTATATACGACAAGGTAGGCAAACGAGCAAGTGTATCACCTGATGGTAAGTGATCACCACCAGGGGTTTGCCGATGCGTCGCCAACCTGGAGGGCTAAGATGAAATGCCTCTTGTGCCAGTGATGTCCTCGGCTGCCTTACTCTCCACACAACAGTGCAAGCACTGCTGCTTAGCAGCAGGATTAGCGAGTAAGACGGTGGTAGCGATCCGGACGGACCACGCACAAGGTCTTACCACCCGCATTTTTAACCCCCAACGCAAAAAGAGGGGTGTACTTTGCGTGTGTGTGTTTGTCTGTGGCACCGTAGCTCTTAAACGGTTGAACCGATTTGAATTCGGCTTTTCTTAAACTAGCTTATGCCCCGCGGCTTTGCCTCCGTGAAATATTTCAAAATGGACTAGTTCCCCATCCCGTGGGAATTTCGAAAATTCCCTTCTTAGGACACATCTAGGATACTCAAGGTATACATATGTTTGCCAAATTTTAAGTCTCTAGGTCCAGTGGTTTAGCCAGTCAGTCAGTCACGGTACTGTTTTTAACCGACTTCAAAAAAAGGAGAAGGTTCTCAATCCGTCGTAATTTTTTATTTTTTTATGTATCTTCCCCGATTACTCGAAGACGGCTGGACGGATTTCAAAAATTCGGTTTTTTTTTAAGGGTATACTTTCTAGTTAGTCCCATTGTCACCAAGTCAGGATCTGATGATGGGATCCCAGGGAAATCGAGGGCAACCCTCAAATTTTATAGGCACGTATCATGTGTTTCATATATTTTCGAAAGTTATTCAAGTACTTGCGTCTGGTAGTCATCATCTCATGTTGATAAGGTGATGATGGAAGGTACAACTCCTTAACGGTTAGGAGTTGGAGGATAATATTTTAAATATTTAACGTAACTAAAAATTGTGAAATAACAAATGTTTTAACAAAAACATAAAATAATCCCCAAAAAGCCATGAGTTTTATGGCCTAGCAGAAACATGAAGTCGGTGCTTCATTCAAACAATATTCCGCTAAGCACCGCACCGACTTCATATTTCTGCTAGGCCATAAAACTCATGGCTTTTTGGGGATTACTTGATGTTTTTTTTGAAGGCGGTTTTACTTTTTGTTAAAAGATTTTATAGGTATAGATTGGAAGCAGGTTTTTCCCCGTTTCTTACCTCAACTGTAAACAGGTCCTTTACCATCCCAAACGTTTCAGAGCACAAGAAAAAAAAGACAACCTTCCATACCGATTCCTCTCTCCTAACCGTGCACAATCTCTCGTCCAATCAAGAATTGAACCCGGACTCGGGGAAGGACGTGCTGGAAATAAAACTGTTGAACATGCAGGAACAAGTGCTTAAGAAACTATCCAGGATACTGAGGATATTGGAGAAGGATCAGACTTGACCGTGAGGTTTAAAATGGTATCCTTACATTTGGCCAATTTTTTTTTTCCAAACATAGAATTCTCAAATGTTTCATTACCCAAAATGCTTTTTTTTTTGAGAAACGGTAAATATAGTGAAATAAACGAATCACTCACGTATATACGTGTATGAGTATGTGTACGTGTATATACGGGTATGACATTTAGACCTCTGGCTAACACAATAGCGCCATCTAAATTCATTTTTTTCTTTCAGTTCATAGATGGTGCTATTGTGTTAGCCAGAGGTCTAAGTGTCATACAAAATTAATGGTACAGAGACCTCTCTATAGTGAAACTAGCTACAGCATACTCATTATTTGACAGGAACGCGACATTGTATAGCCATTGGCAGTCCTCTGGGTTTTATCGTCCTTGTTATAGAGGATATGGTTACAAAAGTAATCATTTCAAGACAGTATTTCTGTGACAAATTCATCACATTTTTTTTTTCTTTTCCAGTTGTTGCAGTCGGTTGATGAAGATATCAGCATCAGTGGTGAACACAAAACACCTTCTCGCCAGGTAAGTGTTAAAGACTTATCCGAAACAAGTTTAACACTAGTAGCTCTGTGAGTTGTACAGTCAGCAGTATTAGTTGCTAAGCAACCGAAGCGGTCGCAATGATCTGCACAAGCTCTTATGTCTATAACAATTGAGCTGTGCTTAGATCATTGCGCGCGCTTCGGTTGCTTAGCAACCATTGCTGCTGACTGTAGACCTCTCGACCTCATTTTAGCAAAAAAAAAAATATCGAACGAGATCACGAAATTTCACGAATGTAATTTTTTTTTAATTTTTCGTTGTTTTTTTTTGTGTTTGAGCCAGCATAACGGTGCTGACGGAGGGCGGGGGTATTATGTCCCACTTCCGTTATTATTGTTATGTGGGCCGTGTTTTATAAAGCTACAAGTTGCAATTTACAAGCGGAAGTCTCTTTCTTACAAAAGCTGATAGAACGAGACTTCCGCTTGTAAATTGTAACTTGTTGCTTTATAAAACACGGCCCTGGACTGCATTGTGTGCTTACCATCAGGCGCCATTTAGTCACTTTGCCGAGCTGCTGTAAAAAAAAAACCGGCCAAGTGCGAGTCGGACTCGCGCACGAGGGTTCCGTACAAATATTTCCCTGTTTTTCCCCAGTGTTTTAAGTTGCCCAGTATTAGCAAAGCCCTGTTCCTATATTTTGCTTAGGATTCTACTGTCATCTAGTGGCGAGTAGGGGAACAAGCGTCAATGACCCCGCGCCCGCGCGTGATCACGAGCCTGCGCGGCATCCACAAAGTTCTCCTATTCGACGCTAGATGTCGTTAGCAGTAGTAAACGGTGTATATTGATTGTGACATACACAGACAGACATAAAAATTTAAGATTTTGAGACTTTTTTGAGTGGTTGTGCTATAAGAGCTACCTTCATACCAAATTTCAAGTTTCTAGAACAACTGGAAGTACCCTTTAGGTTTTGGATTTCGGCAATTTGTATGGAAATAGCCTTTGTAATGACTGTATCTTTTGATTGCGTTGACTTAGAAGGTTGATTTTTTCACAGCATCAAGGGAATGCAGGCTTGAGTATTTGATATTAATTTCAGCATCCTACCTGTCTTGACAGACAGACAGACAGACAGAGAGACGGACAACAAAGTGATCCTTTAAGGGTTCCGTTTGTTCCTTTTGAGGTACGGAACCCTAAAAACGAATAGACCAAAAGGTTCTATAAAATCAGCGAACCTGCTCACAAAAATGTCACGAAAATCGGTTGAGAAATGCGACCCGTACAGGAGAACAGCCGGACAGACAGACATACATATGAATTTTTATCCAAGCTAAAACTGAGACGTTTCGCTCACTTCACTTGCTCGGTCAAAGAGCTTGTACCAACTCCCTTTTTCCGTTAGTGTTTCATGCCCACTCGCGTGTTGACGTCCATAGTACAGGCTTGGCCTAGTTTGAGACTAGATCAATTGGTGTCAATTGTCCCATGATATTTATTTATTTATTGAAGGGCCGTGGCTGTTAGCGTACCCATGGGCATTGTACTGATGTATTGTATTCAAATTCAAAATTTTATTCAGCAAATAGGCAGTTGAATGCTCTTTAACACGTAATTTTTTCGAGTCTACCAGCGCTTTCGGAAAGACCATGATTGCCAAGAAGAATGCGCCGCAAGAAACTTGGCACAAAGTCGTTTTTTCTAAAAACAAGTTACATTAGCTCTTACAATACGTAACCACAGACAAATTACACAAAGAAACCTCACTCTGTCATTAAAAGATTGAGAGAAAAAAAAACCCGCATTTTAGAAACAGTTAGTATAACTATACTATGTATTCATTTAAACTTTCGCGATTTTCACACATTATCATGATACTCGGGACTTATGCCCTTATTCATAAACGTCACTCAAGCCTCTATTAGCTAAAATAGGTTTTGTCTCCTTACTAACGGAAATGTCAATGTGACAAAAAGAGATAAACGAACTTTAACGGCATTTTAGTTAATATAGGTTTATGAATAACAGGGTTAATCGCGTAAAAAACATATATTTAAATTTGAATTTAAATACCTCGACGTTTCGGACGCGACGTTGTGTCCATGGTCTCGGTCATGGTCCATGGTCTTCGGAACCATGGACGCAACGTCGCGTCCGAAACGACGAGGTATTTAAATTCAAATTTAAATATATGTTTTTTACGCGATTAAGTCCCGAGTATCATGATAATGTATAACTATACTGCTCAAAAGAAATAAAGGGCCACTAAGTATTTTGATAGTTATGTGAAAATTACACTAAACAGTAATTCAGTTTCTGGTGAGTTATCAGACTCAACCCTTTTCTTGTCAGAACTGAAAAAGAAAACCGGATTCCAGTCTCTTTTGAAAAATATTTAGTAAAATAAAAAAAAAAATACTACTATGGATATTCATGATTGTGAACTAAAAACAATTACTTTGCTCACCCGCGACCAAGCGGTCGCGGTCGCAGTTGTGGTCGCGGGCGAGCAAACTAATTGTTTTTAGTTCACAAATATGGACCTCCGCAAAGTAACGTCTGATTCAATAAATTATTCATGATTGTTTAAAATATAAACGTTATATGTAAACTTAATGAAAATGTTTACGACGTAATTTTGAGGAGCAGAAAAATTCACGTACAATGTTGGTTCTATGCACTAACAATGTGTCACATGACTGTGTTATATTGCCAAGAAAAGTGTTAAACACCGGCATGAAAGAGATTGCGTATTGAAGACTTATCAATTAGTTTATGTCCAATAACCAACAACGAAACAGAAGATGTAAGTGGCCCTTATTTTGTTTAGCGTAGTATATACCTCCCCCCAGGTATCCCCCCGCCCCCCGCCCGTGTCGGCGTCACCCCTCACGCGCGCGTCGTTCGTGTCCCGCGCCGACGCGCGCTCCCCCGACCGTAATGGCGACTATGTCGGCGCACGCGACGAACAGGAGAAGCTGCTGAAATGACAGGACAGGCTCACCGTAGTCATCAGTAGCGACGATGAGCTCTCGCAAAGAACTACGGCAGTAACCTAATCAACTTGGTAAAGTTGAAAAACCTCAATTGTCATTTCAAAGTTCAATGTTTCAAAAATGGGTGAGTCGATTTTAATAAAACTTGGCTAAAAACTATTTCGGTTAAACTAGCTTTCGATTAAAGAAAACCGCATCGAAATAGGAGCTATGATGCCACAGACAGATACACAGATACACAGGTCAAACTAATAACACACCTGTTTTCGTCGGGGCTTAAAAACAAGGGTAGACCATACAACATTCCCCTCAGGGAGGTAGTTTGGGGATACATCCCCCTCCCCATGCTCCTCCCTACCCCCAAGCCACGCATCCGAACCCTCTCCAAACCCCTCCCACGTCCTCTCCCAGGGATCTCGAACCCTCTCCAGGTATTCCGAATCTCCTCCAATCGCAACCGGAGACTATGTAGGCCCAAGAGACGCTGCTGAAATGACAGGACAGGCTGACTATAGTCCGTTGATGAGTCATCATCATCATCAGCCTCTTTTACGTCCCACTACTGAGCATAGGCCTCCTCTCTGAATGAGAGGGCTTGGGCTATAGTTACCACGCGGTCCCAGTGCCGATTGGGAACTTCACACGCACCATTGAATTGCTTCGCAGGAGTGTGCAGGTTTCTTCATAATGTTTTCCTTTACCGAAAAGCTCATGATAAATTACAAATTTAATTCCGAACATAAGTTTCGAAAAACTCAGTGGTACGAGCTGGGGTTTGAACCCACGACCCTCTGCTTGAGAGGCCATAGGTCAAACACCACTAGGCTGTCACGACTAAACTAGGACAGTTCAAAATAAATTCAAATAAAAAAAATTATTCAGCAAATAGGCAGTTGAATGCTCTTTTACACGTCATTTTTTTTGAGTCTACCAGCGCTTTCGGAAAGACCATGATTGCCAAGAAGAATGCGCCGCAAGAAACTTGGCACAAAGTCATTTTTTCTAATAACAAGTTACATTAGCTCTTACAATACGTAACCACAGATAAATTACACAAAGAAACCTCACTCTATCATTAAAAAGTTTGAGGAGACACCCCCAAATATCCTCAAGTCATCTCTCCCGGGGATACCAATACCCATGTTCCTCGAAATCCTCTCCCAGGGAGCCCCTGTAATTTTGTGACACTAGATCACGTCTAGTTCATATTCGCGTTAACCTTGCAATTGGGTCAATCAACTTTCTAGCGTTGTTGTTCTGTGCCGTCACTCAGGAGACAGCAACGACACATTTGCTTAGAAATATGGTTATCATATACACTACTAACATGCTTAGGAGATAAGGCGTGAAGGAATAGGCTTATAACTGTTACAACTCCTAAAATTTTGTGTGTTACTGACAACCAAACCAAAGTCACACCAAAGGTCAGAGCGAACGTTTCCGAAACGAGTATGCTCATTTGCACGGTCTATAAATCTCTCTGGCCTCGGATCGCGGCTCGCTTTCGACCAGATTACAAGCTGTGTAACAATCACGACGCGTTCCCCCGGCCCGCTCGCCGCGGCTTTTTTCGTAATGACTTTCCAAGTAAATTATAGAAGATGCGGTGTCCAGGGGGTGGTTGGTCCGTGGTTAGTACCCTAGGGAATCATACTTTTAATGAGTGAACGAGGAGACGTCGCCACGGCAACGAGCAATACTTAAAAGTTGATAAACCCAATTGCTATGGGCAAAAAGTGTTTTTTAATACTTACTTAATACTTACTTTTTTTTAAGTACTTTTTGTAATTATCAGAAATATTAATAAAGGCGGCTATCATTTTACTAACATAAAAATGTTTGCCAGCTCGCCCTTGGCCAAAAACTTTAGGTGCAGTAATTTTAAAACCTTTAACGATGCTTCCATTTTTCACCTTCCCTGTATTTTACCGTTTAAAAAAAAATTACGGGTCTAAAAATCCGCCACGCCAAGTTTTTAAAATTAAATTTTACAGTTTTTCCCATTGATATACAAAAATAGACAGATACGCCACCGCTTCACCGCGCGGACAAGCAATTACAGCTGATTCGGTGACTTAGTATCCCTTGATGTTTGACATTATGCCAGTCTAATGACAGCTGATGAGTGAGGGCCGCATTTTGTCAGCGCTGAACAGGTGCGTGGCCTATCTTTAATGTTTAATGTATCGATTGTTTATTCGTGGCACCGCCTAGTTAGATGGAAACATATTATAAATTATGTAGTACATATACATAACAACGTTTAGTGTAGAAAAAGTACTGAAGTACATAATACAAGGAATTATATATAGGCACACGATGTTACTTACATTAAAGACGGTTAAATCAAGAAGACCGCCAATGCATTAGACGACCGGATAGCCTAGTGGTTAGAGACCCTGACTATGAAGCTTGAGGTGCCGGGGTCGATCTCCGGTCGGGGCAGATGTCTGTATGATGAATACGAATGTTTGTTCTCGGGTCTTGGATGTTTAATATGTGTATAAGTATGTATTTATCTATATAAGTATGTTTATCCGTTGTCTAGTACCCATAGTACAGGCTTTGCCTAGTTTGGGACTAGGTCAATTGGTGTCAATTGTTCCATGATATTTATTATGAATTATATACAAAGTCTCTTTAGTTTAAAATAATAATTGTGTTTATTCAGGCATCAATTCGTTTTAATTAAAGTTGCGTTACACCACATTATACATTACATAGCATTAAAATAACAATACAATAATATATTTGTTATTTTATGTCAAACCCTGTCATGTCAACTCATAGATGTATTTTTTTAAAGTCTTACACCTTTTTATTTTTAGGTCTAAGTGCCATATAAAGTGAATGGTACAAAGACCCCTCTACAATGAAACTAGCTGCAGCTTATTATTTTAAAGGAACGAGACTTTGTATAGACATCGGTTGTCCTCTTGCTATAATCGTCCTTGTAAATTAGATTGTATTATAAGTTGCACTGTTAAAAGTTGATGTTTTGGTACTTAATGATTTCTAGTCGGTAACGTACTTTTTAGTTTAAAAAAAAAATTAAAAATTAACATGTGTGATGTGAACTATTTTAAATATTGATAACCACAAATTGGGAATGTACACCTTCGATGTTTCATTGTAAAGTACAATATGTAACTAACGTGAGACTCAATCGTAGTGAAATAAAACGGATCACTCACGTTTACATATACATATATGTCTAGTTAGGCCCGACTCCCGACAAGTTTCGGATTAATTAGTAGCCCTTCCTCTGGGAGCGCTCGATCCAGCCGCAGCGAGACGCACACTGCGCGGCTTGCTCGCGCGACTACTAGGCGCTGCTGAATGCGGCACACAACTACCCTCGTTTTCATCGTCATTTTTTTTATTGCCAAATGCAGGGTAGCACACTACACTGATCACATCACTATAAAGGCTCGTTCACACTCACCGATGACACAGTATTCAACAGTCTTCCAACTTGGGGGCACCGACCATCCACTATCACGGTTAAAATTGGGATGACTAATTTCAATGGCTTCACGTACGTTCCGTGGAATAATAAACTACGAACATTAGTCCGAAACATGTCGGGCTAAACTCGACTCATGTGCTAGAGCGATCCGTTTTATTCCACTACTAGCTGTTGCCCGCGACTTCGTCCGCGTAGATTTCGGTTATCGCTATCCCGCGGGAACCATATGATTTTCCCGAATAAAAAGTAGCCTATGTTATTCCTCAATATTCAATCTATCTTCTTACCAAATTTCATCTAGATTGGTGCAGCGGTTTTCCCGTGAAGAGGTAATAAACAGACAGACAGAGAGACAGAGTTACTTTCGCATTTATAATATTAGTTAGGAACTATGACTGAGTCCCACTGTAGTTTCATGTTAAAAGAACCACCGCTGTTATAACAAAGCCGAACCATTTATTTGTGAGGTGCGGCCATGTTGCGTAATTTCTATGGAACTAATTTATTACACTGGTATCACTCGTGCGGTTGACAATGTCAAATGTCACCGCACTATTTGTTTAGTATATTCAAGGATCATGGAAATTAAACGGATTGACAAAGCCCATACTTTGAATCGTTCTTATTTACATTCAGCGCCATCTACCTTGCTTGAGTGACACATTCGTACCGCTGTTTTGTTATTATTTGACCCGCTGGCTACGACCTTGGCGCCATCTAGAAATTGCCTGAATTTTAACATGACTGCGGGGAACGATTCGAAGTATGGGCTTTGACACTCCGTATACTATCCTCCTTGGTATATTGCAGGTATATTGTCAATACGGCCTAGTTATATGTACTTAAATTAATATTTAAAAAAAACTGCGAATGGGTCATACGATGGTGTCCAAATAGTATGCTAGTATGCTAAGTTTCCTAATCCTATAAAAAAACGCAAATTCGAGTATTAAAGTGGCCATTCTGTTCGCGGTATTATTAGATATACTGTGACTGGAGAATGTACGTATATCTCTTTATTGCACATAAAATAACAGATAGCAGAACTAAAGCAAATGTACAAAGGCGAACTTATCCCTTACAGGGATCATTACCAGTTAACCTTCGGGCGACTGACAGGACATCAGAAAAAAGAATTGTAGTTAAAAAAAAATACAAAACTACGCTTATTTACTGGACGCCGTCGTAAGTGAAAAAATGTACAACGACAATAATTGCATTTTATTAATGAAATGTTGAAATTGTCGTTAATGGAAAACTATTTTCCAATACTGTAATTGTTATTTTTAGATTTGAAGTTGCCATTCGTAAATGGGTTTATTTAGTAATCAATTAAAAACATCAGGGACGTGTTTCATAAAGCTACAAGTTACAATTTACAAGTGGAAGTGTTAGCGCCAAAATAGTTCCTTTTAAACTTCGCGCGCTTTTAATGCGCCTGCATACTTGCAAATTTAGCTAGCTCCAATATTAGTTAAGTTGGCAGTCAGTATTCCATCTATATCTTTTATCCCTTTCCCTCCCGCACGCCTACACATCATTTGTCGCGCGCTTGAGCTGAGCGCGCACCTGATTGGCTGATTCAAACATCGCCCGCCGAGCGCCATCAAAAATGGAGTTCGAGTTCTATCTAGCAAGCCGGCAGAACACGTGCTTGTGCTGCTGAAAAATTGGAAATAAGGACTTAATCTGAGTCTTTCAGCCTCTCGATTCGTCGCGAGTGTTTAATTGGTGAAAGGAAGCTGAGGTGGCCACCTTTTTTCGACTATAACCAACATTTAGTGCTGTTTTGTGGTGTATCGGACAACGCCCTCCTGGATTGGTCTAATCCACGCCTGGCTGGACCCTAGATCCTGCCTGGATACTGCGAGCTGCGCGAGGATCCTCAAGGTAGGCGTGCTTTCCATCTGACCGCCACTGACTGCCACTTAGGTACATAGTCTAGCATACGAAAACCCGCAAATTAAGTACAGTCCACTTGCTCTGGTGGCTGCTCCGCGACCCTTCCCCCCAGGTCGTATAGAAACCTTCGTTTCTCCGCATCAGGTTCTCCAATTCCCTGACCCTAGGTAGAATCTCCGCGCTAACAGGAAGTCTCATTCTATCACCTTTTGTTAATTGTAACTTGTAGCTTTATAAAACACGGCCTAGGTGCAGCTTTGCCTATTAACTTTTAGAGGCACCGCAATAACTTGTCTCCAGGCGAGAAGCGTGCCTGTTTGCCTCAGACAGAAAAAAACCCTCTCTGACCTGACAATACAACTACGCCGCTCAACTGGTTGGGCCGAATTTAAATTCCACGTAGCACACCTTTATTAGTTTTCGTTCGACGACCATGAGACAACGTCGACGGAGCTCAGCTTGGCGGAGCTCCTATTCCACGCACTTTAGGCGCTTCGCCTTGACGCAACTCTAACCTAAACTAGTAAATAGACTCAATAGTCGTCGAACGGAAACGAATTAGATGTGCTATGGGAAGTTTAAATATGGTAGTTGACTGATGTCAAAATAAAATCATTTTACATTTTCACTTATCAAGCCTCCGAAAATACTCATAAAAAACCGATGCCTCACTTATTGCTGTAATAAAAACTATTTTTAATTTAACAAAAACTAATAAAAGAATGATCTCTGAAAATGATGACGTCATAGTTCTGTAATTCAATACAACGTCATACGGATCCGATCAAATCGTTTTGACATTTAAAAAAAAGTTGCCGATTTGACCAAGAGGCAGCTCCCCCTCCCCCCGCCCCCTCCCCCCCAGAATCACGTACCATCAGGTGACCCACTGTTCTTTTGCCTTCGTCGTATAAAAAAAAAAAGTTGTACTGTAGGCCAGAGGCCGAAAAAATCAAATCTTAGGACGAAATAAAGCCTAACGTGGTTTTTTATTCAATGACCTACAGTATTATATTTATAATCAAAGAATAAATGATAGTCAAAATTGTACTTAATTTAAAGTTTTGTAAGCAAACTCCCATACGATCAACATTATGAAATATGACCAACTGTAGTGCCCCACCGCTATGAAGTCAATCCTCTGACACATTTCACACCTCTGAAGTTTGTGATTATTGACAACTAGCTTATGCCCCGCGGCTTTGCCCCCGTGAAATATTTCACAATGGGCTGGCTAGTGCACCTCTAGGATACTCATATGCTCGCCAAATTTCAAGTCTCTAGGTCCAGTGGTTTGGGCTGTGCGTTGTCTGTCAGTCAGTCAGTCACGGTACTGTTTTATAGGTATAGAAGATGAGAACCATAGGAGAAAAATGCTAGACCTTGTTTGCCGCACGCAACAAGCAAGTGTAGCATTTTTCTCCTATGGTTAACATTGTCAATATTCAGAAGCTTCATAGCTGTGCAATGTGTCAGGATTGGCTTAAAAGATGGACTATTTTTCCACCTTACCATTGGTAACTATAGCTGGAGAACTTAGCGTTTAAGTAACGCACTTAGCTTGCCCCTGTTTCACCAACTTTACAATTGTCAGTTTTCAATGACAAGTCGGTTTCAACTGCTGACTTGAAGAGCTTTTGTTTTAGCGCGCTTCATATTGTCAAAGAAATGTAATTCGAATTGTGATATAAAACTGACAATTGTAAAGTTGGTGAAACAGGGGCGTGGTTTTTTTTTCAGGGGTTAGTTTGTGCCATATATTTGTCAGAAGCGAAAGTATTGTCTTAACATGTAGAAATTAAATGTGTATTAGAATTATAGCGTAGGTAATATTGTGATACTGTAGATCTGATATTTAGCTGTTTGGTCATTTTGAAACAAACTATTAAAAATATATGTAAAAATTTTTTGCTTTTGTCGTATGTCTAATTATGTAGGTTAGTGTCCTATCCTATATATCGTCGGGGATAGTGCAATACCGCGTAACTGGCATTGGTTAATACTAGAGTTGTGCCTGCTCGGTCTTTAAAGGGAGCGCTCCGATCTCGTTCAATCGGTGAAAGGAACTAGTTCGTTACTTTAGTTCAGTAGTTCCGCGCTGCGTTGCCCTACTCGGTCGCTCCGGTCGGTCACTCGCTCTCGCGCGCTCCCGCTCCGTTCCGCTCTTCCGCTCAGCTCAACCACTCCTCTACTTACTGAACTAAAGGACCGAAGACCGATTCAGATCGTGCGAAAGGATTTAGTTCCTTTCGGTCCGCGATGGGAATTAATTCCTAACAGTTCTTAGTTCGCGACCGACTCAAGCCTAGTTAATACCGCGTATCTATCAAATGTAATAGCAACGGGTGTTTGAACTGGTATATTCTAGAGACAACGGATAGTGGTTTGGCCGGATACCGGATATCCGGATTATCCGGTATCCGGCCAGAACTTTTTTTACCTAAAATACCTACCTAAATGGAGTAAATTCGACGGCGCGCGGGTGCGGTGTGCGGTGCAGGTTGCATCGGTAGGCATGTTGTAGTCGCTGTTGAGGCATGTTGTAGCCGTTGCAGGCAATTTTTTGATTACTTTGTGGTTTAATATTTATGTTACTCAAATTTCAAAATCAAATTACTATCCGGTGTCCGGCCGGATACAACGCAACTATCCGGTATTCGGCCGGATACCGGATAGTGACCGGATATCCGTTGCATCTCTAGTATATTCTAATCAGGATTTCACGTTCGTTGGCGGGAAATATTAATTTGGCTGCATTTGTTAGATAGGCGGTATTAAGATTAACCAATGCCAGTTACGCGGATTTTCCCTATGGGTGTTGTGCAGATACGCAGTATTTACCAGTGCTAGTTACGAGGTATTGCAGTATCCCTGATGATATTTCAATATATTGTTTCTCTTTAAAAACGTTTGTTTTTGCAATGTCCCAGAAACTCGTTTTAATCGTTTGATTCAAAATAAATAAGTAATTTATGTGCGTAGTATTAGTAATAATAATAAACAAAAATAATGATAATGTTATATGTTTTTCTATAAATCAATTGATTGTAAGAACAAGTATTGTCCTATTGTTTTAATCATTAAACAGGTATTATTTGATTTGGCGTTTCATTTAAGAGATACCTAAACACTACTACTACAAAAAAAATTAAGACCTAGGGGACTATTACGAAATTCGAAAATCGAAGCTCGTATCGTATCGTCCCGCTCACACTCATATAAAATACGCGCACGACACGAAGTTCGACTTGCATTTCGTAGCATAGGGGCTAGTTTGATGGTAATCAGATTTTTACTATACTTAATTGAAAAAGGAACTAATTATATAAAAATTAAACAAAGGATTTAACAATTCATAAATCTATATTTCATATCGCTTACTTAGGTATAAGTGAATTTAAAAACGCGTCCCGTAGGGCTAGCACGACTGGCCGCGACTTTGTCGAGCGAGATTATATTACCCATCCCGTTGCATTCTGAGTGACAGAAAAGGGCGGGCAGTTGTTCTCGCGCGAGATAGAAGACTCACTGTGAGTTGTGCTAGACCTACTATTCGCCATCTCTTTTTGCCAAACGGTACAATGCCGCGCGAGAAAGAGATGGCGACTGTCAAAGCCAAGCCCGAATAAGGCCTCTGGTCACATTTAGATGAGAAAAAAATAATCTTAATAAATACAAGGACCATAAAACCAAGAGGACTGCCAGTGTCTATACGAGGTCGCGTTTCTTTGAAATAATAAGTCTGCTGTAGCTAGTTTTACTACGGAGGGGTCTCTGTACCATTCATTTGGTATGACATTTAGACCTCTGGCTAACACAATAGCGCCATCTAAATTCGTTTTTTCTTTCAGTTCATAGATGGAGCTCTTGTGTTAGCCAGAGGTCTAAGTGTCATACAAAATTAATGGTACAGAGACCTGTCTATAGTGAAACTAGCTACAGCAGGCTCATTATTTTACAGGAACGCGACATTGTATAGCCATTGGCAGTCCTCTCGGTTTTATCGTCCTCGATAAATACAATTTTTATCACCTCTTATATCTTTTAAGTTAAAATTTAAATCTTACGGTTGACTGGTAGAGATCCCTTATAGGGATAAGTCCGCCTTTGCATTTGTAACCTGTCTTTATTTCTGTATTTCCTGTACAATATAGCGTTCACTTACTAATCTTTAAGTGGGTGATCTTGCCGTGTTGTATAGGCCGAACGGTGGATTTAGATCGCACGGCAAAATTCGAAGGGGCATGCGCACAAGTCAATTCTTAGGTCTATTTGGTTGCGCAGAGGGGTGAGGGGAGGGTGCGCGCTGGCGCCGACACGTTATTGGTAGATCAAGTCGTTCTTCCCCTCCCTCGCTTCGTTCACGCGTCTCGTCTCTTGGGTACTGTTGCGTACAGATTGTTTTACTATGTAGTAAGTACGTTATGATGTCGTAGTTAGTGAAAAAAATGCCCAAATATAATGTTTTAACACGGCAAGCCAGAAAAATGGTTTACGACGTGAATTGTTATGTTTAAAAGGAACCTAATTCAATCTCATGGGTAATTTAAAGCAGGTAAAAAACACTACCAAGATTCTGAATATACATACTAGCAAAATGGACGACCGGATAGCCTAGTGGTTAGAGACCCTGACTATGAAGCTTGAGGTCCCGGGTTCGATCCCCGGTCGGGGCAGATGTTTGTATGACGAATACGAATGTTTGTTCTCGGGTCTTGGATGTTTGATATGTATATAAGTGTGTATTTATCTATATAAGTATGTTTATCCGTTGTCTAGTACCCATAGTACAGGCTTTGCCTAGTTTGGGACTAGGTCAATTAGTGTCAATTGTCCCATGATATTTATTTATTTATTATTATTTATTAAAAACGAGGTGGCTAAGGTACAAAAAATGCGAAATAAGAAAAATTATGTTTCAAAGAAATACACTCAAGAACTTAGCAATTTTGTGCGCGATTCCAGTTCTCGAGCGATCTTAAACCGCCGCGCGACCTATACTGGGACACATTTTTCGTGAATTCTGTACTAGACCCAAAGTCCGTGGTGTTAGGAAGCTAATGTTTAGTAGGTATACAAAGATTTGTGGCTAATAGCGTGAAGTTATTTTATTTTTACAGTGGGTAGCGCTCTGCTGCAGTTGGCTTTCTCGAGTTCCGTGTGGATCTGTTTGAGCCGCGCGCGCGCTAGCGTCAGGTTCGCGTTCGCGGCTCGCATGCTTTCCTGGGAAACGAGATTAATTTTTAACCGACTTAAAAAAAGGAGGAGGTTCTCAATTAGTCGGAATATTTTAATACAATAAGTATTATCAAACCTTGATTAAAATACACTTAGGAAGTACCGTTAGCACAAAAGTACATATAATAAATAAATATAATTAATTATAAATCAATCTATGATATCCTTATAGTTTAACTGCAGACACTTATATATAAAAGACTAGCTGTTGCCCGCGACTTCGTCCGCGTAGATTTCGGTTATCGCTATCCCGCGGGAACTGTACAATTTTACCGAATAAAATCAAGCCTATATTATTCCTCAATGTTCAAACTATCTTCCTGCCAAATTTCATCTAGATAGAAGAGGTAACAAACAGACAGGCAGAGAGACGGAGTTACTTTCGCATTTATAATATTAGTATAGATTACCTGTCCATTAAGCAAGATTTTGTCTGCCCGAGTGAGTTTCTCAACTGCTATATCCGTTGTGTGCCTCACAAGTCCTTCTAATGTGGCTCGGAGGGATATGTTGCATTCCCCTGTACCATATTATAATTATAAACAATTACTTCGCTCACCCACAACCACAAGTGAAAATAGTTGCTTGGTTGCTTAAGTTGCAGTTATTAACTTGTATAATAACTAACCTACTTAAAATTAAACATAAAAAAACCCGACTGCAATTCCGGAAAACAATATGCCCTATATCATTCTCACAACTGAGACGAATCCAATGACACCTCATATGTTAAAATCCGTCAAAGGGTTTAGGCTGTAGAGTGTGCCAAAGAATTAGACATACATACAATACATCCTTGGGCAATCAGATAAAAAAACCATCATGAAAGTAAAGCAATCCTTACATAACTTCTGATGCAGCAGTGAGCTTGGCAGTCTGCTGGTGCCAACGGGACCCTGGAATGGGATGTGGAGAGGTGCATCCAGCTCTGACACATTAGTTGTTGGTAGCTTATTCTCTGGAAATTTTATAAATAACAGAATATTACCACCAAATCAATACTTAGATATAAACATCATGATATGCCATTTGGAACATTTTGAAATAGGAACAGAACCGAGCGCGCCGGCGGGAGCCCCGTTACAGTGAGTCTCAGACGGCTCTTACTGCTTACCGCAGAGAAGCGAGCAGCCAGCCAGTCTGCTCAGCAAGGGCAGTTTTACTTAGCATGCCAAAGGCTGCTTGTTGGTTCACCTTGGCTTTGGGCTCTAAGGGCGCGTTCAAAGAATCAGACTGGCCATAGGTGTTATTCACTGGTATGTAGCAGCCTATTCATCTATTATATGAAGAGTATTGTTTTCTTTCTTAAGTTACCGGCCTTTCAAATCACAGATTATACTGGAAGTGCCTTGGCCAGTGGTATTATTCCCAGATTTCCAATACATGTAAGTAACCTCCAATTTGAAGTTATTAGAGGCACTCTTTATAGTCAGAGATGTGACATTAGTAAACATATAAGAAAGGTAAATATTACCATCATCGGATTCCGGTGCTTCCCCTGCAACAACAAAGATCTCTGTAGACTGTGCTTCCACTGTCTGGAAGGGAAAAGACTGTTAAACAAGGTTCGGACTTCATTGGACGCTAAGACAAGTGAGCTGTGATGATGATGATGACTTAGGTAGTTGCGTTCGGTACGTCTGTAAAGTAGCAGTAAGCATAACCAATTGAACCTCAAGCAGAGGATGTTACAAAATCAAATTTCCTTCAGTATTTAAAAATTCGGTCACATAATTGAAATAAGTTGGTAAACATTTGTTACG
Organism: Clepsis dumicolana; assembly: GCA_963691665.1. Taxonomy (NCBI): domain Eukaryota; kingdom Metazoa; phylum Arthropoda; class Insecta; order Lepidoptera; family Tortricidae; genus Clepsis; species Clepsis dumicolana. Next base: position 6,578,585 of record OY829530.1, read on the forward strand.
AAAGCAATATGGAATTCTTACCGGTGATTTGCCAATTTCGATCTCGGAATCTGATTCTGAAGCCTCGCCGTCTACTACGTGCACTGCTTTCGACATTATTTTCTCGTGAAACTATTCGAATCAAGCTAAAATGTTAAAAACAGGGAAAGGGAATCTGAAAATGTTTACATTCACTATCTTGAGACGTTTTCTGGTTTTAAATACAAGCACGCTGGTAAAGTTTGATACTTCTTGTCCCTTGAAATGAAAAACGGAGACTTTATTAAATTGCAAATTACTGGTTCTTGCTCTTTATACCACATTTCATGCTTTTCCAGTACGTAAGAGTACAATTTTACATAAAATTATTACTACGAAAATATTTTCCAAATTTTCTCGATTGGTACCTAGGTAGATTCATTAAATTAGAGCAAAAGAATAAAAACGCCTTTGGGTGACAGTTAATGATTCAGTTGAAAAGACACCCTAATTTACATGAAATAAGATTTAAATTACTTCAGCGAGCTACTTTGTTGACGACCAGTACAATTGCGTGCACCAGTTTTTAAAGTGTTTATTCTGTTTTTCTGTTATTTTATATAGTCCTCTTAGTAAAAGTCCCACGGCGAAATATAAAACACAAATAATGTCATGCTAAATGACAGCACTGCCTCTGGGAGACTTCTTTTATGTGCTGAAAGGAAATGATCTATATTATATACCTACTTAAGTACTAATTTGTAATTAGTGGTAAAATAAAACACATGTGAAACATGAAGAACTTTTTACTATCAGAGTAATGTGGACGTCTTGACACAGTGACAATTTTATAATTATTTACAATAAGTAGGTATTTATTCACGCACAATTGGGATACGGTACAATATCATTCGATTCTCACTTTAAAACAGCCTCAAGGCTTTTGTAAAACCTTCATTTATAATTTCCATATTTCACTCGAAAATATCATCAAATATCTCAAGTCCTTTTGACTGTGATTTTTTTTACATACAATTCCATACAAAAACAGGTACAACCAGTTCGAGTAAGATAAAATTATTTTAAAAAGTAAGTCTCATAGGTTTTCATATATTTTCGGTAGAGATAAAATACATATATAGCAACGGGTTAAAATGTATATTAAATATATTTTAGGTAGATATAGATTTGTCGATCAAAACAATTATATAGGTAGTTTAGTAAATCATGTGCATTTTATAAGTTTTCTCTGATCATGTAAGTAATAAAAATAAAAATACGTATTCGCATTACGTCAATCAGACTTCTTTTACTTTTGTTCGGACTGTTAAAATACTAAGTCTGTTCTAATTTGAAACAAAACGTGACTGTAGTTTTTTCTAAAGTACGCAAACTATTTTTAAAATAATAATACTCATTCTCTAATATACATTAAAGACCAGACTCAATCTATCTATTTAATTTAAAAATGTGTAAAATGTAATGCCCATTTTATTTATAACGAAATTCGTAATAATTATTGACTAAAGTAGTACCTAAGGAGCGGTACAAATGTAAGCTCTGCTTAATATGCCGGTGTGTGTTGTTTCATAGTAGATCCTCTGTAAGTCGAACCTCGATTCGAAAACCTTAATAACTCGAAAAAATTGGCTGTTCCCTTCCCTTCAAGCCCAAAAACCTCCATTATTCGAAATCACAACCCTCTGTAGGTCGAAATAATCAGCAAGTCCCTACAAGCAATTTCGGTAAATATTTTCCCTCCATATCTCGAAAAAAATTGTTCGACCTCTATATCTCAAACACAGCAAATATTTAATTTTTAAACCTCTATAACTCGATCATTTGAAACTAGCTCGAAGAAAATAACTTACTCTTAAGAATTTCCCGACCTTATTTAATTTGTGGAGGGTATATTATCAGTACTGTTTAACTCGACGACTTTTGCGAACTACCCGCTTTTGATCTCGTCCTGTATTTTTTAAAAGTATGAGTTAAAATCGCGCAAGGTTAAAACAGAACTTGGGGCTAGGTGTTTTATTTTGGGAATTTATCATTTAATTTGAACTTTACCGAAGCAAGTCTAAGTTACGTAACCTTTAACTTTCAAATAAACACATAATTATGTTTATTACCTCTGTAACTTGTTTCTTTATTTATTTCACCTCTCTTGGTCAAAATTTGGTAGGCTGAATCTTTACCTCTACAAGTCGAATATAAAATGCGCCTAAGTCAAAATCTTCCCTAAGTCGAAAACTCTATAACTCGAGTTTTTTTGGTGTCCCCCTTCAAGTTCGACTTACAGAGGTTCTACTGTAATTAGTCCTTTGGAGTTTACAAGGACTGTATGGTACAAAATATTAATGGTTAATTAGACATAGAGCTCCAACACACATTTTACACATTTTGACACAACTACCTTATCATTCCCAGGTTCATCACTGATAGAATTCAACCGTCTTCTAAAATACTTAGCAAACATTATTTCTGTTTTTTCTCGGTAACTTTATTATTTAAATCACGGTATATTTTATATATGTGACTCTTCATATTACGTGTAGCCCGTTCTTTTACTACTTAACTGAAGTAAATAAAAATAAGTTAGAGGGTCCATGAAACCTGTTGTCTTATTAGGAACCTATCATACTATAATGTGTATGGAAGTAATAATTACTAAATTAGACGATAGGTTTTTCGGCACCTCTAAAACTATTACTGGCACCCTTTCATAGATATTGGAAATGCTCGAAATTGGTTTTTCCGAGTCAAATTTTATTCACTTAGCCCTTATAAGTCGAGAAGTAGTAAATGGGCATCGTGACAAAATAAAAAAGTTACCGAAAAACTCCAACAAACGTAAAATATGACTGAACTACGAAAAAACTGTCCACATCTACAAATTGTCAATTCAGTCAACAATTCTTGATTTATTATTTAGTTTCAATAAACTTCAACTATTCATAAGATACTTTGTAAATCTACTAGTTTTTAAGACATCTGAAATGCTTCTAACACAATACTTTATATTCTATGACTTCTAAGTAAACTAAATCAGAATTCTGTGGAAGCCATAAAATATAACGACATTTTAACAATTTCTCATAGCAAAACAAAAACTTTTTTTAACTTAGGAACTTCTCTGCACTCAATAAAATTACTTAAGTGCAAGTCAAAACATAAGAAAAGCGCATATCTTTTTGAACAAGTTAAAAATATAAATATTTAAAAATTCAATACAATTCTAAGTTGTTACCGTAACTTATATTTTGTGTTGCACTCATAGAAAATCCTAAATCAATTCCTTAAAAATCGAATTTTAATTCCTACGCGTCGGATGATTAGTATTAACTATATAAATGCAAATTATTTTATATTAATTTATTTTTAATTTTCAATGATGGTGTTTTATCCTAAGAAGCCAACCATAGGTGTGATATGCTTAAAAATTGCATATTTTTACTTCAGATTGCTTGAAAATATTAAATTAGAACTTATTTTTAATTACATGTTGATATTCTTAGTAGAAAACCGTAGTCATTACATCACATGTGTGAACATCAAACATTCAAATTATTGTTTTCCAATTCCCAAGTTTTTCATTCACATAAAACACATAAAAAAACAATTTTAATGAAATTTGCAGTGTGTAAGGACAAAATGCCTTGTTTTAAGGATTCTGCAGTAAAGCTACAATAAGAGCTAATAACAGTAGTTTGTTTTCGTAAGTACATCACCAGTGTTTAAAGCTACAAATTACAATTTACAAGCGGAAGTCTCATTGCATCACCTTTTGTTAGAAAGATACTTCCGCTTGTAAATTACAACTTGTAGCTTTATAAACCACGACCCTTGCTGTCTATGAAAATACTTGCGTTCTTTATACAGTGCAATTACTATGATTTAGCTGATGACAAGTTGAGACAGACAATAAATATGCTCATCACGTGCCTTTCTCGTCTGTCGTGGAAAAACTCAGAATAATGTGGACTATCGCTAGTAAAAAATCCGTCTAAGTATCTGTCATTCTCCGGCAATGAAAGATAAGCTACTTTGCCTATGATTGATGGAAATTTACAGATAGACCTCAGTCGAACTCAACACTAGCGATCATAGCGGATTTTTGACTCGCGACAGCCCTCGTGTACTGTACTTAACAATGACTGCAGAACCCTGCGTTATACATACGTAATGTACACCTCTATGCACACTTGCATAACTTACTATAAAACGCTCAATAGGCACTTAATAATTAAAATTAAATGTAGATTAAATTAGCAGACCTAAGCTTGATACTTTTACGGCTTTTTAAAATCCAAACTTATTTATGATTAGGTTAATTTAAGCTACAAATATGATTCATGGAACAGGCAGTGAAATGAAAATGCTTGACTGAATCTACCAGACTTTACGCGTCATTAAAAATTTGGACATAGGTAAGCTTAAAACGAAACGTTTTAAAATTATTACATTCTCAAAAAAATATTCATATCGTGGTAAGCATATCCAAAATTTTGTTTAGTAAATTTTATGAAAATAAGCGATACCCAGTATACGCTCATAGGAGCACTTACCCTGTTGCTTTAGTTGATGTTTAAAACAAACAATGTTTTTATAAAATTTTACTTCAAATTCCCGTCGCAAAAAGAAGCTTAAAATGTTGGGACAATATTTATTGCTTAAGACTTAACACAAAGTAAATTACCTTTCCTTATCGTGGCTTGATTTTTCTAATTTTCCTATTAATTACTAAATGAATTCCTAAAGACGCTTATTAAAACATGCCATACGCTTTGAACTTAAAACTAAAACACTAGAATTTTCTACACTACATCATTGTTATTGTTCTATGTTGTCTATAACCAGTTGGTATATTTTAAGTAAATCTATTTTTTTATTAAAATAATAATTATTTATGTCGGCATGCTTCGTATTGCTATGTACTCACTATTCAATTCAATAATCAATATTGCCACTTCGAATAACAAAAACCTCATCTCAAAGGCTTCGAATTCATTTAAAACTATTTAAACAAATTGAAGACAGACTTTTATAGTTAAATAACTAGCTCTTAAAATGTAGTTTCCGATGTTAAAAATTGCATGGAGTAATGAGATTCTCAAAATATAAAACTGAAGTAATGATGGCGTTAACTATCCGTCAGGATAACTTGTCATTGTTCACATAACTTGCTTGCTCGGCTTCATTATAACCCGCCTCGTGTGTAATGACCAACTTATCTCACTTGTATCATAATGGACTATTGGCGATGGATGGGAGGAACCGGATTCAACCTGGACTTTGACAGAGGCTTAGCGGACTGTTATAGAGGTAACGTAATTACATTGATAATTGCAATTGTCAATCTGTTAGGTACGTTATTTATTGACAATTCCAAGTGAAATACTATCGATGTCATTTCAATCGACAAGATCAATTATTCAGGTACTTCAATGAAGCATGTCATCGGGAGTCTATAAAAATCTTCATCAGTTACTTCAGTCACGCAAATGACATTGACAATCAGTTCAATTCGATCGGTAAACGATCAATTGATTTTGTCAATCACTTAGAATTGATCGTCTCGGGGCCTCCTAATAATCAATCAATGGTGAATTGCTTATAACCTCAGAATACAGAACAAACCAGAAGCCGCCTTCAGTCACAAGCGCACGCCGTGTACTATGTCCACTTTTTATTGATTTGGCTAGGTACCCGTTTTCATTTAAAATATAATCATATTATCCTATTTTAATAAGCCCAATTTCATTTCATTCAACGACACGAGATGGGATTAATTAGTATTGTCATTCGTACAACACGTCATGATACGCTGCGTGCACGGAGATAAATAATAAATAATAAATATCGTGGGACAAATTGACACCAATTGACCTAGTCCCAAACTAGGCAAAGCCTGTACTATGGGTACTAGACAACGGATAAACATACTTACATAGATAAATACATACTTATATACATATCAAACATCCAAGACCCGAGAACAAACATTTGTATTCATCATACAAACATCTGCCCCGACCGGGATTCGAACCCGGGACCTCAAGCTTCACAGTCAGGGTCGCTAACCACTAGGCCATCCGGTCGTCGAATGACGCCGGATGACATGCAAAAGTAAAAAAAAATGGTGAAGGGTAGGTAAGATAGGGTAGGTGTAAAAGTGATGCGATTAGTGTAGTGTGCTACCCTACTTTTGACAATAATAAAAATGACTATGAAAACAAGTGTAGTTGTGCGCCGCCGTCAGGTGTGCCGAGCAGCCGCGTGAGCAAAGCCGCGGCGCGCAGTTTACGTTTCACAACCGGGGAAGCGTGTGCTCCCAGAGGATCGACTACGGATTACTTCGAAACATGTCGGGTTTTACTCGACTGACATACGCGAGTGATCCGTTTATTTCACTACGCGAAACTACTCCATTAAAATTTAAGATTCGTTTTAGTTGCTTCATGCACTCATAAAGGTGGGCTCACTCAGCCACATGGTGGGTACCGCACGACAGTCAGCGGCGGCGAGGCAGGCCCAGGCGGAGATGGCGAGACGACCTAGACTCCGAATTAAAAGATTGGCCAGATGCGGCTCGGGATAGGGAGAAATGGAAGTCAAGAGGATAGGTCTTTGCCCAGCAGTGGGACACAATTACAGACTAAATTTAGTTGCTTCAATTTTAGCGCTCACGGGTTCTGGTTTATTCTGTATTCTGAGCTCGTAACATCGGAAACTCTAAAAGCCCGCGAACATCTTGGCGTCGAGCCGCGGGCGCCACTCGTGATACACGTGCTGGAGCGCGGCCAGCCTGCGCGCGAGGGAGCGTGCGCGCGTCCACCACGCCGCCGCCACGCAGAGCAGTGAGGCGTGGGCTTCGCAGTGGCAGTGGGGCGCGGGGCGCGGCCGCTTCGCCACGGTTCTGGAAGGTAAAAAAAAGTTTATCACCACCATCTGCAACTACACAGCCTGCCACTACAAAGTGCAAAATTCGAACTTCGTATCGTGCCGTCCCTCTCAAGCTAATATTATTTAACACGAGAGTGAGCGGGACGATACGATACGAACTTCGATTTTCGAATTTCGTAGTATGGAGGCTGGGCCGTGTTTTATAAAGGTGCAATTTACAAGAGGAAGTCTCTTTCTAACAAAAGGTGATAGAACGAGACTTCCGCTTGTAAATTATAACTTGTAGCTTTATAAAACACGACCACTACTTCACTAACTTTACATTACTAATATCAGATTATAATAGCAATTTGGTATCAATTGACGAGCTCCGAAATGTAAGCTCCACTAGATGGCGTTGTTCATCATGTATGGGAGTAATACCCCGGCTAAACAACGCCATCTAGTGAACCTTATATTTCGGAGCTACACAAGTTATCATGGAGATTGGCAATCTTTATATTACTTGTCTCTGATATTAGCAATGAAATATAGATCGAAATGTCGTAGTAAACTGACATTTGTAAAATTGGTGTAATAGGGGCCAGGGGGCTTGGGTTCAAAGGAGGACTTCTAAAGCAAGCGTCAGTCAATGATATTACATATAATCAGGATGTAGATTCAGATAGAGGAAGGAGATTCACTAATGACTCATTTGACCACTCTTTCTGACAGTTCACTTTAAACAACTCTACGGAGGTAACGTGACTTCGTGTTACTGGTTCTTTTTTGAAACGTAATTTACTAGGAACATCACATTATATTTTACTCTGTAATACCATTGTGCAGTTTCCTCGCGGCGACGCGATTGACGTTTGCTTCGGAAGCCAACCTTAAAACTTTGTAGTGAATTGCATCGGAGAGGCCCTACTGTGGCAGATATTATATGCGGTTGATTTGACAGCTGTCACTCTCATATAAATATGTTTTTTTTTGTTTAGAATTTTTATGGAAGTGACATACATAGACGTAAACCGACCACATAGAAAATCTACTATTACAAGACACCTACAAGCGTAAAAGAGAAATAATTCTAGTCAACGTGCTGATTACGCTTACAAGTGCCTCGTAGTTAAGGGTCCACACGTTTTAATCGATTAAAATATTCAACACGGTAAATTTGGAATAAAGCTCACAAGCGCAGCCCACCAATCACTGTTTAAGAGGTGACAGTTCGATTCGAACTTTTGGAACCTGTGTCTTATTCAAACGGATAACTAGGTCGCGACACATTTAGAAATTAATTGTGAGTGTGTCGAGATAATTTACGCCAATTCCCTGTGAAAAAACTTTGCTCAAGCATAAAATAATACTTTTTGCTGTGCTGCTTGCCCTCTCCTTCTATCATGGCCCACAGAATTTCACCCAAAAACTTTATTACTTAATATTTTCGCCAATTCCATAGGAATTCTATTGAAGTGGACAATAATTTCGTTTACAATAAATTGATACGTCTGCTCGTTGTAATATAAGTATTATAAAACGTAAAAGTACTACAATTTTAAACATTAGCGCAAGCTTTCTAATGCATATGTAAGTGGCAATAATTCAGTGAACAAGTGTATAGCGTCATGCATGGTTTGGTGAGCCATGAAATGCAGGTACGAATCCCGCTTGATCTCCGACCATACATTTATATACGTGCTTTTAAATGTTTGTGTGTTACCATGTATGGCTCCTTAGGGCATGGGGGCTTAGCCAGTTACCATGCGTGGTCCCTGATAGTCGCCGACGCCTCGTCGACCCCCCATGATCTTAAATTCCGACAAAGTTTTTGCCATTTAGTACATTTATAAATCATATTAAAATTACAAGCTCAAAAAACGTTTATTCAACTTCGATTTTTATTACCTATTCTAAGGATAAAGGCAACGTTTGATAGGACTTAACTTTTTCTACGTGAATTTTAACGAATATAATTGCATTGTTGTATTTATTAAAAAAGTCAATAACACCTAAATATTTTGGTCTCGTGGCCACTCGTAGACTGCGATTATAATTAATTTAAATCAAAGTGGTGACTCACAGCCTGCAAGCGATCAAAGCAATTTAACCCTTTAAAGTTAAACTACCTTTTAAGTGAAACTATCAGCGCTTCGTAAAATTATATCTGCCGCTAAAAATGCACCAAGATACGAAAGTCATTAAAAACACATTTTTAACGTGTACCGAGTTTTTTTACTGACTGTACTTATTTACTATATCTGCATTGACAGCCAATTTACAAGCTTTATGTCAATCGGACAACTACAAATAGGTCAATTTTAACTTGCAAGATTTGCTTACAGACACACACCGGGACTTGTGAAACTAAAGCTTGTACAAAAACCCTCAGTATCTTACCGGAGGTCTGAGCGCGCGTGCGCGGCGTCACTCTGCCGTCATAGCGCCGTGTCGAACATCTGCAGCGAGCGCATGATGACGTCATCCTTGAGGCAGGACTCGAGGAACTCCTCGATCGTGATTACGCCATCTTGGTTCAGGTCTAGTTTGTGGAACACTCTGTCAACCTGCAATAAGATAATAGACACTGTTAACATGACTCTACTGTGAGTTTCAATCATAGTGAAATAACGATGAAAACGAGGGTAGTTGTGAGCCGCCGTCAACTGCGCCTAGCAGCCGCGCGAGCAGAGCTGCGGCGCGCAGTATACGTTTCGCTACCAGCGTGGGCTATACTCGACTTGACTGACATACGCGAGTGATCCGTTTATTTCACTACTAGCTGTTGCCCGCGACTTCGTAAGCGTAGATTCGGTTATCGCTATCCCGCGGGGACTATACAATTTTTCCGAATAAAAAGTAGCCTATGTTATCTCAATATTTAAACTATCTTCTTACCAAATTTCATCTAGATTGGTTAAGCAGTTTTTCCGTGAAGAGGTACCAAACAGACAGACAGAGAGACAGAGTTACTTTCGCATTTATAATATTAGTTAGGATGAAGATAATAGACAATTACATAGCAATAATGACTTTGTAGGAAATGTAAGACGAACTATAGTGAGCGCGTCATCTGGCCCCTATATCACCAACGTTACAATTGTCAGTTTACAATGAAAATTTGATCTTCATTACATTGCCAATACGAAGCGCGCTAAAACAAAAGCGTTTCAAGTCAGCAATTTACACCGAATTGTCATTTCAACCTGACATTCGTAAGGTTGGTAAGTGTTCACTGCTGCCCATTAACACCTTAACTCCACAGGGATTGCAGATGCGCTTGCTAACCTAGAGGGCTGAGATAAAATACCTCTTGTGCCCGTAATTTCCCAGGCTGTCTGACTATCCACGTGGAAACACAACAACGCAAGCACTGCTGCTTAGCGGCAAGATTTCGCAAGTAAGATAGCTGTAGCGATCCAGAAGGACCTTGCTCCAGGTCCTAATACCCGTGTAATACTACTCTATAAACGTAGACTAGTGTTATTAAAGCAATACGTTTTTATGGCTGCAACAAAGACAAATTAAAAAGTTGACAGCACGACGAAGGCCTGCTATAGTTAGTACACCATACACCACGAAAAGAAAATTAAACAAAAATGTGTTTATTTAATGCAGTTTTTTAAAGGGTGCAGCTGACTATGCTACTCGACAACCCAAGATTTCTCTAGATTACAATTAATTCTATTGACAAACATCTCTTCTGTCAAACCACAATTCATGTTGAAATTACATAATGTATTTACCATCATTCCTAGTTAATAAACTTTATTTAACAAAGCCCACACTTTAATCTCACCGCATTCATTATGAAAGACCAAAATAAACCCATCAACAAAATAATATTCTCTCATAACACTTCTATGAACGACTGTACGTAAAGATGGCGCCCGTTTTACGGAGCGCCACGGAATCGCGCAGATTGGCCGTAACATAACAAGAAGAGTCATTTAAAAGTTTTGTCGCTTTGTCTGTGGTTTGGCTGCCAGTGCGGAGTGGGAAGCGGAAACATTTGTTTTTGTATTCTAGAATTCGTAGACCGAGTCATAATGTTTTTCTATATAGCGCCATCTATGTTTCTGAGTGTCATGTCATACGAAATTAATGGTACAGACACTAAAGAGAAAAATACCTACAGCATTCTTAACATAAGATTGAACAGGAACGCCATATTGTATAGACTTTTTTTGTGATTCATATACTGGCGCAGTCAGCTGCGAACTTTAGTCAGACATTTTGCGGCTGACTGCCGCGCTGCAAGCCCAGTATTAAGTTATATTCTCGAACAACTCCAGCAAAACTTTGACGTTGCGAAGGAACCGGTAAAATGTAAAGTTGGAAGAACGCTTATTGTTGGTACATACCGCGTTAGTAAGTAGGTACATTTCTCAGTAGGTAGTTTCATAAATAGAACAAATAAAAATACGAAATTATGTATAACGCAGCTTATTGATCGACAGACAGATAGACGTCTCCTAAAAAAACCGGGCAAGAATATGGCTGGCCATGCCTATAGTGTAGAGTTCCATAAACGTTACTACAAAGAAATGAAGTATCGATGAAAAGGGCGTATCTTCATGGCATTTAAGCACGTCGTTTTGTTGAGAAGCGCAGGTTTTCGGCAATAACTCAAAAACGATTAAAGCACTGCCTTTGTAATTTTTTTCATATTCTTTGAACATACGGTTTAGAGGATAAGGGGAGGGGGAGGGGGGGAACACAATTTAGGTAACTTTCGCTTCGAAAATATTCGCATAATCAAAAAAATTGGTTACAAACCTCAAAGTGTTTTTAAAGGAGCTGTCGAAATTATGTGTCACACGTTGATGTTTTCAACTTTTCTTACATGTATGGAATGGAGTGTCGTCGTCCCCCCCCCCCCCCCCTATAAATGTTTATTTTTGTACATTACACCAGCCGTGTCCATGTGAAGTGAGTATCTATGCTAAGTGTGCCCACCTGTTCGTTGGCTTTGGCGTCAGTCTGTTTGGCGTGCGGCGAGCCGGGCGGCGCGCGCCGGCCCAGCAGCTCATGGACCGCCACAACCACCTCGGCGAGCTCGCCTCGCGTGATGGCACCGTCGCCATCCACGTCGTAAAGCCGGAAGGCCCAGCGGAGCCGCTCGTACACGGAGCCGCGGAGGAGAGTTGACAGAGTCACCAACAGTTCCTAGAAAGAAAGTTACGACTTTACGTTACCTTCAAGGTCTATCAATGTAAAATAATGTTTGGTTCCTTGAGCCTTAATAAGGCAGAGGAGATTTAACGTCCACATAGACTTGAAAATTCAATATTATTACCTGAATAATATGGTACAATGTCAATTGTGTTTATTTAAAATGCGATGCGACTTGCTTCAAATAGTACTTTATGATATAAGTGCGGAATGTTTGTCATTATGCACGACGAGTCCTGGGGTGTCTAGACCCGAGCCGTGAGGCGAGGGTCGAGACTCAGGACGAGTGAAAATGACACTTCCACACGTGTACCTAACGATGTTTTTTGATACATTTGCGAGACAATTACAATAAAACCAAAGGCGGTGAGCTGGCGGGGGCTGCCCTGCCGTGGAGGAGGAGGAAGGTGTAGGCGGCCCGGTGCCGCCGGCGCCTTGGAAAAGTAAAAAGCACTAGTACGAAAAATACAACTTTCTGCATGATACGTAGCTACAAAAAATACCACTTTTTAACCGATTTCAAAAAAGGAGGAGGTTCTACGTTCCGCTGTATTTATTTTTTATTTATGTATGTACATCGATTACTCCGTCAATTGTGGATCGATTCACAAAATTCTTTTTTTATTCAAAAGAGTATACTCCTGAGGTGGTCCCATTGTCATCAAGTCATGATCTGATGATGGGATCCCAGGGAAATCGAGGGCAACCCTCAAATTTTATAGGCACGTATCACGTGTTTCATATATTTTCTAAGGTTATTCAAGTATTTGCGTCTGATAGTCATCATCTCATGATGATGAGCTGATGATGGAAGGTACAACTCCTTAGCGATTATGAGTTGGAGGATAATTCTGAAAATATTAAATCATTATTCGAAAGGCTATACTCCTGAGGTGGTCCCACTGTCACCAAGTCATGATCTGATGATGGGATCTCAGGGAAATCGAGGGCAACCCTCAAATTTTATAGGCACGTATCACGTGTTTTATATATTTTCTAAGGCTATTCAGGTATTTGCGTCCGGTAGTCATCATCTCATGATGATGAGCTGATGATGGAAGGTACAACTCCTTAACGGTTAGGAGTTGGAGGATAATTCTGAAAATGTTAAATTAGCGTAAAATTGTGAAATAAAAATCTTTTAACAAAAAAGTAAAACCGTCTTCAAAAAAAAAACCTTAGATAAAAACGTAAAATAATCCTCTAAAATAATGATAAATAAATAAAATGCGTTTATTTCGGACAACAGAAACTAAAGCCTAAAGTTATATGGCCTAGCACTAAGCACCAGATATATGAAGTCGGTGCTTCATTCAAAGAATATTCCGCTCTCACCGCACCGACTTCATATTTCTGCTGCTTAGTGCTAGGCCATATAACTTTAGGCTTTAGTTTCTGTTGTCCGAAATAAACGCATTTTATTTTATTTTATTTATTTATCATTACTTTAGAGGATTGTTTTACGTTTTTTTTTTAAGGTTTTTTTTTTAAGGCGGTTTTACTTTTTTTGAGTAACTTTATTAAAAAAAATCATTTGTCGGGTACATGTTCCATAGCAGCTAGGTATTGATTCAGCGGTAGATATAAATATAAATATAAATCGCCATACAAAGAGGAAACGCAGCTAGCCTTATGGGCACCCTGCCCAGTGACAACGATCTGGGCGATATTTGTACATATAGATATTTAAATTTAGAATAATTTAGTTTAAGTTTTTTTTTTTACTGTTTTCAATGCTGTGTTATGATAATGTTTTTTTATGGCATTTTATTAGAATGAAAGATTAAATCATTAGCTAGTTTCATAAATATAAATGGGGCCTTATTAAGGGTAAAAATAAACCTGTTTTAACTAAAATGCCGTTAAAGTCCGTTAATTAATTAAATTAGAAATATAATTAGGTAAAAGTGACTGACGTGATTTTGCACACCTGCATGCAGGTTGGATACGCATGAACTGTTCTAGATTTAAGATCATTGTAACCGTGTTCCAGCAAATAAATTATTTTGAATTTGAATTTGAATTTGTCCTTTTTTGTCACATTGTCATTTCCGTTAGCAAGAAGAAGACAAAACCTATTTTAGCCAATGGAGGCTTGAGTGACGTTTATGAATAAGGCCAATGGGAGTTTTTCGCTGCTACCAATGATTGCTCGGATGGCGCAGTTGGTAGCACAACGCCACAGATATATAATACCCACTGTTCGAGCAGAAATCTGAACCGGAGTTCAAAATGCAGCGAAACTTTGTGTTCTATTAAAAACTCAACAATAGGTAGTTGTTAACGTAGCTCGTTAACCAACAAGTTTGTAACTTTAAACTGCTAACTAACTAGGCTATGGTTAACGACGCACTAGCTGACAGTTGATATTTATATTAGTCTACTAGTTTTCGCCTGCGGCGTGGCAGAACTCCCTATACAGAGGGTCGAGCACGACTTTTCGAAAACTGCGTCACGTAAAATCGAATAGTAAACGTTGTCGAGTTTGTATGACGTTTGGAACAGCGCCCGCCCGTGAGCGTATTTGGAACTAAAATTTAGTATGAAGTTTCTCGATCTCGATACGATAACCGTAACGTTACGCAGCATTTGTAAAGTCGTGCTCGACCCTCTGTGGTTATTTCGCATTCCCCTTTCTCTCAAAGTTCGATCGTAACTTTGCAAATAACGTTTTTCCCTTCTATCTTCCACACACACACACTTTTCACCACAGTTGGTAGCGCTACGCCATGGTATGGTGGATACCGTGGGGTCGCGCTACCAACTGCGCCATCCAAGCATAAATTGTGCGAGTGGGAATTAGTCGGGTTGTTAATTACCTAGTCTGTTTGTGAACTTCTGAGAGGGGCCTATGCCTGTGCCCAACAGTGGGACGTAAACAAGGCTGGTGATAGTGAAATAAAAACGGATCTCTCACGTATATAAGTCGAGTTTAGCCCGACATGTTTCGGACTAATTCGTAGTCCTTCCTCTGGGATCGCACGACCCAGCTGCGTCTGCCGCCGCTGGGTCGTGCGCTAGTGACTATGATCGAGTCTCACGGTAGTTTCATGTAAAAAAAAGGCTGGTGATAGTGATGAAGTTATTTTGTAAAAATAAATAATAATAATAAAAAATAATAAAAAACAAATAGCATGTTTTTCAAAAATAAAATCTATCGAGAATTTTTTTAGTAATCGTGTTTTCGCGTTAACAAAAAACTAGCTAATGAACTGAAGATATACATATAAAAAGATCACTGTTCAGATAATTAAGTAAGTATTTTATCTATAATTTCTAAAATGACATTTTGGCTACACACAGCGCCTTAAAGGCTATTTCAGCGTCGAAATGCTAAATTAGCGGTCATAGCCGTCGACTTTTGTTCGAGAGTGAGCTCACACAAGCTAGCATTAAGAGCTTTATTAGCTCGAGTAGTCCGAAGTGACACCATTGATATGATAGTGGATGACTATGCAAGTACAGCCAGCAAAAAACTTGCGATAAAATGTTTTTTTTTTTTTACTAAAACTTAATAAGTACTTTATTATTACATGAAATATTAAATAATTAATTAGGTACATCATAAAATTTAAAATACTAACTAAACCTAAACTAAAGATAAAAAATCTCTCCCTGATCGCCGCCAATGGGAAGGGTGTCCAGAAGGCTGGCAGCATTGCCACGTTGTATGGCACAATGCTGATTCGGTGAGAGAAGTACTGGCCAGCCCTCTGGTCACGGGAGGCCTCTATAAGGCGCGCCGAGAGATCTTTATATAAATGGCGCGCGCTAGGCCCCCAAGATTAATAACCATTACTTAACCGAAAACACTTCACTAATATAAACTACCGTTTCTGGCTCGGGTCCTAACCGCGTGCACTCGTTTCGCTGAAATCTTAAAGTTTCACTTGAAACCCTGCCAACGTTCGAGTTTCCAATCAAGTTAGAGTCAGTTTCATTGCTCCTATTCATAATTTATGAACTTTAAACGTTTAGTGTGTGAGACACAGTACTATTATTTATCAGGATAGGGAAAAAGTTGTATGAGAACTTCTTTACGCGTTCCAGCTTTAAGCGTTTCAAAAACATAATTTAATTGTACTTATAAAAATTGTTTGCTGTCGTACGTGCCACTGTAGTGGCACTGCCAATTTGCTTCTAGTAAGTAATTCAGACTTAGAGCAGGAAAAGAATGGAGATGTTAACGCGCGATTTCTCCTCTGATAAAAATCTAACATTAAGTCTGACCAAAATGATCAGGGTCTGTTGATTGTGTGCATGTTTTTGGCATTTGTGTGACAGTTTTGTTTTAATGTGTGTTTGTAGGAACGTAACGAAGTTTGACAGGAGCGCAGACGTGTGCTGTACGTGTGTGTTCCTCGTCCCCCTCAAAAAGTGGCGGAAAAATTGTAGTGCATAGATAAGCCAAAGGCGCCTCCCGTCCTTCTGCTTTATGAATTCAGACGTAAACGCGAACGTGATCGAGATGTTTTTTTTTGGTCGTTGCTTACACTAGACGCTCAGAGCCATCGATACGTTTTTTTGTGTCAAAAATTACACAAGAGGCTCAAATCGCTGAAATCAAGATTACAAAAATAACCTTTCCGAAGCACCACGGCAAAGTTTCAAGCACCCTTTAGGTCATTCGGGAACAGCCTCTATCGTAACGATCAAAACAGGCATTAACCCCTATAGCTAGGTACAACCAGGTTAGGTAAAAAGGACCCTATGTGGATGAAGTTAAGGGAGGTTTTGTATTGACATGTATGGCTAATGTGTGCAGTGAAGCGTTACATGATGGGGGAAGTTTGGATGTGATATATTTGTACTTTATTCATACGAGCTTTCTTAGAACATTCTTATGTAACAAGTTTGTAGACGACGCAATGTTATAGTTAGTTTTAGCTCCTAAAAATACAAAAAGATACTCCTACTGAGATCATGAGTTTTAGCTCCATTTTATTATCATTTTTGTATTAGGTAAGTCTAGTTTTTAAGTTACTGTCTAAAGAAATTATTCATTTCGTAACCTGTTACTAGTGCGATCCATAGCAAATAAAGATGCTTAAAAGCGTTGGTGGGTAGAAGTAGAAGACACCATTAATTTTTGATATCGCCGGTACGGTAGTTTACGTAGCTAGATGATAATAATAACCAGCTGTCCAGCTGCTTAACGAATTTTTCTTTGCATTGTCATTGTTTGTTGAATAATATAATGATAATGAAAGAACGGAAAGTACCTAGTATGGAAGAACGGAAAGTGCCTAGTATGGGACGCTACATGCGTCAGCACTGTTGCCGCCAGCCACCTGAGCCGTACCGTCCGCGCCCCGTCTGCAGCCGCGGAGGAGGCCGGTGCAAAGAAACGGCTTAAGTACGCAGCCTTGGAGCAGCTGTACCACTTTGTTCCTGTGGCTGTGGAGAACTTGGGCAGTTGGGGTGCGGATGCAAAGGGTTTTGTGCGGGAGTTGGGTCGTAGGCTCGCGGATGTCTCTGGTGACTCCCGCTCCAGTTCGTTCTTGGTGCAAAGGTTGGCCATCGCCATTCAGCGCGGTAATGCGGCGAGTGTGATGGGGACCTTTGCGCCGGGAACGGTCAGGGGCGGGTTATTCGATTAGTGTTTTTAGGGGTTTATTTTTGACATTGATTAACTAACATAGTAATCAAGTAGGACCAATGTTACTAATCATAAAGGATGTTATACTACACTTTAGAATTCAGTCATATATTTAAAATTCTGTTATTTTTAAAGCTTGGTAACCTACATTGTACTAAAAATATAATGATATGTAATGAATATAATGATTTGCGAACGCTGTTGCTACTTCCACCTACTAACGCTTTTCCGTCGATTTTCCTACATTTTCGTGTTTTACTCGCCCCACTCGCCTACAATAAAGTGGTCCTTCGAACCGGATCTACAATAATAAGCATGTTTACAACAAAGTTGTTATATTATGTAACAAAATGCGTTAGAAACGGGAGAAGTACTGAACCAGGCGTTACTTTTGCGGAGTTCTGTATTCATGTATTAAAAATAATTATGTATATTTCCGTGCAACACCACCACCTCCATTGCTACATGTTCCAGTTGTCCTAGAAACTTGAATTTTCGCATCTGTTTTTTTTTATGTCTATTCTGTTGTATAATGTCAATTGTGTGTTGATCAATACAAAATGACCCCACAATGCGTAAGTAGATTTTGTTTAGGAGCATCTGAGGGTCGAGCACGACTTTACGAATGCTGCGTAACGTAAAATCGAATAGTAAACGTTGTCGAGTTTGTATGACGTTTGGAACAGGGCCCGCCCGTGAGCGTATTTGGAACTAAAATTTAGTTTGAGGTTTCTCGATCTCAATACGATAACCGTAACGTTACGCAGCATTCGTAAAGTCGTGCTCGAACCTCAGGGCGCTGCTAACACTGGACTGGACTTTTCATTATGTCTATTACAGTTAGAATATAAAATAGGCAGTTGCAAGTGTTACTCACTCGAAAACTGATGGCGCCACTGCAGTTGACGTCAAAGGCTTTGAACACGTAGTGTGCGTACAACGCTGAATCTGTAAAAAAATAAAAAATATGTTTTCTGTAAAAAAAAATTGTACCTAACTACAAGTTTTTTTTGCCAAAAGTAGGTACCTACTTGTGTGTGTTGTTGTTGTATACTATTCTAATGAAAATATTGGCCACAAGTATTTTGATCGTTACGTGATAATTATAATTACTCAAACAGTTTATTGAAATATATATATTTTTTTATTATTTTTTATTTTTTTATTTCCAAACTTACAATGCGATGCGATAATGCGATAATGTAGCAAACAAAATTGAGAGGTATTATTTAATATAAGTACTATTACTTATATTAAATAATACCTCTCAATTTTACATTTCAGTAGCTAGGTACGTTAAGTAGCGTAACATATTTTAAACAGCGCAATTTTTGTGAATTCGCTCAAAGCACAGAAGAATAAGTCCTGATCCTCTGCGATAAGGTTGAGAGTGTGGAACGCGCGCGTCAGCGGCGCCTCGCGCAGCAAGTTGGTGCGCCTGCAGCGGCAGCCGGCGGCGGCTCGTCGCCAGACCGTTCGGGACACAGAGACTCACCTTCTCCAATACGTCCGCATTGTATATCTTTCCCCGTAAAAGTTTAAGGATATAGGTGACAAGCGCGAGATGCCTCCTAACTTTCAGCTGATTATATCCGACCATACCCAAAATAAATAACGTTGGATACATCAACGGGTAGAATGGATAAACCCCGTATTGCCTCATGTATATGTATCTTATAAACTTATTTTGTACCTTCTCTAACATTAAACTATACTTTTCTTCGTGCGCAGACCAGATTTCTGCACCACACTCCAACTGACTTCTTACTAAGGCATTGTACAATGCCGCAATAGCCTTAATATTGGAAAATCCTTTAGCCATTCGCAACACAAAGCCTAACCTTCTAAATGCCTTTTTGCAGATGTTAACTATGTGATCGCGAAACGTTAGCTCAGCGTTAAAACGAACCCCCAAGTCTCTCACTTCTGTGACCCTGGTCATGGGTATCCCGTCTACCGTATAATTATGTCGAATGGGTGTTCGTGCTCGCGAGAAAGAAATGGCCATACATTTGGATGTGTTAAACTGCAAAAAGTTGCTTTTGCTCCAGCACACTACTCTGTCAATATCTCCCTGCAGTCTCTCACAGTCCTCCTGGCTCTTTATGGCGAGAGATAACTTAAGGTCATCCGCAAACAACAAGCATTTTGCCTCTTTTACGACTTTCGGCAGGTCGTTTATCATCAAAAAGAATTGTAAAGGTCCAAGATTGCTACCCTGACTCACCCCAGATCTAGTAAAATATGGTGGAGACCTATAGCCCGCATACTCCACGAATTGCTGCCTATCTCTCATGTAATCCGAAAAAAAGTTAGTCAGATGTGGCGTAAAACCAAATCCCGCCAACTTCTTCGACAAGACGTCATTGTCGACTAAGTCGAACGCTTTTTTAAAGTCAAAGTATGCAGTATCGGCTTGACCTCCCTGGTCCACTGTAAGCGCAAGCTCCGCCACGTGACTGAGAAGATTGGTGGCTGTACTTCTGGCCGGTCGAAAGCCGTGCTGCGGTTACGTGAGCTGGGAGCTTACCTGCTTGTATATTGTTTTATGGATGGCTGATTCAAATATTTTTGTCGGCGACGACAAGCACCGCGACAGGTCTGTACTCGTCCACTTTAGTTCCTAAGCCTCCCTTCGGCACCGGTATGACTCGGGTTATTTTCCACACCTCGGGAAATACTGCTGATTTGAGACACAGATTGAAGATATGCAATAGCGGCTCAACCAATTCCATTCTACAGTCTCTGAATATGTACGGAGGAATACCGTCCGGACCGGATGTTTTTTTTGGTTTGAGCTGTTGCAGTGCTTGTCGCACATCCAGCGCCTCCAACATGTCAATGTGCACCCGCGCCGCCCCGTTCCCGCCACCCGCCTCTATTCCTGCCTTTTGCACATCTAACTCGGGTTTTTCCGAATTATATACGGAGTAGAAATATTTGGCAAATTCCATGGCTGCTTGCTCACCAGTTAATGCTTCCCCATTTTTCAAAATCTTTTGAATACCTTTACTGCCCCTGTTAGATTTTACGTAACTCCAAAAAGACTTTGGTTCTCTTAAAATGTTACTTTGTACACGGTTCCTATACTGTTCGTGTGCTAGCCTTATCGTATTTTTACTCTCGTCCTACACCGAGCAAACGCTTCGTAGTCGACGCTTGAACCACTAGTTTTATATTTTTTGTGAAGAATAGCTTTGGGCTTTATATCTTTAATTAATTCACTCGCATACCACTACCATACCATATACGTACCTTAAACGAGTCTCAACGTGTCTCCTTTTCGGAACACAATAGTTTAAAATAGAATTTAAAGTGTCGTATTTTTCAAGTCTAACTCATATAACTGAGTCCAGTCCAAGACTTCTATCCTCGAATACAATAATTGGCAATCGGCTTTATAAAAAATCCACTGAGTTTCCGTGTCTGGTGTAGATGAAGTCGCAGCGGGGGCGGCGTGCGCACGCGCACCTCCAGCGGGGGGTGGTGCGCGTGCACCGGCACGAGCGGCGCCCCCACCGTGCGCACGCTCACCCCCTCACCCTCCGGAAATGTGCTTAACACTAAGTCAGGACAACGGTCATTGCAATTTCCTACTCCGTTGCTCTGAGCGAATCCACAATAAGATTGAAATAAAATCATAATAAGCGCCTACACCTGTTGAACCAGAATACAAATTAAAGTCTCCTACCACAATTACTTCACTAAAATTATCACAATATTGCTCAATTATTTTAAATAATATCATGTACTTACTCACTATGAAACAAATTGACTACGAGTAGGTACATAATTAAATTATTATTAGCCTAAATAAAAAAAAAGCTTAGTAGGTTTTCTTTCAATTTTCTTTTGAGGAGGATTTAATATATTATGTATATTCATGTAAATTAGATTATACATTCAAGGGCAAACCGCTTAATTTGCTAAAATACTATGTGGGAAGAACTTAGTAAAATAAAAACGGATCACTCACGTATATAAGTCGAGTTTAGCCCGACATGTTTCGGACTAATTCGTAGTCCTTCCTCTGGGAGCGCACGACCCAGCGGCGGCGAGACGCACACTGCGCGCCGCGGCTCTGCTCGCGCGACTACTAGACGCAGCTGACAGCGGCACACAACTACCCTCGTTTTCATTTTGCACGTTGCACTGTGCTAAATACTGCGTCAACGGTGAATGTGAACGAGCCTTTACAGAGTGATGTGGTCAGTGTAGTGTGCTACCCTGCATTTGACAATAATAAAAATGACGATGAAAACGAGGGTAGCTGTGTGCCGCTGTCAGCTGCGTCTACTAGTCGCGCGGGCAGAGCCGCGGCGCGCAGTGTGCGTCTCGCCGCCGCTGGGTCGTGCGCTCCCAGAGGAAGGACTACGAATTAGTCCGAAACAAGTCGGGCTAAACTCGACTTATATACGTAAGTGATCCTTTTTTATTTCACTATGATTGAGTCTCACGGCAGTTTCATGTTAAAAGTGGGAAGAACTTACTGCCATGTGGGAAGAACTTCGCGTAAATATCTTTAAATGAATCCTCCAACACCACACCTTCAGGACATTCCTGGAACAAGCAAAAAGCAAGATTCACAAAATCATCAAAGGCAGTCCATCATAGCTCTCTAGGTTGGCAAGGCAAGGTTGGTAAACCCCCTGGGGTTGCGGGTTTCTATGGGCAGTGAGGATCACAATACTATCAGGTGACGCACTTGCCCGTTTGCCTTCCTTGTCGTATAAAATTTTTTTAAGTCGTTAGTTCGATACAAAATGGACGTAATAAAGGCGTGTGAGAAATAGGTAGGTAAGTTATTAGTTCAACATACAATGACAATGCAAAGAAAAATTCGTTAAGCAGCTGGACTTGAACCAGCAACCTCGGTAATCCGTACCACGCTCCACCAATTAAGCTATACTTAACGTTGGTGTACCTAACGAATTTTTCAATGCCTTGTGTCATATTTTATTTGGAAGATCTCTCCTTTCTTTCTTAGTTATTAGTTGTTATGACCCCTACTTCTACTGGGGGTTAATAAACAAGAACTAGCCTTACCATCGGTGACCTTCGGGAGTTCGTTAGAACTGAAATATGAAATACCTAGGCCATATCACCTACTCTTGGTTCTCAAGGGGACATAAAATAATATTAAAAATTGGTATGTCCGTACGCTACGGTACGCTAGGCAGACAGACAGATACGCACATCAAAGTAAAAAAAACCGGCCAAGTGCGAGTCGGACTCGCGCACGAGGGTTCCGTAGAAAGATTTTAACGCTTTTCCCCAGTGTTTTAGGAAGTCGTGTTAGCAGAGCCCTGCCCCTAAGCAAAATGTACGCAGTGTGGGGTCAATTTATATTGGTCTGCGAAATCTACAGACAGACATAAAATTTTAAGATTTTGAGAATTTTCTGAGTAGTTGTGCTATAAGAGCTACCTTCATACCAAATTTGAAGTTTCTAGGACAACTGGAAGTACCCTTTAGGTTTTCGGATTTCGGCAATTTATATGGAAATAGCCTTTGTAATGACTGTATCTTTTGATTTCGTTGACTTAGAAGGTTGATTTTTTAACAGCTTCAAGAGACCGCAGCCTTGAGTATTTTATATTACTTAATTTCAGCATGCTACCTCCACGCGTTCCAGAGAAAAAAGGTCTTGACAGACAGACAGGCGGAGAACTAAGTGATCCTATAGGTAAGGGTTCCATTTTTTTCTTTTGAGGTACGGAACCCTAAAAACGGGCATGAGCATGTCGGACCTTGCCTAGTGTAGGGTTCCGTAATCGTCTAAAATCGTTCCGTAAACTGATGAAAAGGGGCATATCTTCATGGCACTTACGTACTTATGTTGAGAACCGCAGTTTTTCGTCAATAACTTAACTAAGGTACTTTTATATCCGACCATGTTGAGAATAATTTTCATTGAAAGTTAAGGGGTTTCCCTGAACCGGACTCTGAAATGGCTGCTTTTTAGAGCCATTCTGTACATTATTTAAACGATAAAAACAAAATATATATGTCGGAGACTACTTGGTTGCAGTATTACGAAGTCAAAAGAGGAAGTTCTTTATTGCTTAAAACTGTAATCCTATGAAAGTAACCACATCTGTGGTCTGTATTGTAGTAACGCCATCTATCGGCCAAAGTCTTAACTTCTTAGCTTTTGAGTAAACACAGGCGTTTCGCCTGGGTGGGGTCCGTTCGCTATCTGTCGAGATGGCGCTGTGTCGGTAAAGCAACGCGGCTCGCTGGGTGAAGCAGTGAGAGCGAGACGGAGGACTGAGTGGGAGAGTCTTTTGGCGGGCTTTGAGCTTGGAACAAGGTTTAGAGTTTATGTGGAGTTTTATTTTGTTTGAAAAGCGCAAAAGACTAGATTTGTGAACCGAACCTACCGGTTTACTCACAGCCAGTTGTTTTAGTGTTAATTAAATTATTTGAAGTGTTATTTAGTTCCCTAAAAGTGATAATTTTAATACAGTGTTTGACTCTAACAAAACTTTAATTTGTTTTTCGCCCGGGTTACCCAGAATGGTAAAAGAATCAGAAACAATTAATGATGATGATGCCCACATTCCGACATAAATACATTAAGTATCTATAACATCTCGACTTGTTTTACAGTAGTTACAAATAGTAGGAGCGTAATAAGCTTCCTAAATAACATTATTAGTCGGTCGGCACGACATCGCGTGCTGGGGGCCATGCGATGACAGTGGTCCGAATAAAAAGGTTTCTTGTGTGCCTGTGTCACGTCTACTCGTAGGTATGTGTCTGTCTGCTACACACATAAAATTGGTGACCAACATAGAAAAGTTGAAAAAACCCCGATATTATCATTTCAAAGTTCAATATTTCAAAAACGGGTTACCAGATTTCAATGACACTTAGCTAAGAACCAAGTCGATTAAACAGCTTTCGATTAAAAAACCGGCCAAGTGCGAATCGGACTCGCGCACCGAGAGTTCCGTACAATTTTTTTTCCCGCTTTTCCATATAGTGTTTTAAGTTGTCCAGTGTTAGCAGAGCCCCTGCTCCTAAGCAAAATGTACGCAGTGTGGGGTCAACTTATATTGGTCTATGACAGACGAACAGATGTACAGATGTACGGACAGACTACAAGACTACAACACTGCCACTTTTCAATGCAGATGAGTAGGGTTTCATAGCATTAAGTATTCGTTCCTCTTTTTGCTCAAATCAATACTTTAGTTTCTTACCCGGGGCAATTTTAAACTCTTTGGCGCTTACGCCATGCATTTTGAGCGCATTTTGACTAGCCCTCTCTCAATTTACACACGCGTTACTGGATAGCGTTGTCCCGCTTGTGTGAATAAACTCCTCCCTAAAAGCATCGCCTTAATACTTCCCAAGCGAGTTAAGCCGCGGGCGAAACGTCGTTTCCTCTGCTTACATGAAATTGGAAATAACAACTGCTTAGAACCAATAAAGTCGTTACAGAATCACTACACGGCTTCTGAGCCAATTAAGGCAATCGCATTGACATAGATTTAATTGTTACATGGAATTGTTATCATGAGCAAGGACGGTTACATCATAAAATACTTAATAAGACTGCTGTAGATAGTTTCACTATAAAGTGTCATTCTATGGAACTTGCTAACTATGTAAACAAACCGCCATTGTAAATTCATCATTCAGAGACAACTGACAACGTTTCATCTTTCTGACACTACAGTTTGATTAATTGTCTGCAATCTACTTTGAAAGAGGAGCAAACCTACGATTCTAAATTTTCATTAGGATTTGTAATTCATTTATTAAAAGGTACTTATTCCAAAAGGACGTAACTCCGAAACTACGCTAGGATGGATTTTTGTCTTGTCACGATCAAAAAAACAAAACCCAAGATGTCAAATCTGACATTGTCAAACATAATAAATGTGTCATGTCAAATTATTGTTGTGCTTGTGGTTTGTTTGAAAAATAAAAGGCAAAAGTATTACACCCATTCTTGCGTAGTTTTGGTAGAATTGGTAATTTCATTTATTCTCTTGTATTTAAAAAAATAAGTAATAATTTTTTTTATAAACATAGTGGTGTGTTCAGGAGGCAAAGCCGTTTCGACACCTATATTAATTTCCAGGTGTGAAAAATATGAAATGTTGTCAATTTTGAAGATGATGGGGAAGATGTTTTTATTTTTCAAAAAATAACGACGTAAAAGAAAAATCTCAAACTTTTATCAGGTACTAAGGAAGGTTATTCCTATCACCAGAAAAAAAAATCAAGCAATTCTGAGATTTTCATCCATCCCCAATTGGCGGTTTGTTTATTGGTTTACATATTTAGCAAGTTCCATAGAATGACACTGTAGAGCAACAATATCACGAGTCATAAATCCGCTAGGATCGCTAGTGTCGATTGAGGTAGATATATCTGTCATCTCCACTATTTCTCCAAGCATCAGAGCCATTTGAGGCTGTATCGGCCTCTTTCCTTTGCCTGTCCGATCAGTAAAAAAAATATAGATCCTTCAGTTCAGCGAGTTCTGCATACAAAGCTCTGACTTGCCTCTTTACGACCTTCCCAGATGTTCTCAGCCACTAATTAAAAATAAACTGCATGGTAAAATTTTCCGTAACACAAGTCCCTTAAAATCCAAGCACAAAAGCAAGAAAAAAAGAAAACACGAAAACGTCAACTCAACAACTCTACAGAATGTTGACAAGCGCCTCATTTGCGAAAAGAACTCTTTAAAAATTCCAAACAAGACGAAATACGCGTTGCATAAGCCGGGACTTTCTTTTGAATCCAACATGGCGGGAACTGTCAAGATGACACAACTACTCCTATTTTTGGCGCGAACGGTCGACGACACCCTCACCCAGTGACCTTTTAGTTGAAGCCGAAACTACGAGACACAAGCCGTCTCATTCTAACCTCTGGATGAACTGTATCTCGGTTTCTGTTCAATTCATTAGCCAAGTAGCTTATCGTGATATTTTGAGATTTGGTGTTTCGTTCAAATAGGATGTTTTATTTTGGCGTAAACACGAAAACACGTTTATTGTTTTGCGAATCCGCGGGAGTTATTGTCGTTTAAAATGAAGCGGGAAATTGCGTTTTGGGGACGGAAATTACTTTTTTAATGATCGCTCTGCGTTATTAGGTTTTTGACGAGTACTTAGGCTTCTTAATATTCTTTAATAACGGCTATTCTGACAAATTAGGTTGGAGGAAAGGCGTGCTTTAACTTATTAACTTTTTAGTAGCTAGGTATAAGGTATCTTTTCATTTTATTTCCGATTCTCATTTGCAGCAGTTTACTGCATGCGTTAATAGATTTGTATCAACCCTAGCGCCGTCTAGTCATCGAATATGTAACTACTAAGCCATGTTCTACATCGCGCTATCGAAGTTCTACAGTCAGATACATAAATACATTTCCAAATCTCTTTCTTCGGCCTTCGGTCCCCGCATACGTAACATCTGCCTGGAGAGAGACCTTCCTTTCCCTCATTGGCACAGAGAATAGACAAACAGAGATTAGTCTCCTCTCATGCTTACCGAAAGGTCGTGACAGCCCCCATACTACTACGAAATTCGAAAATCGAAGTTCGTATCGTATCGTCCCGCTCACTCTCTTGTTAAATAATATTAGTTTGAGAGGGACGGTACGATACGAAGTTCGAATTTTGCACTTCGTAGTCGGGGGGCAGTTCGCTACATTCGTTTACAGAACAACACCAGCCAATTAGAATAATTGCAACCCTTTGTGCTCCAAATTAAACTCAGAGGGTCGAGCACGACTTTTCGAAACCTGCGTCACGTAAAATCGAATAGTAAACGTTATCGAGTTTGTATGACGTTTGGAACAGCGCCCGCCCGTGAGCGTATTTGGAACTAAAATTTAGTATGGGGTTTCTCGATCTCGATACGATAACGCGGGTGGTAGGACCTTGTGCGAGGTCCGTCCGGATCGCTACCACCATCTTACTCGTTAATCCTGCCGCTAAGCAGCAGTGCTTGCACTGTTGTGTTCTGATGTGGAGAGTAAGACAGCCGGTGTATTTACGGGCACAAGAAGCATTTCATCTTAGCCCTCTAGGTTGGCAACGCATCTGCAAACCCTCCGGAGTTGCGGGTGTCTATGGGCAGTGGTGATCACTTACCATCAGGTGACCCACTTGCTCGCTTGCCTTCCTCGTTGTATATAAAAAAAAACCGTAACGTTACGCAGCATTCGTAAAGTCGTGCTCGACCCTCTGTGTAAGTACTATTAATAATTCGGCCTCTCTCTACCTCCGCGTCAATCAGAACATCCGTGTCATGGCGGTTGTTTTAATTAGCGCAATGCAACACAAAATGGCGGCGACATAAAATGGCCGTGACGTACGAAGGTGGGACATTGTTAAGTATAATTACGTAATTGTGATGAGAGGACATGCAATATTTATGTGGCATTGTATGGTGGAAATGCATATAAAAATTTAGGGCAATCTGAACACGTTATTTCATAACATGTTACGAGAAATATCCTTTTTTACCCAAATAAACTGGCAATGAATATCGCTATAGGTACTACAATACAATGTCTTTTGTAATTTGTAGCCACAATGAATCTAAAAATGAAATTGAACCGTGCGGGTAAAAGATTGAAAAATTACCCCTGCCCGCTTCGATCAATGAGATGATGTATTGGGGTGTTGATTCATGGCAACACTTTGTAACAGGTCGGGTCAGTTGGCGTTCGCATTATAGGGGGTTGTTGAGTTTATGGGCTAGCAACACTGGAGCGAGCATTAAGCCGCAAAGATTTAAAACGATTTTCTTTACGATACCAGATTATCATGTACCGTGTTAGGTAAGTATTTTCATCTACACACATATCATAAGTCCTCTGTAATGAGTTCAGAAACCGTAGAAAATGACCAGCATTGCAGTACGCCGTCGCCTTCTCGCCGACAGCGCGAGCCCCAGCACCACCCACCATCACCAGCAGTAAAGTAATAGTCATTACGACATCGAATTCGATATCGTTATGACTTTTCGATATCGAATTCAATGTTTCAAATTTGAAAACCAACGTAATTTACAATCATAGTGAAATAAAACGGATCACTCACGTATATAAGTCGAGTTCAGTCCGAGATGTATAATTAATAATGTGATATTTTTTAATTTTTTTTACAAAAAAAAAAACAGTATACGAAACGTCAGCTCAGTATGTTTGTCTATGATTTAAAAAAAAAACAGTCAGTTTCGTGACAGGTATGGGTATGATATATGCCTTCGGCTTCTGAACCCATCTTATAGTAAGTACTTATAATATGTGTGTAGATAAAGTAATGTATGCAACTCCACATAATTAGGCCTTAAAACACTCGTGTGATCCTATTATGAAACTCAGCTTTACCTTGTTTCATAAAAACACACTCGTCTTTTAAGGACCCTCATTATGTAGCAGTTGCATAAACTACTATAAAATGACCATAACCTAACCAACTTAGAACTGATGGCCGTTGGGGCCGTAAGGTTCTAGAGTGGCCACCGCGTACCGGGAGGCGAAGTGTTGGTAGGCCTCCCGCAAGGTGGACGGACGATCTGGTAAAGACCGCGGGAAGTCATGCTGGCTGCGGGTACCACAAGATCGATCGCCGTGGAGATCCTTGAGGAGGCCTATGTCCAGCAGTGGACGTCTACCCGGCTGATATAGGTAATGATGAACTGAGAAAAGTTGAAAAAAAAAAAAAAAACCACCGACGTTTGAATTTCAAAGTCGAATATCGAAGTTGGGTATTATGAATGTTTAGCTCCCTTGGAGCTAGTTACATATTCGAGGCGTTTGGGGTCGAAACTCTGGGACCTTGGGGGCCTAGCGCGCGCCATTTATATAAAGATCTCTCGGCGCGCCTTACAGAGGCCTCCCGTGACCAGAGGGCTGGCCAATACTTCGCTCAGCGAATCAGCATTGCCATACAACGTGGCAATGCTGCCAGCCTTCTGGGCACCCTTCCCATTGGCAGCGATCAGGGAGAGATTTTTTTTATCTTTAGTTTAGGTTTAGTTAGTATTTGGTATTAAAAAAAATAGTTTTAAGTTTTATATACCTCATAAGTATAATTATTTATTTTGATTTATTAAAAAAAATCCTTTTTGTATTATGAATTATGATTAAGTATCTACATTTGCATTGCCGTGCTAGAGCAGTCGATAAAAATACCGTGACATAATTTAACGTGCTAGCCACCCCGACAAAAAATCGTTTGTCGCTGATTGGTAGATAAAATGGGTGGATAAACCTTACCGTGCTAGGGCAGCAGTGCCTATTTCGGTTAATGCGTCACTCGTTTGTCCGTCATTAATCTATGTTGACAAACGAGGTGTTAGTCTAATCAAGTATACACGCCTCACGGTTTTCTACGCCCGTTCTCTTAATCACTAATACACTAATACACTCATCAGTCTTTTCTGAGTCATAATCATTAAGGCGCTTCCCTGACCCAGACGCTGAAATGGCTGCTTTTTAGAGCCATTCTGTAAATTATTTAAACTATAAAAACAAAATATATAAATACATTAAGTATAAATAATAATAATAAATAAATATCACGGGACAATTTGACACCAATTGACCTAGTGTCCCAAACTAGGCAAAGCCTGTACTATGGGGTACTAGACAACGGATAAACATACTTATATAGATAAATACATACTTATATACATATTAAACATCCAAGACCCGAGAACAAACATTCATATTCATCATACAAACATCTGCCCCGACCGGGATTTGAACCCGGGACCTCAAGCTTCATAGTCAGGGTCTCTAACCACTAGGCTATTCGGTCGACATATCTATAACATCTTAACTTGTTTTTCTATGTTTCATTTTTTTCCTATTTAATACTTATGATATCTGCATCACAAGTTGCAATTAATATTCGAAGCTGTTATACTATATCATAAGCATAATTTACTTTGACTTGAGACATACACCAATGTACAGATTAATAGGCTAGGATTTCTATGTTTAACATTATTAAAATATCTTTTAATAATCATCATCATCATCAGCCCATTTTTACGTCCCACTGCTGGGTACAGGCCTTAATTGAGAATACTTAAAAAAAAAAACGTAATTCAGGTACGTAATCGATGCGAAGACGCGTTATTTGTGATAACACTGTGTAAAATCAAGTTTAGACCGATATTTAATAGATGTCGTCACTAAAACGAAGTTGTTTAGTAGAAGTGAGGTGGGGTGAGGAAGGCGCGAAGCGTTAAGGTCATCCTCTCAGGGAAGCGTCTTAAATAAATAAATATCACGGGACACTGAGGATTATTGCAACCCAAAAATCCGCTAGGTTCACTTAGTGTCGAGTGAGGTGTCTCCACCAATGAGAGACAAGCTACTGGCCTGTGATTGGTGGAAATTGACTGATAAACCGACACTAGCGATTCCAAACCAGGCCAAGCTGGCCAACGTCAAAAGTTGCTCATCACTTTGTACCTTGTCGCAATATGACGATGACGCGCTGTATCTGGCCGTAGAGCGAAAAGGTACAAAAGTGATGAGCAACTTTTGAAGCTAACCCTCCTAATGTACTATGCTGGGTACAATGGATAAACATACTTTGTTCAGTCGTGTCAATGCTATTTTTAAATTGGCAATAATTTAGCTGTCAAAATACGGCACTTCCGTTTTTAGTTGTTTTTTTTTTCCCTTTTAAAAGGACTGGTCTTGTCGACTCCCTCGAGGATAGTCGCCCATCGTACTCGTTATCGCGGAACCCTCAACCAGTGTCGGCGAATTGCTCTGAACGTATAGAAATTAATGTCATCCAAATTAAAGACCAACTAAGATTGCGCTCGTGCTGTATGTGGTGTGTGCTTGTGGAGTTTAGCAGTAAGGGAAGTGTCTACACTGGGCCCAGCTCTGGATATAACCCTGAGGTACTGCTTGGATGACCGCCGCTTCGGAAGATCAGGTGAGCACGATCGCAATCATTTGTTTTACATCAGTTGTACCCATATTTAATATTAGGTCGGGAAACACACGTTAGAAATACCCCTTGTTCATACAGTCCACTAAAAGTTCGTCTTTCGTTAAAATCTTTCGGGCATCGCGCCACATTTTTGGTCATTCGATCGGATATTATTGAAAAGTGCCTTTTTGTTGCGATTTCTTGCGTGTTTTTCTACGATTTTATTGATTATATTTTTATTTTTTGCGTTGGGGGTAGTTTGGAAAAAGTACGTTGGTTGGGGGTTTACTGTAAAATTGTTATGAGTTGCACGGCCATCTTTTATTGTCGTTATCGTTTTGTCGTAAAGGTGGTACACAACTTCCTACCATAGACTAAATTAACTTGGTTTTAATTATCGGTTATTTCGTTCGGTTGGTGTTTCACAAGACGGTATTAATTATTTAATTTTCGTTCGAATTATTTACTCTGTATCGATTAAAATGTCAGATCACGGTGATTGCGAAATGTATGATTGCGAAGTTGACAATAACAAAATCGCGCGCGACTATGCAATTATGCGCGTTGAGTTTATTGCTGGTACGGACTTGTTGGGATTCTATGAGAATGATTTAAAAGAAATATCGGAACAATTTCATGACGCGCAACGGAAAGTTTTGTCGTCAGTGGAACCGTCCGCGCGGGTTGATGAAATGAAAGTAACTTTTGATTTTGAAAAGAAAGTGTCTGATATTAGGTATCGATTACGTCAGGGTTTGGTACCGCTAAAAAGTGAATCCAAACCTTGTGTTAGTGAGGCAGTGACCGCGAAGTTGCCTAAGGTTTCTATAAAACCATTTAATGGAACTTTGGAGAATTGGGTGAGTTTTATCCAGCTGTATAATTCTCTGATTCATAGGCGGAATATCTCGGATGTGGAAAAGTTGCACTACCTTTTGTCGAGTGTGGAAGGTACCGCTTATGAGTTAATAAAAAACTACCCACTTACCCAGGAGAGTTACCAAGATGCATATAATTGTTTATGTAAATATTATGATAAGAAGGGACAAATTGCTACACATTATTATGAAAAGTTGTTATGTTGTGAACCTATTAAAACAAAATCTGCTAGTGACCTTGAACGCGTTTATAGAACTTTCTCAGAGAATTTGTTGGTGTTGCATAAATATGGTTTACCAGACAAGAACTTCATGCTCTTCCATTTGTTGTGGTCTAAATTAGATAAATGCACTCGAGAAGCATTTCAACTGGAGCATAATAGTGATGAAATTCCAGTGTTCACTGATGTTCAAGCGTTCATTGAAAAACAATACAAGGCGCTAAACTTATCGAATATTACTACTTTGCCTACTAGTAATAACTCGGTGGTGTCGAATAAAAAAGTAGGTGTAAATAAACAGGTTCATAATGGTGTGAGCAAACATAAAGCATCTTACGTCGTTTCTCATCAGATTTGTAACAACTTTGTGTATCTTGTGTTTTTCGAACACACATAGAGTAAAAACTTGTCATGCCTCTCGTTGTAGTGTGTGCCAATTTTCGCATCACACATCCTTGCATTTTACTAGACCAACACAGACTACTCCTTGTCCTCTGTCAACTTCTCATCCTCCAGAGGGCAGCGTGCCGCTTAGTTCGGGTAACCCAGGCACTAATACGGTTTTAACTTCACTGGCTGGTGAAAGTACAGTTTTGTTTTCGACTGCCAGGGTTCAGCTTAGGGACGCTTATGGTAACTTTAAATCAGTGCGTGCACTTCTCGATTGTGCTAGCGCCTGCAATTTCATAACGGAATCCTGCGCTAAGAGTCTAGGACTCAACTTTTTTCGTGGTCAACACTCAGTAAATGGGATTGGCAACTCTGTCGCTCAACCGCTCGGCTCGCTATCGTGTGAAATAAAGCCGGCCGGTAATAAACCTTTGTCGTCGAATATTACATTAGATGCTCTCGTACTGTCGTCAATATGTGCTGACCAGCCTAACCAACCTGTTGACTCGTCGAGTTGGTCTCACATATTTAATCTTCGGCTTGCGGACCCAGACTTCACTCAGCCAGGACCTATAGACATGTTGCTGAATGCAGACATTTTCGCGTCTTCGTTGTTACCTGGTCTGAGGCGAGGGAAGCCTGGGCAACCCCGAGCATTGAATTCCATTTTCGGATGGATCGTTATGGGTGAGTGTGATACCAGCCAACTCACAGCAAACACTGTCGATCGCAGTAATAATAATAATTGCCTTTTCGTGTCCGTGTCGAATCATTCGTCAATATTGTCGTTGGATAATTCCATAAAAAAGTTTTGGGAATTAGAAAATGTTAGTTCTCCGATCAAATGTCTCTTGTCGAAGGAGGACCAACTCTGCGAAGATTACTTCATGAGTCACCATTCTCGTAATGAGGAGGGTAGATTTGTGGTACCTTTACCTTTTGTAGACCCTACTAGTAAACCTATCTTCGATAATTCTCGCGGAATCGCACTAAAGCGATTCTTGTCGTTGGAGCGTAAGCTCAATTGTAACCCTGAGTTCAAGGCAGCTTACGTCGATTTTATGAAAGACTATCAGTCGCGTGGTCATCTCGAGGAGGTAAACCCTCCTACTACTGGTGTGGGCCAGTTCAATTATATACCTCATCATGGTATACAGCGTGCTTCAGTTACCACACCCCTCCGCGTGGTATTCGATGCCAGCGCGAAGGACGGTAAGGGCGTCTCATTGAACGACACACTTCTCGCTGGTCCTAAACTTCAAGCTAATATTTTCGATTTACTCATGCGCTTTCGCTGGCATGCCGTAGTATTCACAGGCGATGTGAAACAAATGTACAGGCAAATATTAGTACCTGAAGAAGACGCTGACTACCAGCGTATCCTATGGAGGCCCTCCGCAGCTGAACCCGTGCGTGACTATCGTCTGTTAACGGTTACGTATGGTGTTTCTTCGGCCCCGTTTCAGGCCCTTCGGACCATGGCTCAACTTGCTCAGGACTCCGCTGAGATATACCCTGCTGGTGCCGCTGTTCTTGCTCGTGATATTTACGTCGATGACGTCGTCGCTGGAGCGGACTCCGTTGAACAGGCTCTCTCGCTTCAAGTAGAGCTCACAAAAATACTGTCGTCGGCAGGTTTCCACTTAAGGAAGTGGACCTCAAACAGTGGTGCCTTTCTGGACAGCCTGCCACTTTCGGATTTGTACTCTGAAGAGCTTAAGCATTTCGAAGAATTGTCTGACGTTTCGTTAAAAATATTAGGGCTCTTGTGGCAGCCTCAGTCGGATTCCTTTTGTTTTCGCGTCGCTGAGGCCAGCGAATATCGTTGCACAAAGCGTACAATTCTGTCCGAGATTGCCCGCATTTATGACCCTTTGGGTTTCCTTGGTCCACTTACGTTCTACGCTAAATACCTTATGCAGTTACTCTGGACCGCTGGTGTCGCTTGGGACGACGATGCGCCTTCTGATATCGCTCAAGAATGGCAGCGTCTAAAATCTGAATTGCCGTCGTTGGCATCAGTGTCCATTCCTCGTCGTATCGTTGGCCCTTTCGTTTCGCTACAGCTCCACGGCTTTGGAGATGCCTCGGAGCGTGGTTACTGCGCTGTAGTTTACTGTCGTTTCGTAGACTGTCATGGATCATGCTCTGTCGTCCTTTGTTGTGCGAAGTCAAGAGTCGCACCACTTCGTAAGCAGTCTATTCCAAGATTGGAGCTACAAGCTGCCGTTCTTCTCTCCGATCTTATGCACTCTACCACCGAAGCACTGAAACCGTTCTGCTCTGTCGATGAAATTCATGCTTGGTCGGATTCTAGTGTCGTCTTATCATGGATAAAGTCCTGCCCTTCGAAGTGGAAAACGTTCGTGGCAAATCGAGTTAGCCACATCCATGATATCATTGCTCCTGACCGATGGAGGCATGTCGGGACCCACTCGAATCCTGCAGACTGCGGCTCGCGCGGTCTGTTGCCCGTTGATCTCGTTAATCATGACATATGGTGGAAAGGCCCCTCGTGGCTTGCGGATCGTGAGGAAAAATGGCCCACTGCAAATACTCTATCGTTTTCGAATCCGGACCTACAAGAGGAGCAGAGAATCTTTAGCCTTGTAGTTTCTAGTGAACCAACTTTTATGGAATCGTTGTTGAATAAATTCTCGTCGCTTTCAACATTAAAGCGAATTTTATCGTATTGCTTTCGATTCATACATAATTCTCGACAATCATCCCCCGAAAAGCGTCTCGGAGGACCTATAGAGCCATTTGAGTTGCACAGAGCGTTTGAAATTTTAATAAAGTCAGTGCAGGAGAGAGTGTTCTCGTCGGAGATTGAGCACTTGAAGAAAGGGTCTCCCAACTCGCTGCCAAGAAGTTTGAGAAAATTGACACCTTTTATCGATGAAGTAGGTCTTCTCAGGGTGGGCGGTCGCCTTGCTAACGCTAAGGTTGGATTCGAAGTCAAACATCCGTTGTTGTTGCCCCGCTCACATCGCCTCACTTCTCTTCTAATCTATGAGTATCATACTCGCTTCATGCACCCCGGTGCACAAACTCTTAAAAATCTCCTCTCTCGACACTTCTGGATCCTATCGTGTAAACGCGCTATTCACTCTGTTATCTCGAGCTGTCTTAAATGTTTTCGTGTTCGTCCGCAACTCGCTCCCGCTCCACTCATGGGTAACTTACCTTCGTGTAGGGTAAATCAAATTAAACCTTTTTCGAGTTCTGTCGTCGATTACGGTGGACCGTACAGCGTCGCCCTCGGGCGCGGCCGTGGTGCAAAGACTTTTAAAGGCTACATTTGTGTTTTCGTCTGCACCATCACGAAGGCTATTCATATCGAACTAGCTTCCGAGCTGTCGTCGGAAGCTTTCCTGGCTGTACTGAGGAGGTTTATCGCACGTCGTGGTCGTTGTAGCCATCTTGTCTCCGATCAAGGTCGTAATTTCGTTGGTGCAAGTAACTATCTTGGTTCCATAATGCAAAAGGCTGCTGGTTCGGAACAGATTAAGTTCTCGTTCAGCCCTCCTGGAAGTCCTCATTTTAATGGTCTTGCCGAGGCAGGAATCAAGTCGGTTAAGACACATTTAGCTCGCGTTGTCGGTGCTCAACGACTCACCTTCGAAGAGTTCTACACAGTTTTGGCACAGATAGAGGCGATGTTGAACTCGCGCCCTCTGACGCCACTTAGCTCGGACGCTAATGACCTCTCTGCCTTGACTCCGGGCCATTTTCTGACTCTGGAGCCTTTGTCGATCATGCCAGAGGAAAACTTTGTCGGTTCGAATCTTGGCGTACTCCAGCGTTGGAAACTAATCCAAAAGATGCACCAAGATTTCTGGTGTAGATGGCACCGTGAGTATATGCACACGCTACAACAAAAGTCTAAGTGGGACAAGTGTAATTCGAATATCACTGTGGGAACTATGGTACTTATCGTTAATGAACTATTGAGTCCACTTAACTGGCCTTTAGGTCGTATTGTCGCACTGCATCCCGGTGCAGATGGCATCTGTCGAGTGGTAACCGTAAAGACTGCGACTGGTCAGTACAAAAGGCCTCTTGCCAAGATGTGTCCTTTGCCTTTGGCAATAGACATCTAATTAAACTCAACTTAAATTTTTTACCGCTTACACTGCTTTCACAAATACAAGGTAGTTGTAACTTATCATAATTAGTTCGTAATCTATAGTAAAGTTAAGTTGTCTATAGTCTCTCGTAACCACCTTACGCGGTTTCCAGTTATCGCTCTGTTGTAAATGCCGCGGCACGTCCCGGTATACCGTCGGATTTAGGTGGGCGGAATGTTCAGTCGTGTCAATGCTATTTTTAAATTGGCAATAATTTAGCTGTCAAAATACGGCACTTCCGTTTTTAGTTGTTTTTTTTTTCCCTTTTAAAAGGACTGGTCTTGTCGACTCCCTCGAGGATAGTCGCCCATCGTACTCGTTATCGCGGAACCCTCAACCAGTGTCGGCGAATTGCTCTGAACGTATAGAAATTAATGTCATCCAAATTAAAGACCAACTAAGATTGCGCTCGGGCTGTATGTGGTGTGTGCTTGTGGAGTTTAGCAGTAAGGGAAGTGTCTACACTGGGCCCAGCTCTGGATATAACCCTGAGGTACTGCTTGGATGACCGCCGCTTCGGAAGATCAGGTGAGCACGATCGCAATCATTTGTTTTACATCAGTTGTACCCATATTTAATATTAGGTCGGGAAACACACGTTAGAAATACCCCTTGTTCATACAGTCCACTAAAAGTTCGTCTTTCGTTAAAATCTTTCGGGCATCGCGCCACATACTTATAATGTATACTTAAATAACCTACAGTATCTGGCTCGAACGGTGATCGAACTCAGGTCATCAAGGTTTCATAGTCTGGTTTTTTGAGCACTAGGCAAGCACTAGGCTGTTCGGTCTTTAACGCAAACCCGTTCGAGAACTTTGAGATGCATTTTTTGGCCGACGATTACACTAGAGACGCTGAGCGTCTAGTGTAATCGCCGACCAAGAATACGTTTCGAACGCATTTGCGTTGAAGTGTCAAATAAGTATGTACTATGAGAATAGTTTGTTGTCGATACGTGCCACTAGTGGCACTGTCAATTTACCAATAGTAAGTCAGACGTAAACGCAAAGTATGTTTTTGATCTTTGATTAATTTAAGTACATTAGGCGCTCTGTCAATTCGGACAGAATAAAATTACCTGCTATATTTATAAATCATCCCGCAAAACATTATGGCGATTGCATAGTCTGCTTTCTATTTCCATTTCCGTCTGGCAGTTCGGAAGGAGTCTTAAAATAGACCCGACTAAGCCTGGGTTGCCAGCATAAAATAAATAAAATAAGGTCGAGGTAAAGTGGGTTACCAAACGGAAGTCAGTCGAGTCGCAAGCCGAAGCTTCCGTTATGTTGCAGCTATGTATTCGCCAGTAAAGGTCATCAAAGCCTTGAATACATACACTTGTATGTGTTAAGGATCGTTTTAGGGAAGCCGTGGACAATCAAACGTCTAAGTCAACGCAATCAAAAGATACAGTCATTAAAAGGTTGTTTCCGTACAAATTGCCGTACCCCGAAAACCTAAAGGTTACTAGACGACCGAATAGCCTAGTGGTTAGAGACCCTGACTATATGAAGCTTGAGGTCCCGGTTTCGAATCCCGGTCGGGGTAGATGTTTTTATGATGAATGCGAATGTTTGTTCTCGGGTCTTGGATGTTTAATATGTATATAAGTATGTATTTATCTATATAAGTATGTTTATCCGTTGTCTGGTACCCATAGCACAGGCTTTGCCTAGTTTGGGACTAGGTCAATTGGTGTCAATTTGTCAAATGGTACTTATTTATTTACTTCCAGACTTCCATTGTCCTAGACATATAAAGGTAGCTCTTATAGCACAACCACTCAGAAAATGCTCAAAAT
This sequence comes from Clepsis dumicolana, assembly GCA_963691665.1. Taxonomy (NCBI): domain Eukaryota; kingdom Metazoa; phylum Arthropoda; class Insecta; order Lepidoptera; family Tortricidae; genus Clepsis; species Clepsis dumicolana. The sequence goes on from OY829530.1 coordinate 6,617,568, forward strand.
CTTAATTTTTTATGTCTGTCTGTAGATTCCACAGGCCAATATAAGATGACCCCACCTGCGTACATTTTGCTTGGGAGCAGGGTTCTGCTAACAGTGGACAACTTAAAACACTGGAGAAAAGCGTTAAAATCTATCCACGAAACCCTCGTGCGCCAGTCCGACTCGCAGTTGTCCGGTTTTTTTAAAGAGGGAGGAAAACGAGCTAGGGATCACGTGATGGTAAGCGATCACCGTCACCCATGAGATTCACTAGTCCGTTGCCGGTCTTTAAGGAGGAAAAAGACTTGCGGCACTCTCACTGACCGAACAAAATGCAACAGAGGGGTGCTGTTGCTTCGCGCCGATTTTCTGCGAGAGGGTGATACACATTCGTACGGCAGCAAATAGCTACAGTATGGCTCTCCCACTAGAAACCCTCTCTTCAAAATGTTCCAAAGGGCATATCCTGATGTTTATATATCAATGCATGCTTGTACTTATGTATTTTTGAAAGATAGCTGAAACAAAATGGGTGTTGTGGAATCAATTGGATAAAATATGTTCTAAAAATGTGTGTTAAGTGTGTGTTTTAGGGAAATGGCGTCACGTCGTGACATGACGAACCTTTGACCCTATAAATACACGATTTCTAAATGACATTATAAATTTCAGAACGAAAGTACTTTCAATGCTCGAATGAAACGTATATAATGCTATTTGGAGAGCTCCACTCGTCCATTGCCAAAGTCAACACAATTTCAATAAAAAACCGGTTCGATTTTCAAAAACCGATCAAAACCTAGAGCCGTTAAAGCCAACGTCAAACGCGATATAAAAACAACCTTTTACACGACAAAGCGTGGGTCGACGCGCTTCCGGGTGGGACCGGATGTGGTACCATTGGTACTCGGTAGATTGAAAACGTTTATTCATGTATTTTAATTTTATATTTCACCATGAAATGGCACGGTTCGACGAAACCATCGTGGCACTATGAAACAGCTAAATTTTTTTGCTTATACGACAAGGAAGGTAAACAAAATGTGTAATTATATCAAGAAGTCTTTTTACATGTTGAAACTGTGTAATTCCACAGCAAGTAGCTACTTAGTATGTTTTTAGTACTAGTGTTGCGGCTGAAAACCAGCGCTGCAACCTTTCTGATGTCGGGCGGGCAATATTTTATAAATTTCCTTTCTTTTAAGTTTAAATGTTTACTTTGTTGTAGGTCTATAGATACGTCAAATTATTTTTTTTTTCCTCTTTCTTTCTAGTACTTATTAAAAAAGCTAAATAGATAGCGCTCAATACAGTCGCTCACATAATTAAAATGCGGCTTGCAAAACACTAACTAGGTACACTAAGAACGGATGCATCGCAGGCGACTTTTGCGACGTCCATAATTTCGTCATGAGCGGCGAACTATGAATACGTTAAATGAACCGGCAAATCACTTTAATTTTGTTAATACGATTGTAATTTTCAAGAAATATTATGAACTATAAAAAAAAATTCAAATACCTACTCACCGTTTTAAACCCTCGGTACATGACTCTGATCTCTTGCTTGGAGAACTTGGTCTGCCGGCACAGCTCCTCCAGAGCAACCGGAATTGGCTTCGGCGTCCGCGTCGGCTCCAATTCGTACGCATGCTCCTCAACCGGTGACTCAGGAGGCGTCGCCATCTTGTTTTTTTATGTTTTTAATAGCACATAAATTTTTTGAGGCTTAAGCGTCGGTTGGACAAAGATTGGCGGCAAGCGTAGCTATATTTAATAACTTGGCTAATGCGCTAGATGCCACGGCAATGTTTTTTTTTATGGTTTTAGCGGGTGTTTTGACGTCTGCCAGTGCAATGCTGTTAAGGATAATGAGCTAGCTAACAGTTTAGGCTATGAATGCCTGATAGGATCACACGACGGGATCAAGTGAGAAGTGGGGACCAAACTTGGTTCCAATAGACCAGAGGGTACTGAAGATTACTTAATAAGAGTAGTTTAGGTACACTGTTTTTTTAGTAAATTGTGAAAGTCATGATCGAGATAAATGTGAGAATCTTGCGAGATCCTGTAGTACCGTGTTAGGTTTTATAAGGTAAAGTTTAAAAACATTTTGGCGGTGAATTGACAGTTTTGAGGTTATGTCGTTGGATGGCTGTAGGGCAGGAATCTGAAACAAAAAATCGTTACATGTTGTTAACTTGTTAACATCCAAGATAATAGGTACCTAGGTGTCACCTTATTATTAAATTATTATACAATAGAGTCGAGTAATATTTTACGTAATTCTAAATAGTGTCGTCATTAAAAGGCTCTTTTGATGCTAAGTTCGTAATGCAGGGTAGTTAACGCAAGAGTGATACATTTTTTAATATAAAGAAAAAATATATATAAGCTGCTGTTATCTGCCAGTTTGTCTAGATACTTATTCGTCTCTTCTACCAACTTTGTAAAACCTACTTACATGTTTTTATTTTCGAAATTTGAAAGTAAGTTTATCAGAGTCCGGGCATTGATATACCTAATAAACAGCTAAATTATAACTAAAACCGATATCACAGAAGTTTTTTGGCACATACTCCCAAAAGGTTTTTCAATAGTCATACTTTCTGCCCACCAATATCCTTCCTTAGGCCGCAATATTCCCGAACGATGCCATAAAACGGACCTTTTTTAATAAAAACGCTGGCAGCATATGTCAGTTTAAGGGTTGCCAGTGGGACAGCGGATAAAAAAGTTGTTTATGGCTACTCGATGCTTTACTTTATGTTTATTTGAATAAGGCATTGGGACAGAATGAAAATACGTAGAAGGAACTCCTGTAGATACCTAGGTATTTAATATTTATCTTTATATTTGTTAAACTATGTTTTAAAAGATTTTTCAGTTTACCTTTTTTTTTCTTTATTTAAAACTGGCTTCGTACAATTTGTCTCATTAGCCCATAGGTGAAAAAACTTGCGTTATATGTAGCATCAGTCAACTTGTACAGCATCAACGCCATGTCTGAAACCATGCTTGTTCAAGTTAGCTGCTGCGACCAACGCCTCCCTCGCAATATTTGAGATATTTAGGCACATAGGTACAATACAATACAAATATTCTTTACGGAAAACCACAAAACAGTACAAGGGGATCACAGAATAACAGGTATGGTGGACAATAGGCGGTCGTATCGCTTAAAAGCACATAATGTCGATTTCATTCTAAATGTGGGTTCTGTATGCCGGAGTATACCTATTTGGTTTTCATATTATTGATTTCAATTCACTGTAACTGGGCATCCACTCAAATAGTTTGCATGCAAAAAATACGCTGAATATCTGTGACAGTCGGGCGCACTGACCATTAGATCAAATATTCTGAACGTTGAAAAAAAACAAATTCACCCACAATGCACAGAATCCGAATAACAGGAGTTTGAAAACCAGCTGCGACCCGGATTTGTGTTTCATAGCCTCCCCCAGGCACAAGCCGAGCGTCCCGCCATTAAACCGTACTTTATCTGTGGTTTAAAAAACGTTACGACCGTTTTCTATTACAATTCTAATGCAATTTATGATAAAAAAAAACCGTTGTAGCTTGTAGCCTAGTGGTTTGACCTATGGCTTCTCAAGCTGAAGATCGGGGGTTAGATTAGAACCCCGGCTCGCACCTCTTGAGTTTTTCGGAATTTATGTGCGAAATTACATTCGTAAAATGAGCTTTTCGGTGAAGGAAAACATGGTGAAGAACCCTGAACACTCCTGCGGAGCAATTCAATGACGTGTGTGAAGTTTCCAATCCGAACTGGGCCCGCGTGGGAACTATAGCCCAAGCCCCCTCATTATGAGAGGAGGCCTGTGCCCAGCAGTGGGACTTAAAAAAAGGTTGGTGATGACGGTGACTTGTGATTTATGTTTTCGCTGGCGCCCAACATGGGGCCAAATAAGTTTTTCTTTATGGTTTGCGTTTAGCCTTGACATTTGGTTCCCCTTAAAAAACTTGTTAGAAAAATACTTGGCATGAAGCTCGGAAGAATAAAATAACAAAAGAATATGACGTACAGTCAACAGTTCATAAATATCTATACACATACCTTATTGCCAGAGTTACTTAGGGTCCGTATTTAGATATTTGACGACCGAATAGCCTAGTGGTTAGAGACCCTGACTATGAAGCTTGAGGTCCCGGGTTCGAATCCCGGTCGGGGCAGATGTTTGTATGATGAATACGAATGTTTGTTCTCGGGTCTTGGATGTTTAATATGTATATAAGTATGTATTTATCTATATAAGTATGTTTATCTGGTGTCTAGTACCCATAGTACAGGCTTTGCCTAGTTTGGGACTAGGTCAATTGGTGTCAAATTGTCCCGTGATATTTATTTATTTATTTATGAACCGTTGGCTGCACAGATATCGGAGAACTCGACTGTACCTCGTCAAAAGGCCGCACCCGCTTGTATAAGACCCAATTGACCACTCTTTCTTCTTAACTATGGGGGCGTCCAGGTTGTCGATTTTCAACCCGGAAAAAAATTACGTGATATTTGCCGTAACCCCCCCTCTCCTCCAGGTGAGATTGAGTGAGATTTGTCTCCTCCCCTAAACGCCTCACGCAATTTATGAACTAAGAGTAGTAGGTATAATTAAAGTGAGAAAAGCTTTCCCCTGTGAAACTGATTATGACATTGTCATAAGATTGATTTTTGCCTGGCCCGTAGGTTTTTATATTATGTCTATACTCAAATACTATATCTCATTGCAGATGTAAAAAACTACAACTACAGCTAATCTTATAAACTAAGAACCTCACTTAGCAAAGCTAACAAATTTCACATTCCGTTGGAACTTGCCAAAGTAGAACTAACAAAATTTCACGTCACATTTTAGGATAATCCGACCTAAGCTTTGTACCCTTCACACCAAGGTTGGGTCTTGCATGTACAATTAATGTAACATGGGACCTTGTCGCACTAGCACAAAGTATTTAGGGCGCGAAGCTGAACTGAACTGTCTCGTTGCAAAGAAATTTATAGGTTTAGTGAATTTAACAAAGTTACTTAAAGAAACATGCAGCGAGTAAGAAGAGTATTTATTTAGGCTTTCTAATAAATAGGAGTCAAGGCGACTGTGGATATTAGAGTTAGAGCTTGCATATTAGTAATAGTGACAGAGTAAAGAGAAACCCATGGACCTACTGAATAACTTATAGCTGAAAAAAAAACCGCCATGATTTTGTACATACCTTACTTACACAAAAAAGAGGGGTGTTATAAGTTTGACATGTGTATCTGTGTATACATCTGTCTGTGGCATCATAGCTCCCAAACGAATGGACTGATTTCAATGCGGTTTTTTTAATCGAAAGCTAGTTTAATCGACATGGTTCTTAGCTAAGTTTCATTAAAATCGGTTCACCCGTTTTTGAAATACTGAACTTTGAAATGACATTGCCGGGGGTTTTCAACTTTTCTAAGTTGGTTAGGTTATGTATAAGTGTACTTATGACTGTGTAGTGACTTATGAGATCGTAATCGTATTGAGACTAATTGACCATAAAATAAAATAATAATAATAGCTATAGTTGATATATCATATCATGTGATGATCGATATATTTTATGGAGTTTGCAAATGCACTTACCTAAGCTACTTTGGATATTCGAGTTAAAGCTCAACTAGCTAGCTTGTTTACACACACACACACACACACATGCACACACACACACACGCACACACACACACACACACACACACACACGCACACACACACATACAGACTAATAATCGTATATAAGTATACTTAAGTCTAATTGTAAGGTGTCGAGTGTTGTTTTTATAAAAATGAAAACTACACAATGCACTGCCTATATATATTTGAAACAATATTCTATTCTGTCATATTGCAATTCTAATCTTACATAGTATAAATAAATAAATAATAACATTTAATCTTCTAATCATGTAGCTACATAATTAAAAGTGTGTACTAAATCTAAAATTAATTAAGTAATAGTCATTGTTCATGTCATGTTGATTACACCTTATTCTAGAAGAGCGGGATCTCCTGTCACAGGTATATTCATATACCTACTAGGAGGTCTCTAACCTTCTTGCATGTCACTATGGATATTGAAATAAATACATTTTCATTTTAATTTTCATCAGTTATTATCATCATCATCATCATCAGCCCACAGCAGTCCAATGCTGGACATAGGCTCCTTCCATGGCGCGCCACAACACTCTGTCGTCAGCCCCTCCATAAGAACGACCATAAGTAGTTAGATCATATTAGCTGATCATGTGTTGTCTATTGTCTACGATCTCTGGATTCTGATTTCCAAGAACGCGAAAGATCACGCACATATTCTAACGTGTTAATTTTAAAAGTGCTATTCCCAGCTTCCGCTGTAAAATCTTTCAGAATGCCGTTAATATTTTAACGATCAAGTTTGTTGCTGTTATTGCTATGTTTTTTATTATTTACTAACATTGTAGCAAGTATGGGAGTTTAGATCGTCGTAAACTTTCACATACGTGTTGTAAAAATACAAAGGAAGTTTTAAGAATACCTATTTCCGCTTATTTTATTTTACTTTGTTGTGGAGAAACTATGACAGACCTTTCTTTAAGATTCATTTTTCTACAACCATTCTCATCCAAGAATCTTGTAACATTTACTTAGTAAAGGAATAAAGCAACCGAGTTTGATTGCAATAACAGTTTTATTCACCTTCTTTCTTTTTTTGTAACCTGTTCGTGCTTTAACAAGCGCGTGTGCTCAAAAACAACTGGACTTTTTTTTTTAAAAACCTAAGGGTTCTGTCCTGACTAAGCCAAAGCCGAATCCATCGTCCTTGGGAGCTAGCAGGCACAACATCACGTGTGGAAACCTCACCCGCTGTCTTCACACCTTTTATATTTGGCATCAAAAGTAAATGGTCAAATGCCCATCACTGCCCCATTAGTTTCATATTCAATCTTAACATAAGCTTTGGCTTTGTAGGTACTTACCATATTTTATATTTTAAATGAAACCAAAAGAAATCCAATAAATATGGACTCACCTTCGCTTTAATAAATTTGAGCCGAATGCAAAATGAACTAAAGTTTTCATTACAAAGGCAACACTGCATAACTCTTATAACTTTTGGCGGGAATTGAAAAAAAAAATGGCGCGCCGCCAATCCACTGGAATCAGTGAATTCGCCAATTAAATTAGTTTTTGTAGAAGCCAGTTATTAAACGGCTCTGGACTTGTCGAGTCGCTATACCCCAATTAGGTCTGTGGTGAGCAGTAGCTTGCGTAGAATGAAGGTGTCACTGCGACGCAGAATTTCCTGCCATAAGGCACGTAACCTCTTTGGTGGGTTTTTGTTCAACGATTCTTAAGTTTAGGTGGGTCAAATTGTAGACAAATTTCCTTATTTTTCGCGTCGAAAGTGTATGTGTTAAATAGTATTTTGGTTTGTAGTGTAATTTATTCAATGATTACAATCTTAGACTAGCTCATAAAATTTTTGCATTTTTTTCTTTGTAAGTTTTCAGTTTAGGTGGCTTAGTTTTGGCGATTTTGGTGGCGAAACTTGGGCCACCAATACTTAATTATGCCACCGAAACTTAAAATCACCATAGTCAGTAAGATTCTACACCTGCCAAATTTGAAAAAAAAATAACAAATCACCTAGTAGTCATACATACTTTCGAGAATATTGTTGTATATGCGCTAGATCTTGAAAATACGAGTCCACAAATTTAAGATTTGTTAAAATTTCAGTTTTGGTGGCCGTCAAATTATTTTATTAATGAATGTTCAAATTCTCGGCGAAATAAGAAAAAATGTAATAATGTACATAGGTATTTAGTATTATAAAATTATTTATTGTTAAAATCCACAAAAACAAAGTGCCACCAAAACTTAAAACATATTGAATTGCTGATATTAACCCATAAAAGTATGCTTACGCGATGCTTATGCGTCCTTTTCAGACTGGCCCAATGTGAAGGAGACGCGCGCCACAACCCACAAATGGAGAAAACGACCGTTCTAATGGCCGTATTATTTTAATTAGGAAACTCGAATTCACAAACAAAAAAACTGTGTTTCCGTTTCATGTCACGCAGGCATTAAATAAAGCTTCGTATTCGTGACCAAATAAGTCTGACGTGAAACGGCGAGATCTGTATCTTGATGTAGCGTTTTGCGGCGAAATCGCCTTTTATCGCCCTTTAGTGTGGCAACACTTTTTCCCTTGCCTTTTGGGAGCGAAAGAAAAAAACAATCTGAATATCACTGAGGGTCTACAAACGCAGGATGGATCGTTACTTTTTTTAGCTTTCTGTACGTCAAAAGGAAAAAACGGATCTATAGGTAAGATCACTTTGTTGTCGGTCGGTTTATCTGTCTGTCTGTGCATCTGTCTGCCTAGTAAATCAAAACGTATTGGGTAGTACTTAAGTACTTCCCATTGAAATTTAGCACGACAACACAAAGTCAAGAAAAAAATCCGAAAACGTTAGATAGGGCAAACCCTCGGTGCGCGAGTCCAATTTTGTATCTTATTGTTTGATTAGAATAATTAAAATAATTACATTCAGCAAGACAAAATTAAAACTGCAATGTTGATTTAAAATAGACCTACTTTTGATTATCTCTTTAAAGCCACAACTTTATTCGTGCAGCAATAAAACATTACGAGTAAGAAGTATTTGAATAACACAGATGTTTTCTGGCACTCAGCGCCGTTTATATTTAAAACCATAGACGAAACTACCTATTAAATAGTTTAATTCGTTCGTGTCTTGTTTCCGCATTAATTTCCCGCCAAAAATAAGTCAAGCGCGAGAAAGGAGCTGTCAATCTGACAGATGACATTCTAAACTTTCTATTATTAGGTGTTTTATGATCGGAAATTCAGACTTTACACTGATTAAATACAGCTTGAGCCTGGCTAGTTGTTATTGTTACTCCGTTCGTTTTAAGATTTAAACACGTCAAACACGTTTTTCCGCAAGTCAAAGATTTACTTTTAAATGGGAAAATGTACCTGCTTAGTAAAAAGTAAAACCGCCTTAAAAAAAAACCTTAGAAAATAAACGTAAAATAAAATGCATTTATTTCGGACAACAGAAACTAAAGCCTAAAGTTTTATGGCCTAGCACTAAGCAGCAGAAATATGAAGTCGGTGCGGTGCGAGCGGAATATTCTTTGAATGAAGCACCGACTTCATATTACTGCTACTTAGTGCTAGGCCATAAAACTTTAGGCTTTAGTTTCTGTTGTCCGAAATAAATGCATTTTATTTTACGTTTTTTTTTCTAAGGTTTTTTTTGAAGGCGGTTTTACTTTTTTGTTAAAAGATTTTTATTTCACAATTTTACGTTGATTTAACATTTTCAGAATTATCCTCCAACTCCTAACCGTTAAGGAGTTGTACCTTCCATCATCAGCTCATCAACATGAGATGATGACTACCAGACTAAATACTTGAATGGCCTTAGAAAATATTTGAAACGCATAATAAGTGCCTATAAAATTTGAGGGCTGCCCTCATTTCCCTGGGATCCCATCATCAGATCACGACTTGGTGACAATGGGACCAACTAGAAAATATACCCTTTCGAACTTAAAAATAATTTTTGAAATCCGTCCCGCCGTCTTCGAGTAATCGGGGAACATACATTAAAAATATATATATATGTATATATTCCGACGAATTGAGAACCTCCTCCTTTTTTTGAAGTCTGTTAAAAATAAGCGAAACATAGAGTCCAAAGTAGTTTTTCTCAAAAATACAGTCTTTGTCGCCTCGAGTCGTATTATGTGTAGTGGAATGAAAATTCTTTAAGCCTTTTTCGAAAATATTTTGTGCCTTGAGAAGGACACTTTAGGCCCTATGGGTGCCCAAGTATGTCCTGCTCTGCTCCATATCTGTTCACCAAAATAGTTAAATCGTATAGGTAAAAATGTGATCGTATCATTGTTATATACTTTTTTTGTTTACTACTTCGTATCGTACCTCGCCGTATTCATCATAATATCGATCGTTTACTACTGTTCGATGTATTTTCTTAAGACTCCATTCGATTTAAGTATCGAATAAATTTCTCACGGCAATTCTAAAGCAGATAGAAGTTCCTGTTTACTTTTAGAACAACCTTCTTGACGGATTTTATAGTTTGTTGGAAATGTTTTTTTCACGTTGAAAGGAAATGACTCATTAAATCTTCTGGATCGTGTAAACTGGATGTTTGTTTTTTCATCAGGATTGTGAGTATGGAGTAGTGATATTTTGGTGCAGTGGCGGCGCTATTAGACTCTTATGGCGCAAAAAATCAACGCCGTTTTTTGTATTACCTATCAGAAGATTATACTTAAATATTCACCTTTATTATTTGCACCAAAACTGGCTGAAAAATCTCATTACCAAGCCATAAACTCTTAAAAAATAAATGCTTCCAAATTCAAAACCAACAAACCAGAGACAATAACTGTCGCATCGCGCGCCAACGCCAACAAATGATGGCCGATGTTCCGTTCAATTACCGCTTACATTTGCCGCTCTCGTTAACGTGACAGGTTGTCTGTAATGTAGGTAGTCTGTGGTGAGTTTTGGACATTTTGAAGCGTCGACTTTTTTTTTTATATGGCTAGCGCGGTTTGCGTATTTCCCACAGACGCGTAAAGCTAGAGAAACGTAGAAAAGGAAAAAATACGGAATTTGGAATAAATTATCAGGATAGGATTACATAGTATTGTGTAGGAACATACCGAATAGATTTTGATAATAAAATCAATATATTGTACACACAGAATTACTTAAATATAAGACAACAGTTGGCTAAATTTTAAGCGTCGACTTGTCGACTTCATATTTCTGCTAGGCCATAAAACTGATGGCTTTAGAGTTTATTTTTTAAAGGTGGTTTTACTTTTTTGTTAAAAGATTTTTCTACTTCACTTTGGTTAATAAAAAGATACCTACTTAGTTCCGGTGGCCATTTGTGATCTTGGGTCACTAATCCAGCCTTACGTTTTCATTGATTTACGATCGATCGATGTTTAGCGCCGATCGTCGGTCAAGCACTCCAGACCCTAAACTCCGAAATTCGAAAATCGAAGTTCGTATCGTATCGTCCCGCTCACTCTCGTGGTAAATAATATTAGCTTGAGAGGGACGGCACGATACGAAGTTCGAATTTTGCACTTCGTGGTCGGGGGGCAGCCTTGCGGACTGAACGCCAGCGGCCAGCGGCCAGCGGGGCGACGAGCGGGGCGGTAACAATGATATTATTATAAGTAAAGATACATCATTACATAAGCTCGCGAGACAATCGAAAAACATGTTCCGAACATTTTGACATTTGCGCGCAAGTTCGGACCTTATTTGAGAGAGATTGTGGCCAAAGAGGCTACAATTTGTAGACTTTTTGCGATTTTCGGAGTGCTGATGACATATCTACCTCTTTTTAACCGACTTCAAAAAAAGGAAGAGGTTCTCAATTCGTCGGAATATATTTTTAGGGTTCCGTACCTCAAAAGGAAAAAACGGAACCCTTATGGGATCACTTTGTTGTCCGTCTGTCTGTCTGTCTGTCTGTCTGTGTGTCAAGACCTTTTTTCTCTAGAACGTGTAGACGTAGCATGCTGAAATCAATATCAAATACTCAAGCCTGCGGTCCCTTGAAGCCGTGAAAAAATCAACCTTCTAAGTCTACACAATCAAAAGATACAGTTATTAAAAAATGTATTTCCATACAAATTGCCGATTTCCAAAAACCTAAAGGGTACTTCCAGATGTCCTGGAAACTTGAAACTTGGTATGAAGGTAGCTCTTATAGCACAACCACTCCGGAAATACTCAAAATCTCGAAATTTTGTCTGTCTGTAGATTTCACAGACCACAATATAAGTTGACCCCACACTGTGTACATTTTGCTTAGGAGCAGGGCTCCGCTAACACTGGACTTCTCAATTTTATATGTAATATCATTGGGCGGTAAGCGATTTTTAAACTAAACCAACTGGGCGATAAATGAAGACAAAACACGCGTCCAATTACAATCATAACAACGTGAATCGTAAACCGAACAATGTCGGCGATGACGTCAGACCTATATCCGCGCGATGCGCCCGAGTTGAATTAAATGTTACGTTTGATTATTTTTGGCGAGCGAGTTCGCGAGTTCCATTCCATGGAATGATATTAGGTACCTACCTAAGTAACGCAATATTTTGACGTGAGACTATAACTTACGCGCGCGCCTTTCCCCCTTGAAATAATGGTCTACTCCCTTATAAATTTATAATAATTTCGTGCTTTTACCTTAGGATACCTAATTGGTTCGAAGTTTTCTTTTTTAACCGACTTCAAAAAGGACTTTGTATGTTTGTGATCTCAATTGGAAAATCTTTTTGAATTTCCTAATTTTCCTAATTTTTAATTTTTATTTTTACGGTTTTCCCGTGAATATCAATTATAATATTTAATAAACTCACCGAAACATGAAAATACCAACCCCGGGATTCCGGGATTCCCGGGGTTGGTATTTTTCTGGTTTTTTTTTTCTGTGTAGGTATTCATGTTTCGGTGAGTTTAATAAATATATAATTTAGTATGTTTGTGTGTATTGTTTGTTCGCGATTATCTCGCGTTTTTGATGCTGAATCGATTTTGATACGGTTTTCGGAAATGTATTTGTTACATTCTGGAGAAGGGTTTGGTATAGGTACAACAAATGGATACCCCGTGACGTCGTCCGCATGGATCTTTTAAATTAAACGTAAAATCGGGAAAAAACAATTTTTTTAACAACAAAGTCTGCCTTTAAAAAAGAAGCAATAAATCGGTAATCCTCCAAAGCTATCAGTTTTATGGCCTAGCACAAATATGAAGTCGGTGCTTCATTCAAAGAATGTTTCGACCGCACCGCGTTAGAGACTTCATATTTATGCTAGGCCATAAAACTGATGGCTTTAGAGATTTTTTTTTTTTTTTTGAAGGCGGATTAAGATTCGACGGGAAAAGCTGCGAGTATCAACCCGTCCGCCATAAACCCCAGATACGTAAGTGCGATTTTGAAATAATGACGGTATGACTGAAATTTGTGACCATTTCGTGGCAAAGTGCCAAGTGCGAGCAGTTCACGACTGCGGTTGCAGATATTGAAACTGGTGGGCGTGTTTATTTATTTGATAGCCTTTGAAAATGTGTTTCGGCCATAACATATAGTAACACTAGTTACAGTGGCTCTGTAAGATGCAGACCTCGCGATCTCATTTTTGAATCAACAATGAAAATCATGTTTAAAATTAATCGAACCTGATCGTAAAATTTCACGAACATCGCGTACTTACTTATTTTGAAAATTTTTCTTTTTTTTATAAAAAAATCCAAAAACAGATAGACAAAAAAGTTCTACAGGTAAAAGTACCTAATTATCGAATCTGATCACAAAATTTCACGCAGATCGGGTGATTTTTTAACATTTTTCGTTTTTTATGCCTATTGCAAACACTTAGCTGTCACAACATACAAAAACGTCAAAAACTGTAATTCCAATCAGGCCCTTGCTTCACCAACTTTACAATTGTTAGTTTACAATGACAATTCGCCATTTCTTTGCCAATATGAAGCGCGCTGAAACAAAAGCTCTTTACGCCAGCAACTGACACCAAACTGACTGACTGCATCGAAATATCGGGACCTTTCAAACGGGTTTGAAACTTTGGGTCCATGGGGTCCCAGCGCTTACAAGCTTATTTCGGAGTTAGAAAAGCGCTTAGTTGATGCAACTTGTGACCAAAGGGCTGGCAGTTTTCTCTCTCAAAGAATCAGCATCGCTATTCAGCGAGGCAACGCTGCCAGCCTTTTGGGCTCTATGCCACGGGGTCCTTATTTAGATTTAATTTGGTTTTAAGTTGTAGTTTATTTAGTTTAAGCTTAAATTTAATGTCATTGTAAATTGCTTTTATCATGTAAATGAAATCTATAATGTAAGCGCGGTCAATATAATCGTTCCACGATAACTCTGCATAAGATATTAATTGGCAACCCAGAAAAATCACGCTGTGGTAATACTTTTTTCATGTCACTCAGACATTTCTTTAATTAAAAATAGTAATGATAGTAGCAATCACAAGTTGCTGTTTTTTTTAAATATGGTTCTGTCCATTGGAGGATAATTTTGCTAGTGTTTAGTAGGTTTTGCCGTTGCACAGTAAAAAAAATCTAAAAAACGAAATATGAGAGGTTATTTTAATGGTGGTCTGGTGGATGGTGAATGAACGATGACCTGTTTAATGTTTAATCTAGTCAAAAGTTCAAAACGTGTTGTTTGACTATAAATCAGTGCTGCCATACACAAACTTTAGATTTCTACTGTTGTCAGTTCGTTGCAGTTATCGTGGGACGACTATATCCCGTTTTCTTTATGTCTAACTGACACCGAATTGTCATTAAAAACGGACACTTGTAACGTTGGTGAAATGGGAGCCTGATGACGAGTATCAAAATAGGAACATAAATTCCCTGCCGGGTGCGGTAGTAACACATCTATTTCGAGGGGATCGATTTTTGAATCTCGCCCGATGACTAAATTCACTGCTTTCTAAAAAGTTCGTATTTTTAGGTTTCCGTACCTCAAAAGGAAAAAACGGAACCCTTATAGGATCACTTTGTTGTCCGTCTGTCTGTCTGTCTGTCAAGACCCTTTTTCTCTGGAACGCGTGGAGGTAGCATGCTGAAATTAATACCGAATACCATCATCAAACCTGCGGTCCCTTGAAGCCGTGAAAAAATCAACCTTTTAAGTAAACGCAATCAAAAGATTTTAAGAATCGCCGTACTGAGAAAACCTAAAGGGTACTTCCAGTTGTCCTAGAAACTTGAAATTTGGTATGAAGGTAGCTCTTATAGCACAACCACTCCAAAAAGTCTCAAAATCTTAAATTTTTATGTCTGTCTGTAGATTTCACAGACCAATATAAGTTGACCCCACACTGCGTACATTTTGCTTAGGAGCAAGGCTCTGCTAACACTGGATTCTTAAAACACTGGGGAAAAGCGTTAAAATCTTTCTACGGAACCCTCGTGCGCGAATCCGACTCGCACTTGGCCGGTTTTTTAATCCCACCGGTGACTAAATTCTCATGCCCATGATATCAAATACGAATGCCCTCATCCACTCGTGAACGAGATCACTGAGCGACTTCTTGCCTACTAGCAGTGACAGCTAACCTCAATCCCCTGTTTAAGATGTAATGTCATTGCAATAAGCACATTCCAGTACAAAAGGGTCTGCTAAATAAGCAAGCAAGTAATTTTGGATGTGAAATTCGCCCGTAAGGAACCCGGGCCGTACCCGTAAGAACAATCGGATGAATTCTGTACGCATAGGAAACTTTTACAGACTCTAGACATTTCTTCTCGTTCTTTACAGACTCTAGAATTTTTAGGAGGAAAGTATTGAATTTTTAAGTCAGGGTATATTTACTTGTAACTATACATAAAACTAAGTATACGTAGGTACATTTAAAACTTCAACTCATTGTTTCATTTGTGCCTGAGTTACAGCACAACACATGGACCATAGATTAAGAAAGCGTTGGTCTATATTTTTTTCCATTGAACTGAAAGTTACAATGTAAGCTTACTGTCATTGTAAGTACACGATTATGACCTCTTCCTAACCTAATAGAGTTCTACACGTCAGCCATTACAAAATTTCTGAATTTTATTTTCGGTTTCAGAGAAAAAAACCGGGCAAGAGCGTGTCGGACACGCCCAGGATAGGGCTCCTAAGCCATTACGAAAAAGCCCTGGCATAGATACCTAATTTAAAGGTATTTTCATCACACTTTTTAGAAACCAGTGTTAGCAGAGCCCTAATCCTAAGCAAACCGTACACAGTGTGGGGTCAATTTATATGGGTTTTGACATAGACAAACATAATTAACTATTTCTCACAAACCTGTATAGCCTGCTTATCTCTGATAGTTTTCCTTTTAAATTCACTATATGCACTACTGCTCTGATTTTTTTTCACGTTTCCAAATACAATAGTTTCTCTGGTAGAGACACTGGGGGGACACTTGAGATCAACAAAAATGAGCACTTCAAAGTTAAATATTTCGCAAACGAATAACTCTTTAGGAAAATGATCTTAAAGCACCCCTAATATTTTAGAAAGACCTGGGTGATAAATAAAAAAAACATCCCCACTTTACGTGTAGGGGAGGTAAGTAAACCAAAAAAATTTTTTTTTCAAGATTTTATCCCAGCGCTATAAGAACGGCCTAACTAATATGTATATCTATGCAAAATTACAGCTTTCTAGTACCAATAGTCTCTGAGCTATGCCGCGGACAGACAGACAGACAGACAGACGGACATGACGAAACTATAAGGGTTCCTTTTGGCCATTTTGGCTTCGGAACCCTAAAAAGGGGTTAGTAGGTAATGAGTAAAGATAAATTATGAATTATGACAAACTTACGTAGCTAATGAATGACTAAAAAATTTCTACGAAACAGGGGGACGACTACGAAATTCGAAAATCGAGGTTCGTATCGTATCGTCCCGCTCGCTCTCGTATTAAATAATATTAGCGTGAGAGGGACGGCACGACACGAAGTTCGAATTTTGCACTTCGTAGTCGGGGGACAGATCGTAATTATCGACATCGTATCGATCGTCTGAGTACATTTGTACATAGTTATGAGGATTTGGTCGTTCTGGCTAGGTTATGTGGATAGATAATTACGCAGTGTTCAAATCATAACTAAGTACAAACAAGGTTATACTTACCTATCCTCGTATCCTGAAAATGTTTGACACTTTTCTCTCCAGCAATAGCAATAGAAATTAATATAGGTATCGAAAGGGCTTTGCCTCCTGAACACACCACTATGTTTATAAAAAAATAATATCACTTATTTTTTTAAATACAAGAGAATAAAATAAAATTACCAATTCTACCAAAACTACGCAAGAATGGGTGTAATACCTTTGCCTTTTTCAAACAAACCACAAGCACAACAATAGTTTGACATGACACATATTATGTTTGACAATGTCAGATTTGACATCTTGGGTTTTGTTTTTTGATCGTGACAAGACAAAGGCAATTGATCCATCCTAGCGTAGTTTCGGAGTTACGTCCTTTTGGAATAAGTACCTTTTAATAAATTAATAATAAATTAATTACAAATCCTAATGAAAATTGAAAATCGTAGGTTTGCTCCTCTTTCAACGTGGATTGCAGACAATTAATCAAATTATAGTCTCAAAAATATGAAATGTTGTCAATTCCGTGCCGTATAGTATCGCACCGCGCATTGGCGTGAGAAAATGGGTCTGCTCTGTTTCTGTAGCGTGCAACACGCAGTGTTTCAAGCTATAAAATTTTGCAGCTTTTTTTTATTAGGCTTTATGCGTGGGCTCAAGGGCATGTGGGCAGGCTCCAGGGAAAGCACAGAGTCCTTAGTGCTCATTTCACGTCACAACAAAAGTTTTAATCACGTTCGCGTTAACGGTCAGATTCTACGAGAATGTACGTTGCCATACTGAAAAACTTGCAAATGCATACTGACCTAAATCCGGTTACAATACATTAACCCGCAAAGTATTAGTTGTTGTCAAAAATCCTCTAGGATCGCTGTTGAGTGAGGTCTCTAACTGTCAATTTCCACCAATCGTAGGCCAGTACTAGTGTCTCATTGGAGGAGAATGACAGATACACCTCACTCGACATTACCGATCCTAGTGGATTTTGACTCGCGATAGCCCTCATTCCTTAACTATTTTGACCACATTTTGACACTCGTCATCGGATTGAAATGACTGCACTCTCACTGACCGAACGAAACGCAACAGGGGTACAGTATATGGCTCTCCCCATGGCTCTCCCACTACAAAATAGCTACGGTATGGCTCTCCCACTAAAAAATAGCTACAGTATGACTCTCCCAAATTGTTACAGTTTGGTTCACCCACTACAAGAATATGGACCTCCGCAAAGTAACGCCTGATGCAATGAATTGTTCTTTTCTTATCGTTTGATATAGCCACGTGTTTCGTGGGAACTATGCAATATGCAAGGAAATGACGACGCAAGTAGGATAAAGATGCATTATACATTAGGGTATTTCAGCACGAGCTCGATCAAGTCTAGGAAAATACTCTTTATCTACACACATATCGATCATAAGTCCTCTAAAATGCGTTCAGAAACCGTAGAAAATGACCAGCATTGCAGTGCATCGTCGCCTCCCCCGCCAACCACCACCACCAGCAGGTCCTGCAGTAAAGTAATAGTTATTACGACATCGAATTCGATGTCGTAATGACTTTTCGATATCGAATTCAATTTTTCGAATTTGACGACCAACGTATTTTACAATCATAGTGAAATAAAACGGATCACTCACGTACATATAATACAATCTGACATGTATAATTAATAATGTGATATTGATTTTTTTTTTACAAAAAAAAAAAACAGTTTACGAAACGTCAGCTCGGTATGTTTGTCTATGATTAAAAAAAAACCTTCGGCTTCTGAACCCATCTTAGAGTACTTATAATATGTGTGTAGATAAAGTAACGTATGCAACTCCACATAATTAGGCCTCAAAACACTCATTATGTAGCAGTTGCATAAATTGGCCAATAACTTTGAGAAGACCTGAGACAGCGTTGCGTTCACACGGCTCTTAAAGCGACGACATTGGTTCACAACCTCTAGTGTAATCGATGGCAAAAGAACGTCTCGATCGCGTTCGCGTTTACGTTGAGTAACTATGGACAAATTGGCAGCGCCACTAGTGGCACGTATCGACAACAAACAATTCTCAAACTATTTGACACCCGCAACGCAAAACGCGATCGAGACGTATTATCGACCGTTAATTGTTACACGAGATGCTCTGGAAGGAAATACGAACGATAGCATTTCTATCGCCTTTTTGTCAGTTCTGTGGAATTACCGAATGTGCAAACCCAGTTATATGTCGGTCACGTACCTGACTGGGGATAGATAGACTCAACAGATAGTCCCTCGCCCTGGCGCCCCGCCAGCGCCATGAAAAATGGCCGAATTTACAACTACCCGCTGATAATTTTGCGCCGCAGCGGACCGAAGCTGTTTATTATGTAACATGTTCGAAATTTAAACTGTTTAATGTGGCGGTTAGTGTTATGGCGGATTTGGCGAAATAGGCGTTTTGCGAGTGTTTGGGGGAAACCTCACTAATGGGGTGTTATTCACGATAAGGTCGAGTAGCACTTTTGTGACAATAAGTACACAGATTTACACCATTTTCGAATGGTGTCTTCCACAGGTGTTATCTGTAAAACGGGGCCTTGCTATTGCAAAAATGAACCATAATTCGGTACGAAACAATGTCGGCTACAGTGAGTTATATGAAACGACATGACCAGGGCCGTGTTTTATAAAGCTACAAGTTACAAGTTACAAACGGAAGTCTCTTTCTAACAAAAGGTGATAAGAACGAGACTTCCGCTTGTAAATTGTAACTTGTAGCTTTATAAAACACGGCCCAGGTATTTTTGCTCGTTAGTGTAGTATTAAAATAAATTAAATGTCAAAAAATTACGTTATTATAAATGACATTTTGATTCGTTAATCCACAGCCAGACTATATAAAAAAGTTAAGTCTCGACTCGGAAAAATGACATAATAGCAAAGACATCTCTAATACGGGCACTGCTGAAAATATTTCCAGCCTATTTTCAGCACCTGTCTAAAGCTCACTGCTATCCGCTATTGTACAGTCAGCAGCAGAAGTAGCTAAGCAACCGAAGCGCTCACAATGATCTGCACAAGCTCTTGTGTCTATAACAATAGAGCCGTGCTTAGATCATTGTGAGTGCTTCGGTTGCTTAGCTACTATTGCTGCTGACTGTACACAGTAAGGCAGCGTAATTGGTTATCAGGAACCCTGATGTTTGCGAGGCAAAATGCATGCATCGGGCCTGTGCTCTATTTCCGAAGCGCTAACTCAAGTCATCAATTCACGGTGTTGTACTTACACAATGGTATTTTCAAATTTCTGTCAGTTTGTGCTGTGAACGACTGTAGTTTAATATTATCAATCTTATTCACTTGTATGAGCTTGTGGGTACTTGTATTGGAGGCAGTATAGTACCTGTTTTCTGTAATCTCCTTGTACTGTTTTGTGGTTTTCAATAAAGAATATTTCATTCCGCGGAAAGTACGTGAAGCCATTGAAATTAGTCGTCATCCTAATTTCAACCGTGATAGTGGATGGTCAGTGTCCCCAAGTTGGAAAACTATGTTGAATACTGCGTCAACAGCTAGTGTGAACGAGCCTTTACAAAGTGATGTGATTAGTGTAGTGTGCTACCCCACTTTTGACAATAATAAAAATGACGATGAAAACGAGGGTAGTTGTGAGCCGCCGTCAGCTGCGCCGAGCTGATCCCAGAGGAAGGACTACGGATTAGTCCGAAACATGTCGAGCTATACTCGACTGACATACGTGAGTGATCCGTTTATTTCACTAAGAATATTTGTATTGTATTGTATTGTATAGAGCCTGACACTGGCTAGCTAATCGTATTATACTTAGTTAAAGTGAGAAAAGCTTTCCCCTGTCAAAATGTTTATGGCATTGTCATAAGATTGATTTTTGCCTGGCCCGTGGGAAAGGTTTTTATACTATGTCTATACATGCGAATGTAGAATATATTTGTGTAGTTGCTAAAGCAAAGACGATACACTCTTGGTTTGTAACGTGAGACGTACATACGTCAGCTACTTGTAAATATCTTTCATCTATACTCATTTATTTGCCGTGTAGTGTCCGGCCTAGAATAGCATCAACCCTATCAGACGACACCCTACGTAGGCGACGACTAAAGTCCAATAGCGAGAGTTCCTTCATCTTTCTCGTTTCACCATAGGAGAGATGGGCCTCTAGGCAATGGTTTGCAACTCATCTAGGAGAAGGAAAACTCCAAATTCAAACCCGGAACGGAGTCTGTGTTAGGCGCGAGTAGGGTCCAACCCAAAGTATGCGGCAGTCTCCTGCACCTGACCTGGCTCCACAAGTATTGGCTTTCCTGTGGGAACAGTCGGCGAGGCCGAGAGGGTAACACAGGTCCTGGGCAACCCTGTGTTTGTCTGTGGAGAGGTAAAATCACAGAAGGCGTTGTCTCCCAGACGGAACGCCATAAATCGTCTGTAATAGACGCAAAGGCCTAAATATATACTCATTTATAGTTATACAGTGACTGCTCATTCCACGTAATCTCCATTTACTTGGAAATCTAGGATAGTTGTAAGGATGGATAAGAAAGAATATAAACCGGTTTAAGATCAGCTGTTGGTGTCATGCCCGTTGCCTTGCTAAACTTGACATGCCGCAGTCGGTAGGATACGAACGCTCCCAAAGGGAATCTCATTTCCACTTAGGTGAACTACATAGTAATTTTAAAGTAGCTTATTAATAACAATCACTAAGCTATCTATACTCCGTTCACGTTAACGAGCTAGTATAGCGGTCTATCTTTTGCACTTCTCCATACAAATGAAAGGGGCGTAAACAATTGCACGGTCACAGCTGGGCTTACATGCCGTCATATATACATATAAAACGTGGTATCTTTTATTTTTAACCCCCAATACAAAAAGAGGTTATAAGTTCAACCTGTGTATTTGCGTATGGGTAAAGTGGGGGATTTTTTCAACTGTTCTAAGTTGTTTTGATTATCTTTAATATCTAAGTCTACACAGTCGCAATTTTCAGCGTACTGAAAAGAAAACTAATTTAGGTAAGTTTAAATACCTATTATGTACTTACCCTTATTCATAAACATATTTTAATCGTTACTAAAATGCCGGCAAAGCTCGTTCGTCATTTTTTGTCGTTTATGAATAATGGTATTAGTTAAAATTGCCATGAACCTTGCAAGACTTAACATTATGTCCCCAGTTATGTAATTTTCATTATTTTCTCAGAAATGTTTAAGGATTTTAAAGTGGGGCGAGGTGGCAAGGCTGAATTTATTACTCTCGCGCAAGGAAACCGAGATAAATAATATTTAAGGATGCTGGTTGGAAATTGTGTTTATTCTTATAAGCAGAGCTCGGACAGGTCATAGCAAAAACAGATATGGAAATAGAACAATACTCAATAGAGCCGATACTTAAGATTATAATTATCTAAAGAGGACATTATTGTAATTTAACATTAAACCTTATTTAGTTGCATATCTGTCATGGTTTTGACAAAGTGGCATACTTGAACAATCCATTACAATGATTTGGTAATTTCTAAGGCCGATAAGGGCAATTGTATTGTTGTTTTAGAAAGGGGTCAATATAATGATAAAGTAAATGACATCATTCAAGGAGAGGGTTTTTTGAATTTAAGTAGGGATCCCACCGCCGCGTTTCATAAAGACCTAAAAAACCTTCTGAAAAATTCTGCATTTACCTTTGACACCGAACAAAAGAGGAGCAATGTGATTCCTATGAATCCGCAGGCACCAATTTTATATGGTTTACCTAAAATTCACAAGGATGGTGTTCCTGTTCGCCCTGTTGTTTCATACGTGAGTGCTCCAGCGTATAAAGTAGCGAGGAAGTTAAATAGCATTGTTCGGGAAAAATCTTATTTTAAGCCAATATATAGTTTAAAGAATAGTTCAGATTTAGTAAATAAAATTAAAGACATTAATATACCGCCAAACTCAACATTACTTTCTTTAGATGTGGATAGTTTGTTTACCAACGTACCATATAGTGAAACCTTAAATATTCTTAGATGTCACTTAGAAAGGAAGCGTTTACATCCGGGGGAGGTTTGTGAGTTAATAGAATTAGTAACTTTATGCATGAAACAAAATTATTTCAGATTTAATGGTCAATATTATTTGCAGAGTGATGGTTTAGCAATGGGGTCACCTCTTAGTCCTTTAATGGCTGACGTTTTTATGGATAACTTTGAAAAACAATATATAGTGGGGAACAGCAATTTAGTATATTATTATAGGTATGTTGATGATTTAATTTTATGTTGGAAGGGGAGTATGAGGCAGCTAGATTTGTTTATTAGTGCTCTCAATAACAAACATCCAAAAATAAAGTTCAAACGAGAATTAGAGGAAAATCGTTCATTAAATTTAACTATTACAAGAGTAAATAATAGGCACCAGTTTCAAATTTACCGTAAGCCTACGTACACAGATACTGTCATACCTGCAAATTCTACTCACCCATGGCAGCATAAACTGGCTGCTTTCCATTGTTATGTACATAGACTACTAACTGTACCTCTTTCGAAAGAGCATTATGATTCTGAGTTACATACTATATATCAGATAGCAACAACAAATGGTTATAGTACAGCAATGGTTAATAGTCTGGTTCAAAAGAAGCAGGGACGGATAGTGAATAGCATGCTTTACTCTGCGTTGCCATCTCAGCCTACTAACAAATTTAGATCTAGTATTACTTATGTTGGCCGGTTGTCTGACAAGATTTATAATATTTTAAAATCAAATAACATCAATGTTGCCTTTAAGACTACTAATTCTTTACGTTCTAGACTTTGTAATAACAAAGAAAAGGTGGATAAAGGGAACAGGTCGGGCGTATATAAACTCACTTGTGGCGACTGTAGTCAAGTATACATTGGACAAACCGGTCGAAGCTTTGATACTAGATTTAAAGAGCATGTCTCGTCATATAGGCATGATCATCCAGAGAAATCAAACTTTGCCAAGCATTTATTAGAAACGAATCATTCGTTGTTAGACTCAGATACGTACGAAATTTTACATTATTGTGATAAGGGTTTGCGGCTATCGGTTTTAGAACAATTGGAAATAATTAGGTACAACAACATGGGGTCTATTATTAATGAACAAGTTAATTTGGTTTCTTCGCCTTTGTTACGACTTGGTTCTAATTTTAATAATGTGTCATAGTAATAATGAGAACATGACTTCTCTTTTTACCGTACTCGGTTAAAAATAACGGGGTACCTGGCGTAGATTAAAAATAAAAATAAAAAGGGTAGTTTGGAATTCATTTCTTAAAAAAGGGTAGTTTAGGACTTACATAAAAGGGTAGTTTGGAATTTATAAAATATTAGTGGGTACGTTGGTTTTGTCATTAACTAAGTTGAGTACATGGTTTACATATGTCAGTAGTGGAAGTGGTGGCATGTTGAGCGGTTGTTGTTGTGCTTCGTAAATGGCCTCGTGGAGAGTGCCGAAACGCGTCAGCGTTTAGTATAGTGGTGGTGGTGATAGTTGGGTCTGTGTGGCACGTGTTGATTCGTGTAGCAGTGGAGGTGGAGGTGTTGCATGGAAACATACATTTGCCGCACAGATATAACTATTTGTCATTAGTGGTCGCGGGTGAGCAAAGTAATTGTTTTTTAGTTCATAAATATGGACCTCCGCAAAGTAACGCCTGATTCAATAAATTATAAAATACTTGAAACAGTTTTGTGGACAATTTAAATTAGAAAAAATATTTATGTATGGTTATTTCTAAATATTTCAAATACGGTGAAAATAAAAACGATTAATAAGTGGATTCAGAACTACCCCCAACTCTATTATACTTAATGAAATTGAAAAATGTAATCAAATAATACTGTACATAATGCGACTCTATTAATCTTGTTCTATTACCGTGTTGCAATTATTTTGCTATGACCTGTCCGAGCTCTGCTTATTTAATGTAAGCAACATGTACGTATACTAATCGAATCAACTGAATCCTGACCCACTGTGGAACCTTTTCGTGGAAAATGTCATGGTGACATCGCATAGCCTGACAAGGAAAATCATTATGACAGTTACTGTGAGAACTGGGGATCGATTTTTGAATCTCGCCCGGTGACTAAAATTCAGTGATTTCAAAGAAGTTCGTATTTTTGAATCTCACTGGTGACAAAAATTCTCATGGCCATGATATCAAATACGAATGCCCTCACCCACTCGTAAACGAGATCACTGAGTCACTTCTTGACCACTGGCAGTGACAGCTAACCTCAATCCACTATGTTGACTCGCTTGTCTACGACAGAAACGCAAATTAGCTGCATGTTAGTAAACGGGTATGACATTAAAAAATAAGGCTTTTGGCAAATAGTGATATCAATGTCATGGGTGAGAATTTAGTCACCAAGTGAGATTCAAAAATCGATCCCCTGGACCTACAGTCGTACCATTTGATTTGACTGTAGAACGTTCTCACAGTAAGTCACCATGACATTTTCTACGAAAAGGTTCCACGGTGGGTCAGGATTCTGTTCTCTTCTTCAATTCTCGTGAAATTTTGTGGGTCGCTCATTATTCATTACTTACTTATACAGATTTTTCTGTCAAATCGTTTTCTGATTTAAAAAGCAAACGTATTTTTTTCAAAAATGAGAAGAATCCCGTGAAATTTTGGGACCAATTTCGGTAGTTAAAAAAAAAACCAAAAACGTTCAAAAATGAGCTCACGACCCCTATCTCACAAACTTTACAAGTGTCAGTTTTCAATGACAATCGGTGGCAGTTGCTGACTTGAAGAGCTTTTGTTTTAGCGCGGTTCATATTGGCAAAGAAATGTCCGAATTGTCATTGTAAACTGACAATTGTAAAGTTGATGAAATAAGTAAGTACCTAGAGTCACTAGTTTTATTTAGGTCGACCATAAACAATGCATTTTATTTTGACCTTCTAATATGGAGTTACAAATGACAAATTTTACGGTAATATTTTGAGAAAAAACCCATCCTCACCAGGATTCCGCTAAGACCGGTATTCCAGTAAATCCTCGGCTTCTGTCCAAGCCTGAAAAGCAGGAACCCAAATATTTGCCGCCAAATAAAATAAATCCTACATGCTCTTAACACCTCGTGCCCCGTGAGCCGAAAAATTAACATTTTGTTTATGGCAACACTTAACAGGCTATCCTTTTCATTTAGGGTGGCGAAAATAAGGTAAGAAAAAGCTCGGAATTTCTCTCGTCAATTTCTTATAAAATATCATGCATTTTTAATTTTCCTTTACATCTTGCGTAGTTACTTTAACATTACAGGTAGGTACACCATTTATTTTAACTTTTGAATTAACGTTCAAACTATTTCACTTATCAAAAGCTTCCGAAAATACCCATAAAAGACCGATGCCTCACTTATTACTGCAATTAAAACTATTTTTAATTTAACAAAGACGAATAAGAGAAGGCAGTTTGACACTGAAAATTATGACGTCATAGTTCTGTAATTAAATACAAACTCCATTATAACGGATCCGATCAAATCGTTTTGACAGTTCAAAAAAAGTTGCTGATTTGATCAAGAGGCAACATCCCTATTCGAAAACAAATGAGAAAAAAACAATGTGTAATACCATTTATTTGTAGCCATTTAGCTGCAGGTATTTTTTGTTTTCCTCATGGAAGTTAACAGAATTTTAACTTAAAAACGTGTGCGGAATTTGACCGTTAAATTTCTTAAAATAAAATAAGCGGAGTACTTATACCTACAGTCACGTAATTACAGACAGCTTTAAAGTGCAGTAGAACTATTTGATTCCTGAACGTTCTTACAGTAGCTAAGTATCATATATTTTGTTTGTCAGGCAATGCGATGTCACCATGACATTTTCTAAGAAAAAGTTCCACAGTTCTCATGGGTGGCGGTGATCGCTTACCATCAGGTGATTCGCTTGCTCGTACATACGAATAATTAATCTTAATCACAACGAAATGACTGGAACGGATGCGGTCGTTGACATATTTCTGTCATTATTTTTAGAACTACGAGCTAAACTAATTATCAGAAACATTTAGGCTGACTTGCACAGAACCGAGTTAGATTGACGTGTAATATTAACCCTAGTTTAGTTGTCTCTTTGTCTACATGCCGCCGACCACACATACATAATAACATAAACGAAGGAACGTTATTACTAAAGCAACTCTAATAAAAAAAAATACAATTAGGTTGCTACCTACTTAGTTGAAAAAACTTCGAAATAAAAAACAGCACTCGAGTGTGCAAAAAAACGCTTTATTGAAAAAAACTAAAACAGCACAAATTAAATGATTAATTTTCAGTAAACATGCATAAAATCATCAAGCAGCAACATTTAGCAAAATCAATAATTAATCGGAAAATTAGCAAACGACCATGCAAACACAAATGCAATTCGGAAAGCCTCGAACCGAAAGCGAAGCAAAAAAAATGAAAGGATTTAAAAAAAATCACGTCAAATATGTAATAACCTCAAACAAATACTCACAAAATATAGCTATCTGTGGAATTTGACAAAAATCATCGAAACAGCACACAGCGTCTAGAAAACGTCTCACTCAGAAACGTACATTTTACAAAGAACCACTCATTCCATTGATAACCCGCACTGACAGATCCTTGCTTCGTCCTTATATAAAATATACCAGCTCACAGTTAAAAACTATGATCTATTTCGCCATTTTCTTTAGTTTTTTATACATGTTGTCAAAAAAGCGCCGCGATTCGTCGGCCGCGTGTTTTTTTGCACCGATTTCGAGGTGTGTGCGGAACGAATCGATACAGAGTACGAGCACACGACCGCTCTGCCCGGGCCCCGGGCGGCAACTGAGAAGTGCTGCCCTCTGCTTAATTTATCGATGTTTTCCGAGTGACAGCTAGGAGCTATACCTACATCAGTGAGTGATGCTTGTCATTGCGGATTTGAATTTGGAGTACGATTTTTTTAGACTCCAGCTGGATGAAGGCTTTCTTACCAGTCAGTTACCTAAGTTAGTTAAAAACTTAACCTTTATTTTGATTCTTCATTCGGTAATGGACTATTAAAATATTAATCGACGTTTTTGAGTATGGTAGGTAGGTAGATATTTTTTGTGTTTCTGCCTGATTTATTTCTTACGTTCAGACAAAAAACAGTTAGTTACCTACATTAAATTGTGTCTCTCAATAGATCACTTGCACATCGTAAATTAGTTCTTATAGTATGCAGGGCCTGTGGTAATAGAAAAAAAAAACTTTTTTTAAAAATAAAATACAGAATGTTTTATTTTGATTTTTAACTTCATATATAGTAAATAACTGAATGTAAATAATTGAAGTCCAAATCGGCATTTTCTCATACTTAAGTCACGGCTCGTCCTGTAAAATATTTTTTCATAATTTAATTCAAAACGAATTTGCAAATCATAAATCACCAGCATTACTGGAAGAGATCCTTAGGAAGAGGGATTATCCCTTTAATTATTGGGAACCACATGCAAATAAAAGCCTGTTCAAATTATGATAAGGTATATTTTAAAATTATGACTAATATTTTACATAATACCTACAGGTATGGCCGATGGTTTACAAAATTTTAAAAATATATTTACAATTTCAAATTGTCTATTGACTACGAAAACACTGGTTTATAACTGACTGCGATACAGCCAAAAAGGTGGGACTTTCTTTTGAATTATATTTTTGGTAATAAAAAAATAAACTTCTATCTGCATGCAATCCACTTTTTTATATAATAATTACAATTACGTACCGCAATTATGTACTGACATTTATAATTTTCTATATAATATAAGCACATCGGCACTTTTATAAAAAGATACCTATTATGCTACTTGACATTGTATTAAGTATATAATATAAAAAAAAACATGTTTTTAACTTAGCAACACGACTCGGTAGCTCACACGCCGACACGGCGGTAAGGCTCGCGTCAAATACGCCGCGTTTTTGACGCATCTAGCTATTTTTGACGCAGCTCGAAATGCGCAGCATCAGCGTATTTTGAGCTTTGAGAATTCTTAATTTGAGCTTCAACATACATATATTACAAGCATAAAAGCATAGCTAGCATCTAGCGAAACCAAATACCGTAAATAGATACCAAATTTTAACATGAAACAACCATGAGACTCTATCATAGTGAAATGAACACGCGTATACAAGTCGATTTTAGCCTTACATGGTTCGGACTAATTTGTAGTCTTCCCCTGGGACCGCACGCCTCGGCTTGCGACTTCGAGACTTGTATACGTGAGTGATCCGTATATTTAACTACAATAGTTACCAAATCTACTAATATACAATGACAAAGTCCCACTGCGACCCATAATTCTATAAGCTATTATTTAACTCGTTAAGTTTTTATTCCGTTGATAAAGTAAAAAAGATTCAAGTACCTACAATCTCACAATTAATTACCAAAATACGATACTGCAATATCAATATTCAAAAATTGAGACTGCCACTTGGTCCTATTCGGCAAATATTCGTGTCGCATCTCTTTCCTTTTCCACCTGAAAGACAGAGATATAGCCGAACCATTTTAATAGTAATTAGCAGTAGAACTATTTCGAAGTTAATGCCTGACTGAATTTCTAATAGATACAAAAATGACTCTCTGCGACAGGGTCGTACCGCGTATTGTTATTAAAATGGTTCAGTGGGTCGAGCACTTTTCGAATCCTGCGTCACGTAAAATCGAATAGTAAACGTTGTCGAATTTGTAAGTATGAGGTTTCTCGGTCTCGGTACGATATCCGTAACGTTACGCAGGATTCGACAAGTCGTGCTCGACCCTCTGGTTTAGAATAACAAACATTTGGCAAATGTGACCAAGTGAAGTTTCAAATTACTCATGTTTCAGGATCGGCCACACCGAAGCCTAAAGTTGATGCACCATCTACGTATCTATTGCATCATGTTTCTTAAAATACGCTGACCCTGGCTGGCTGGCTGCGTCAAAAACGCAAACAATTGCAAGTTTTTGACGCAACCCGATATACAAAGCTTCCGCATTTTTTAACCGAGTGCCCAATG
Source organism: Clepsis dumicolana (assembly GCA_963691665.1). Lineage (NCBI taxonomy): Eukaryota > Metazoa > Arthropoda > Insecta > Lepidoptera > Tortricidae > Clepsis > Clepsis dumicolana. The sequence continues at coordinate 6,647,380 of OY829530.1, forward strand.
AGGGTTAGTTTTTCGAGCGTATGTATGTATGTATGTCTAATTCTTTGGCCCGCTCTACAGCCTAAGCCGTTTGACGGATTTCAACGTATGAGGTGTCATTGGATTCGTCTCAGTTGTGGGCTGTGGGAGTGATATAGGGTATATTGTTTCCTAGAATTGCAGTCGGGTTTTCTGTTTTTAATTTGAAGTTAAGTTTTTAAGTTGAATTAGAATTATTGTGTTATTCAATAAAAAAATCATACTGAGCAATCGTTTTGACTTAAAAAAAAGTAGTCGGTTTGACCAACTATGAAAATGTTTAATCGAATTTGACGATTATTTTCGTTTTTATTTTTATTTTTATTCAAATTCAAATAATTTATTTTCAAGTATCATGACACGTTCATTTATGAATTTATGAATTTTACCTTGAATTTGAATACGTAGTTTCAAATTCAAAGTAAAATGAAAATCAAAAAAATAGCGTCTGCAAGCCCTCCGGGGTTGCGGGTGTCTATGGATAGTGGTGATCACTTTACCATCAGATGACCCACTTACTGTATCCAAATGTATCCAGTTGCTTAACTATTTTTTCTGTTCATTGTCATTGTACGTTCAGCTTAATTTCTAAACTGGAGTTCAGAATACGATGACATCAAAAAATCGGGCCGCATCAGAAACAAACACAGAATCATTAGCGTTTTTGACGCAGTGCAATTTACGGAGCATCAGCTTCGAGGTGTTCGTCGCTTCCTGCGCTTAAGTTAGTTCACGGACCCACCAGCCAGACGTCAGAAACAAACACAAAATAAGCGTTTTTGACGCAGGCCAATTTGACGCGGCGTCAGCGTCGGTGTGTACGATGCGTTACACTGTACTTATGTTAGGGTACGGAACCACCGGCCTACAACCACACCGTTGGAACACATAACTATTGTCTTTGGCACACTATCATACCATGTTGCGACCATTGTCTCCCGCTATCCGACTGACGATCTGAAAATAAAAAAAAATTAAGTACCTACTGGCGTTTTTTAGGGTTCCGCCCCTCAAAACGAAAATCGGAACCCTTATAGGATCACTTTATTGTCCGTCTGTCCGTATGTCTGTCTATTAAGACTGCATGCTGAAATTAATATCAAATACTCGAGCCTGCAGTCCCTTGAAGTTGTGAAAAAATCAAACTTTCAAGTCAACGCAATCAAAAGATACAGTCATTAAAAAGGTTGTTTCCATACAAATTGCCGTACTGAGAAAAACTAAAGCGTTTTTTTTTATACGACGAGGAAGGCAAACGAGCAAGTGGGTCACCTGATGGTAAGTGATCACCACTGCCCATAGACACCCCACAAACCCGGAGGGTTCACAGATGCGTACTTCCAGTTGTCCTAGAAACTTGAAATTTGGTATGAAGGTAGCTCTTATAGCACAACCACTCAGAAAAATCTCAAAACATTAAATTTTAAAGTCTGTTGACAAATATAAAATAACCTCACACCACGTACACGACAAAATCTTTGTACGTAGCACTCAGTGCGCGAGTCCGACTCGCACTAGGCCGTTTTTTTAATGATCATTTTAATACCTTGAGCTTTTCGGTGAAGGAAAACATCGTGAGGAAACCTGCACACTCCTGCGAAGCAATTCAATGCTGTGTGTGAAGTTCCCAATCCGCACTGGGCCCGCGTGGGAACTATAGCCCAAGCCCTCTCATTCTGAGAGGAGGCCTGTGCCCAGCAGTGGGACGTAAAACAGGCTAAATACCTTGTCAAAACGCTCCTGGTGCGCTAAGTGCCTTCCAACTTTGACACTTATCAAAACCTACCCACCTCTACCTACTTGCCGTTGACATACGACTACGAGTAGAATTAATCATGAAATACAGTAATACAGTTGCTGAAAAAGTAGTACTTTTTGTGGCTGTGTATTGTGAAAAGTTGGATTTTTCGCACTAGTGCCTTTTACTTTTCTAAGGCGGCGGTGGGTGATGATGGGGCCGCGCGCCTGGCTCACCGCCTTTGATTTCATTGTCATTTTCTTGCAAATGTATTAAAACAACATCGTTTGATACACGTGCAGAAGTGTCATTTTGCAAGAGTCCCGAGGTGTCTTGGCCCGAGCGGCTAGTTTGCGCACTTGTATCAAAACGTACCAGTACCGGGGCGATGCAGAAGGACAGCAGTTTTCCGACGACAAAGTTAAGTTTGACTCTCAATATAGTTTATCATACTCGCGAGTTCGGAATGAACCATTCGTGCGCGATTCAGACTCGCACTTGGCCGGATTTATTTCTTACCTCATAGCTACTTAATCAAAATGAAAAGCAGAGTGTCACTACGCTCGGAAGCCACAATAGCTCCTTAATCGGCACTTTACCTCCCTCGTTAAATAATGTACTATTTCTGTAGTACGTTTTTTTACGTACCCCGCTTATGATAGGCAGATTGAGTAGCGAGCCCAGCACTGGGACCATTCGGAGGAAGTTAACCGCAGCCGGCAGGAAACCCCTGAAAAAAAAAAACTTGAAGTATGTCATCTAGAAGTAGGTATGTAAACTTGAAGTATGTCATCTTGAAGTAGGTATGTAAACTTGAAGTATGTCGTCTTGAAGTAGGTATGTAAACTTGAAGTATGTCGTCTTGAAGTAGGTATGTAAACTTGAAGTATGTCATCTTGAAGTAGGTATGTAAACTTGAAGTATGTCATCTTGAAGTAGGTATGTAAACTTGAAGTATGTCGTCTTGAAGTAGGTATGTAAACTTGAAGTATGTCATCTTGAAGTAGGTATGTAAACTTGAAGTATGTCATCTTGAAGTAGGTATGTAAACTTGAAGTATATCGTCTTGAAGTAGGTACGTAAACTTGAAGTATGTCATCTTGAAGTAGGTATGTAAACTTGAAGTATGTCATCTTGAAGTAGGTATGTAAACTTGAAGTATATATCAAAAAAAGGTTTTATCGCTTGCTTGTGCCATTAGCATTTTTGACCGAGCGAGCAAAGCGTCGCCGTTTCAGCTTAGACAAAAATGCTTTCATATGTCTGTCCGCAGTATGTCCGGCTGTTTTCCTCTACATGTCGCATTTCTCAACCGATTCTCGTGAAATTTTGTGAGCAAGTTCGCTAAGTATACTCGTACGATCGAGGAAATAAATTCCTAACCCACCATGGAACCTTTTCACAGTAAACGTCATAGTGACATCGCACAGCTTGACAAGGAAAATCGTTATGACGTTTACTATGAAAATATTCTGTGGTGGGTCAAGATTTAATTTCCTCGACTGTACAAATACCTATAGATTTTTTTTTTAAATTAAAAACCTGAAAAACGTTAAAAATGAGCCGATGCTTTATGTTCAGGGTCAATAATAATTGTAGAATTTTTTTTTGTCGATTTTTTTTAAAGGAAAAAAACGAAAAACGTTAAAAAATGAGCGCGCGAGGTCCATCTCACAGAATCACTACCAACCTAAACAGCAAGAGGAACCCGTAGATCTCAGCTATCATCCCAATCATGGGCCACCCAAGAAGCACCACCGTGATGCCCCCGAAGAAGGCCAGGGTAGCCTTGATCTTGTGCCGCTGGAAGAAGAAGAAAAACGTCCGCTGGAGCCCTATCACGCAGGCCAGCCCGCTGATAAAGAGGATCTGAAAAACGGGTTTTAATTAGGACCAGCTTGTTGACAGCATGCAGTAGTTGACTTTCAATATTTCTAATTGTAGATTGAGCTGAGTACCTATTAAAGTACTCATCTGTACCACTCAAAGGTTAACTGGTAGAGATTCCTCAGAGGGTTACGTCCACCTTTATATTGTTTTTTTATTGTTTGTAACTTGTAATTTTTGTTTTTTCTCTGCTGTTTGTGTTGTGCTCACTTAAGTGATTTTTTTTCATACAATTTATGTTTTAAAAGTGTAAAAGTTAAGAAAAGATTGGAAATTGGCTGCAAGTCTTAATTTATATATACACTTTCCACCTTACCTAACTAAAAAGTACTTTAATAAACCATAAAAAAAACAATGAAAATTTTGTTCAAATTTCAAACTGAACCAATATTACAGAAAGACCAGAAAAATAACTTCTCAAACTGGGATTCGAACGCAGGACCTCCACCATACTGTGGCGTTGCGCTACCAACTGCGCCATCCGACCAATCAAAAAATTTACTGTAATCAGTGAAAATAGGGTGGGCGATTAATAGAGCCGGTGAGTGTATAAAAAATAATAAATAAATATCATGGGACAATTTGACACCAATTGACCTAGTCCCAAACTAGGCAAAGCCTATACTGTGGGTACCAGACAACTGGTAAACATACTTATATACATATTAAACATTCAAGACCCGAGAACAAACATTCATATTCATCAAGGAGGATAGTATACAGAGTGTCAAAGCTCATACTTCGAATCGTTCCCCGCAGTTATCTTAAAATTCAGGCAAGCGGGTCAAATAATAACAAAACAGCGGTTCAAATGTGTCACTCAAGCAAGGTAGATGGCGCTGAATGTAAATAAGAACGATTCAAAGTATGGGCTTCGTCAATCCGTTTACTTTTCATGATCCTTGGTATTCATCATACAAAGATACATAATATACTTAAAGTTTTCATTTTCAATGTTTTATTTCTCTTGTGACCGCTAGCACAGCACACTTACGTTGCCGATGGCAAGCAGACCCTTGTCGAAGAGCAGTAATACTCCAAGGAAGAGGAATGTCATGCCAAACCCCGCCAACCCCACACCAATTTCTGAAAAAAAGTTGAATTTTTCGCCCTAGTGCTTTTTACTTTTCCAAAGCGCCGGTGGAGGAAGGCGGCGGGGTGCCTTCCTTCACCGGTTGGGGAGCTCGTGCCGGCCCACCGGGTCATTGTCATTTTACCGCAATTGTTTTAAAAAACGTCATTTGGTGTATGTGTGGAAGTGTCATTTTTACTCACAACTCGGGCCTAGACACATCGGGACTAATGTAAAATGATATACTTTCCGCACTTATATAAAAAGTACTGTTACACAATTATTCAAAATTTTATTCCTAATAGAATTTGATGTTAGTAAATTCACTTTGCATGTGATGGAAACAAAATAGTGACTAGATGACACACACATTCTTCCATATTTCACTAGCTTGGTCACATTTAAGATCGTGCCTAGTCAGCATTTCCAAAATAACATTTAAATCAGGTTAATACACAAATGAAATCCATTTGACTATTTCTCTGCTTTGGAGAAGCAACAGAGATTCTTGAGAATCGATAAGATATCGTTATAATTAAGTAAATGAATAGATAATTTAAAAAAATCTTTTAAAAACTGGAGCAACCACCAAGGTTCACATTTTAAGCTTCTTGTAAGGTATTAATACTCACTTTGAACATCCGTTATTTCAATCATGGTGATTAATACTTATTGGTTATAGTTTCACTAACTATCGTAACTTCCTAATGAGCTTACAAAGTAGTTATTTTAATCGACAACAAACTTATAACCTATTACTCCACGTCATTTTTGCAATCGAATTTTTGGGCTGTCAAAATTGGCTGCGTTTTGATTCGATTTCTATTTTATGTGGTGATGCGAGGTGACAGCGATAGTTAAACATGAACGCAGCTATTATGCTTTTTCTGAGGGTGGCAGCCTTCCTTCAGTATTGTTACCAGTATAATAAAGTGCGAGTTTCATTTGGGTAATTTTGCAATTTAATTTACTATTTAGATGTTTTTATGTTTATGTTTCTTATCTATTTCAACAATAATAACAAATTAAATGCTTGAATTTTCTACGAATATGGAGTACACATTTTGTTTACTTTTAAATATTGTAACTGTTTTAATGGGAAAACTAATTTATAAGCGTGGAACACTCTACTTAACCTGAAATAAATCAATGGAAAACCGCGTCCCTTCCTGCAATTTTGCATTTTGACTAAAATACTGTTAATTATTAACATTTGAAAACGCATTCCATTCGGAACTAATTAAGGGATTGTTAGTTAATGTGTTCAAATCACTAATTCGATTCCAAAGGTTTTACTTTCAGTATTATCGTGTGATTAGTGTAACGCCAGTTACGTGGAGGAAACTTTTCGATTTATCGTTTGTGTTTTCGTGTTCTTGTGAGCAATGGTGCGTGGTGCGGGCAGAGGAGGTCGCGGCATGCCGGGCCGCGGAGGCATGGGGCGCCCGCCCTTCAACAGACCACGGGTTTTGTTGCTACGTCCACCTTTCGATTTGGTGATGGCCGAACCCGCCTTTCCTCGGTGTAAACCCGCCCCCGACGATACTGCACTGACACAGGTAATTTTCCGTGATTTAATTATATTCCTTAGTAGGAAAAAAATAGATAATTAATAATCTGTAAAACTACAAAATAATATGGTATATAGCTCAAAGTTCATTGACTCCACTAAAATGCTGAGATTGAAAGAAATGTATTTCTTTTTTTTTTACTTTATTTACATAATAAAAGCAATTTACAATGACATTAAATCTAAGCTTAAACTACAACTTAAAACTAAATTAAATCTAAATAAGGCCCCCGTGGCATAGTGCCCAAAAGGCTGGCAGCGTTGCCTCGCTGAATAGCGATGCTGATTCTTTGAGAGAGAAAACTGCCAGCCCTTTGGTCACAAGTTGCATCAACTAAGCGCTTTTGTAATGTATTTCTATTTTACAAAAAACAGACCAGCTATTGACCCTGTCCCACCTGATGGAAAGTGCAGATGAGGCCAAAGGCGTCACAGCTTCTGCAATAGCCTATTCAATCTAGCCACCAAGAGACCCAGATTTTATCTGTCCGGAATTACAGGTTATAGGAGCAAATTCCATTCCTTGTTTATGTATATCTTTGTAGCTTATTAATTACCCCAATGTGGCAACTGGTTAATTTTGGTTTTCACTGCTTCAGGCACTCCTCAAAAGACACACGGAGCTGTGCCCAACACCGGCGGAACAGTCTGCGGTGCTGAGCCTGGTCACAAAGCTTCAGACAGTGCTTGACAATTTGGTAGTGGCTCCAGGAGACTTTGCAGCTTGTGTATGTATCTTATTATAGTCTCTTTTAAGAATGAACAGCAGCCTGTATCACTCAGGCTGGGTTATAAAGCATTTTTGTGATCATGTTGCTGCACAAAAGAAAAACAAACATGCTTTTTCACGTGAGTATTATTCTGTGGCATTATATTTGCTTGTGATGGGAATACAAGATAGCATTGAAACTAATAATAGACCAAAATCTTACCTTGCCGTGGTGCCATAGTAAGTCTTATTTTAAACAAGTTACCCGGAGGACATCTCCATGGCAACAAGCAATGAAAAATTGATTGACCAATTTATTATTATTTAATTTCAACAGCAACTCGAGGAGGTGCGACAAGTGGGCTCTTACAAGAAAGGTACAATGATGGCGGGCAAGAACATCGCAGACATCGTGGTCATCATGAAGACCCTGCCCACTAAGGAGGCTGTTGAGGGCCTATCCAACAAGGTACAGTTCAATTTTAGAAGACCCCAAGTTTATTTTCATCATCACCAGTCTTTTTTACGTCCCACTGTTGGGCACGTGCCTCCTCTCAGAATGAGAGGGCTGGGGCTATAGTTCCCACGCGGGCCCAGTGCGGATCGGAAACTTCATTGAATTGCTATGCAGGGGGATGTTTTCCTTCACCGAAAAGCTCATGATAAATTACAATTGAAATTCCGAAAAACTCAGAGGTGCGAGCCGACAGGGTTTGAACCCACTACCCTCTGCTTGAGAGGCCATAGGTCAAACCACTAGGCTATCACTTAGACTTTTTTTCTAACTTGACTTACCGACACCATGAATTTCGGGTTAGCGTTTTAAAACGTCCGAACCAAAATACCACTAATCGAGCGTCAGTCAGTCTTAGTTTGGTCAAACGACAGCGCTATGACGTATGGCTGTCACCGACAAATTCCGTGTTGCACAGGGACATATTTTTCGTGAATTTTGTACCAAACCCAAAGTCCATGGTCCATGGCAAGTCAATGCTTGTAGCATTATAAAACACGGCCTTGATCTTGAGGCCTAATTTCAATGATATTACATATAGAAAGAGGTAGATATGTCATCATCACGCCGAAAATGAAGCGCGAAAAATGCTACGAATTGTGGCATTTTTAGCCACAATCTCTCTCAAATAAGGTTCAAACTTGCGCGCAAATGTCAAAATGTTCGGAACATGTTTTTCGATTGTCTTGTGAGCATATGACGTATCTTTACTTATGATATCATTCCCTAATGTTCCATTTTCATACCTGGTTTTGATTTTCTGTCGCGTGTTGTGAAAGTATTCGTAATATTCAATACTAAGTAATAAATCACACACATGTATTGTATAACCTACCGTTTTGACATAAAAATTTTGTTTGAAAATAACGTGTTTTTTATAACCTGGCGCTAATACCCGGTACCCGGTATGTATTGTATTGTTGTTCCGTTGTCAGGTGACGGAGGAGCTGAACAAGCTGATGGCGGCCGAGGGCGTGGCGGGCGTGGCCTGCGCCTGCCACGAGCGCGGCTTCACCGTGCAGGGCTCCGCCGCGGCCGTGCGGGTGCTCGTCACCACGCTGCACCACAACCTGCGCAAGCTGGAGCCCGAGGTCAGTGCCATCGTTTGAACCGAATAGCCTAGTGATTAGAGACCCGACTATGAAGCTTGAGGTCCCGGGCTTCATGCCCGGTCGGGGCAGATGGTTGTATGATGAATATGAATGTTTGTTTTCGGTTCTTGGATGTTAAATCCTAACTAATATTATAAATGCGAAAGTAACTCTGTCTCTCTCTCTCTGTCTGTTTGTTACCTATTCACGGAAAAACCGCTCCACCACTCTAGATGAAATTTGTAAGAAGATAGTTTGAATATTGAGGAATAACATATGTTGCTAAAGTTGCTACAACTTTGGTATTGTTGCAGGTGCATCTAGAGTACAAGGTTATAAGCAGCCATCTTGCCGCCATCCGCCACTCGCGGTGGTTCGAGGAGAACGCTCACCATTCCTCCATTAAGGTATCATCATCACCACCCTTGTTTTGCATCCCACTGTTGGGCACAGGCCTTCTCTCCGGGCCCAGTGCGGAACGGGAACTTCACACACACCATTGAATTGCTTACAGGTTTCCTCGCGATGTTTTCCTTCACCGAAAAGCTCGTGATAATCTAAGGCACCACTCCATTAAACGTTAGGAGTTTCGACAGTTATATGCCAGTTCCTTCATGCTTCATCTCGTAAGCATGCAAATCCTGACTTTCGGGGGAGTGGGGTCTTAGAAAATCTTATTTTAGACCGAGTTACCCAGGGGACATCTCCATGGCAACGAGTGGCAATGAAAAGTTTATTGACCCATTTGCAAGCTGCCTTGCAGCGCCTTCCTGTTGTACGTTTCTGTGACAAAATTAACACAACCAAAAGATAGTCATTAAAAAGGTTGATTCCATACAAATTGCCGTACCGTGAAAACCTAAAGGGTACTTCCAGTAATTTCAGTAACACTTAGAAAAATCTGAAATTCTTAATTTTTTATGTCTATAGATTTTTCAGACCAATATAAGATGACCTCACACTGGGTACATTTTGCTTAGGAGCAGGGCTCTGCTAACACTGGACTTCTTAAAACACTAGGGAAAAGCGTTAAAATCTTAGTACGGAACCCTCGGTGCGCGAGTCCGACTCGCACTTGACCTGTTTTTTTATTCATTTTCAAGAACAACTAATCAGGGCCCCAGCATTTCTCGGCACATCATGTACCAGTTGTCATCATCAAACTTAAGAGTTACACTCTTGTCGGTGGAGTTCCTTCCAATCATCTCTCCTATGAGCCAGTTCCTTGACCTCCTGATACGACACGAGACCGGCCTTCTCCTTTATCTGGTCCATGCAGCTTCGCCTAGGCCGACCTCTTCCTCTCCATACTTAAATTTTTCCTTCTAAAATGGTCTTCAAGAAATTGTCGTGTCGTATCAAATGTCCGATTATTTTCCCGCGCCTATTCTCTATGGTATTCAGGATCGTTCTCCTCTCATTAACCATTGATAGTACTTCCTCATTGGTCTTCCGTTCCATCCAACTTATGCCTTTCATTCTCCTCCAGCACACTATTGTTACGGTTATGAGTGCTATAAGTGGCAGTTGTACGAAGTGCTTATTGATCCCACGGTCGGCAGGTGCTGATCCGGTTGCTGCGCGACATGTGCTTGCGGCACGCGGGGCTGGAGCCGCTGACGCCGTGGATGGTGGACCTGCTGGCGCACCACTGCATCATGAACAACCCGCAGCGGCAGGCGCTGCCCATCGCCGCTGCCTTCAGGTACCACCGTAACAATAAATAATAACATAGAACGGAAACTCCCGCTCCAGACGGGCTCAAGGTCACGATATTAGAGTACTCGTTAAACGAGCTACTCAGTCAGGCTGTCACGGCCGCACACGCCTTTGGTTGTTTATAATTTGGTTGTAATAGTTTTACGTGGACTGGGAAGTTTTTTTTTACAGACCGATAAAGTTAATTTTCTTGGCGGAAACCTACAAAAACGATAATAAGAAAAATGTGTGGCTAGTGGGAGGCTGATTTTCTTTTATTGGTTAATCTTTTATTGGTTGCATGATCACTATAATGTCCCAAATATCATGAACCTATTTAGGATCAGTACAAATACGCGTTTGAGAGGGCATTCTATGAAACTGATCAAACAACTGAGTGCGAGCAACCATAGAAAACACTTCTTACCTAACCGTGTTGTGAACTCTTGGAATGAACTACCCGAACTTGTGATAAGTGCGCCTTCAGTGAACAGTTTTAAAAATAGACTGGACAATCATTTAAAAAATATTAAAACAAGTGTAGTGATATACACGTATCAGCTCTATGAGCAGCTAGTGTATTATTTGAAATAATAATCATAATAATAATAATTAATTGCGGTATTATGCGGTATAATTAATTTGATTGCTTGCATAGTTTGTTTAAAATTTTAGAAAAACTCGATTAAAAGAAAACTATCACATATTGGACTAAGACTTGGTTCAAACTATTCCTAATAGTCCTCTGTATCACATCCTAACGTTCCTACATCGTTATACCACACAACCTGTATATGTGTTCGTGTTTGGAATGTTATTGTGTGTCCACAGACGCGCGCTGTCGCTGGTGGCGGGCGGGCTGTTCCTGCCGGGCTGCGCGGGGCTCGCCGACCCCTGCGAGGCGGCGCATGCGCGCGCGCACACCGCGCTCGACCTCGCCGCGCAGGACAACGCCGCCGCCACCGCGCAGACGTGAGTACACACACACACACAGTAGGGCTGGCACGACTGGTCGCGACTTTGTCGCACGAGAGGGTTAGGCTCGTAAAACACACTACCGAAATGCGCACTTTCTCTGAAAGTGCACTTGTTTAGAAAGATCACTTTCTCGAAAGGTGCACTGTCTCAAAAAGTGCACTTCCCGATTGGTACACTTTCCCAAAGAGTGCAATTTCTCAGGTGGTACATGTTTCTCGGAATGTGCACTTTTCCAAGAGAATAGTTTCAAATCCGTCAACAAAAACTTTTCTGCTAAAAAGCTTCAACTTAATAAATATTTTATTAACACAGTTGCTCAAAAAGTGATACTTTTTGTGGCGTGCGGAAAGTTGGATTTTTCGCACTAGTGCTTCTTACTTGATTGCCTGCTATGATGATTCATTGACATTTTTGCGCAAATGCATGAATAAACGACGTTTGTCACACGAGCGGAAGTGTCATTTTCAAAATGCCATACTTTCCGCACTTGTATTATAAAATAGTATTTTTCCAGTCTGCTGCGAGTGGTGGCCCGCGGGGGGCACCGCTACGTGCTCGGGCTGCAGGCCTTCGAGGGCGGCAAGGACATCTCCGGCGAGATCACCGTGTGGGACGGCGTCGTCGTGTCGCCGCTCGCGCCCGCCTACAGCGACACGCCGGAGCCCATGGACACCGACGACAAGGGTACGCCACAGCCTGTACCACATATGACCCTGTCCCACATGTGGCACACTGTGTACCACATATGGCCATGACCTACATGTGGCACATTGTGTACCACATATGTCCTGACCCACAAGGAACCTATAGTACATAGCTGCCTTAGGCTGATTTACACTGCAGACAAGGGTGCGTCGTGGCCCGCGTGTGCCACACCTGTACCACATATGACCCTGACCGACATGTGGCACATTGTGTACCACATATGACTCTGACCCACAAGGAACCAATATTGTATAGCTGCCTTAGGCCGACTTACATCGATGACAAGGGTGCGTCGCGGCCCGCGTGTGCCACACCTGTACCACATATGACCCTGACCCATGTGTGGCACATAGTGTGCATACTACCTATATTATGACAAGGGAACTGTATTGTATAGCTGACTTGAGCTGTCTTGCACCTACCTGGTACCTGGTGTGGGTTAACCTAACGACAGACGATACAAACGCGTCAAGTTAACGTTATATTGTTTAACCCACGTCGGTGTAAGGTGAAGTCTGCCTTATTCTAATTTTCAATAAATTTGATCGAATTATTAGCTTTCAAAAGTTAATTTTACCGGATTAGTACGATTTATTAGGGTCAATCAACTTTTAATTGTTACTAGTTGCCTTGTAACATGTCCCCTGGGTAACTCGTCTAAAATAAGTTCTTCTAAGGCACCTTTTTTGTGTACGATAATAGTAGTTTATGCAACTGCTACATAATGAGGGTCCTTAAAACACGAGTGTGTTTTTATGAAACGAGGCGAAGTTGAGTTTCATAATAGGATCACACGAGTGTTTTAAGGCCTAATTATGTGGAGTTGCATACATTACTTTATCTATACACATATTATAGGTACTCTAAAAATAAAAAATAATCACATTAATTATACATGTCGGACTGAACTCGACTTATATACGTGAGTGATCCGTTTTATTTCACTATGATTGTAAATTACGTTGGTTGTCAAATTCGAAAAATCTAATTCAATATCGAAAAGTCATTACGACATCGAATTCGACTGTTACTTTACTGCTGGACCTGCTGGTCGTGGTGAGGCGACGATGTACTGCAATGCTGGTCATTTTCTACGGTTTCTGAACGCATTATAGAGGACTTATGATATGTGTGTAGATAAAATTAATTACTATGAAAACCTACGATTGTTATATTATTATCTTATAATTTCTAATAATAAAATGGGCAAAAACGCGAATGGAACAAAACATATTGGGGAACATAAATTTTGGGTAGGTAATCTAAACATTGTAATAATTTTCATCGTTGGTTGTTGATTTATAAAGATCCAAAAATTAAAAAAACAAAACAGTTGCTTCTCAAAGACTACTTTTTGGTTCGTAATTTCGGTCGCAAAATTTCTCAGTACATTTTTTCTTGTTTCAGGTCTTTAGAACATTTATGAAACAGATAAGAAAATCCGAAAAAAAAAATACCTTACCCAATCAAATTATCTCACTTCGAATTGCTTACTCCGCATGAATTTTTTTTGAGTATTTCACAGTACACAGTATTCATATTTGTAATGAAGAAAATTATAACTGAGCATTTTTCCGAACAAAGATATCAACGATATAACAAGTTTGGTAAAAGTACCTAACTTGGGGTAGGTAATATTTTTTTGGATATATATAAAATACCTTTAAACCCATGATACTTTATCATACCAGAAAAGTTTTTTTTGCCTGAGAAATTGCTGTTGGGGTCAAAGGACTCCCTTTCCTCTTCTAGAAGCAATAAGACGTGTCAGTGCAATATATAATATTGTCAACTATCTACCTCTAATGTTGCATGTATGTGTTCCACATTGTGGTACAGACGTGACATCGACATACCTACATATGACCAGTTGTGACCCATATATGACCCATGAGTCACCAATGTGTTCGAATAGGACGATAATATGCTATGTCAATCCTGAACGCTGCAAGTATGTATGTATGTATATATGTATATCTCTTTATTGCACATAAAACAAAAAAATACAGATAACAGAACAAAAGCAAATGTACAAAGGCGAACTTATCCCTTAAAGGGATCTCTACCAGTTAACCTTCGGGCGATTGACAGGACATCAGAAAAAAGAGTAGACATACAAATAAAAGTAAGAGGATCCGGAACCGGAAATTAACCTAATTGCCTAACTAAAGCATTTAAAATACACATACATAGAAATACAGATACACTCTAGTACATACCAATAACATAACGATAAATAAATACATATCAAGAAGTATACACTACATAAAATACATATATACACGAACTAGAGAACACACAATATCCAATTAAGACGAACCGTCAAGCCAGTACTTCCTCAAGCGATTCTGCAAGTTGTCCTGCCGCTCAGCAGCAGCGCTTGCACTGTTCTGTCTTTAATCATCATATGGTTTTTTTATAATTGCTTTTGTTTCAGAAGATGACGGCCAAGACGGTGTGGCGGCGTAAACCAAATTCGCTACTCTATAGCAATAATTACGTTAAGATTACGTACTTTGTGTTGAGATCTTTAATAAATTTATATGAGTCCAAAGCTGTTTTATTGTGATTCGGCACGAAATATTAAAACGGATCTTATCTATCTATACCTATAAAACAGTACCTTGACTGACTGACAGACAACACAGCCTAAACCACTAGACCTAGAGACTTTAAATTTGGCACTAAGGCACTAAGAAGGGATTTTCCGAAATTCCCAAGGGATAGGGAACTAGCCCATTTTCAAATTCTTCACGAGGGCAAAGCAGCGGGGCATAAGCTAGTCTGTTATAATTTGCGTATCTAGAACAGAATATCCAATGGGAAGGACCTAGTTGGTCGAATCTTATTTGAAACTAGAGAGCATCCGCGGCACAGAGTACATTATATGTACTGACCCGCGGCTCCGCCCGCGTGGAATATTATATCAACGTAAGGAATCTATAGCAATAGGAATATGTCCTCTGGATAAAAAAGTAATATATTTCTAATTAGTCCGTCATATAGGTTATCGAAAAAAAAAATTGGACACGTATTTTTTGCTTTTATGATATCAATAAAAAATTACATAGATAAAATTTTAAATTTCCGTAGACTGCAATGCAGGATAACGAATGGCTTTCTTTATTTTATTTTGCTTAATATATAAAACTTACACACCCAATATCATATTTTCTCAAGTTTTTCGCGATTCACGACATCAAAGAATCGAATTTCTTTAAAAATCCGGAGAAATAATGCGTTGTTTGGGAGAAACGTGTCAAAATGGTGTTGTAGAGCGCCACCTCGCTCTGTGTCGTTTCTTTCATCCCGTTCTGGTTTTTCAACTTTATTATATTATTTGAAATGTCAAAACGACCCGTTAGTATGAAGTTGCTTTTATGCGTTGGAAGGCAAACGACCAAATGGGTCACCTGATGGTAAGTGATTACCACTGCCCATAGACACCCACAACCCCGCGGGGTTTGCAGATGCGTTGCCAACCTAGAGGGCTAATATATTGTAAATCCTGACATTGCACAGCTATGAAGTTTCTGATTATTGAGAATGTTAACCATAGGACAAAAAAGCAAGACTTGCTTGTTGCGTGTGGCACTATAGTAATTTTAGTAAGGGTATGAAAAGAAAATTAACAAAAAAAAATACTTCCACACTTTATTCCACGTCACTCAATTTCAACTCCGCGGCACCACAGAGTTGCAGACCAGCTCCTTGCGCAGCTTATACCTCTTCCTATTCGACAGAATATCATGACCAGGATACAGGCTTGAAGTTCTAGTGGTGGTCGACATCCTGCTCAGCCTGGACTCCAGGGACATCTTGCTTGGTAAGGACTCGAAGCTGACTGGCCTTGAGCACGAGCTCATGGCGACACTTATGGGTGGCGCCCTACGAGACCTCCTGGGCTCGGCGTAGGATGATTGGAATTTTCCGTAAATGTCTGTGGAAAGCGGTTACGTTTGTCACCCTGAATCTTACAAATTTAGAAAATAGTACAGTAGAACTAAGGTTACCGAAGAATTGGGAAACTTAAGTGGCAGTGGGCGGGGCACATTGCTCGCAGGACTGACGGCCGATGGGGTCAGAAGGTTCTCGAATGGCGTCCGCGGACCGGGAGACGAGCTGTCGGTAGGCCTCCAACAAGATGGAGCGACGACCTGGTAAAGATCGCGGGACCGCGGTGGATGCGGAAAGCACAAGACCGCTCTGAGTGGAGAGCCTTGGGAGAGGCCTATGTCCAGCAGTGGACGACTTTCGGCTGACATGATGATGATGATGGAGTACAGTATCTATCCAGCTCGAGAAGGCTTTCTTTATCATTCGAAATGTTCGCGCAAAAACACTTCCGTGGTGTCCGGCAGCACAGTATAAATGCGACCTACGGACGTATGCTTGAGGTTCAAGTCCGCGTTGACGTTATGCCAACTTGGCGTGTGGATGACAACTTTTGTATGCGTCGTTGGCGCTGAAAGGGTTAAAGGCCGACACGGACTAGTGACTCTCTTGGGGTTGCTGGTTCTCATGGGTGGCGGTGATCGCTTACCATCAGGTGATCCGCTTACTACTTTGCCTTCAATACCTAATTTTACAAATGATTGCTGTAATCTTAAGTATCGACTCTTGAGTATTGGTTTATTACCATTTCTATTTTTGCTATGACCTGTCCAAGCTCTGCTTATTAACTTACCTATATGTTGTATCACATTCAGCAACGCACACTTCATGTACCGAGCGTATCTTTCGTCCCCTTCGCCTTGCATCTTGCAGTCCTCGCCGACACCTCAATCCCAGCAGTGGGCCGCAATCTTACAACTATAACTCATGTTATGGGGTTGAGATTCGTAATTATTAGTGTTTTTTTGCCAAATATCAAATCTTTTTAAGTGTTTCTTAATTTTAGCTTTCTTTTGACGTGAAGTTATGTCGTTGACAGCTAACTTTTTCTGGCAGATTTTACAAAAAAAAAATCATTGAATCATGACTTGTGAGATAAACGTACTGGCCGGAGTTGGCTCTTAGGAGAAATGATTGGGTTCTGCCGCGTATGGACCCGTTCGCAAGTCGTCCCGCAGTCTCACATCGTCCCTTTAGCAACTCGTCCAACTTTTTTCTATCCGTCCCTTTTGCAAGCTTCAAGGGGACGGATAGAAAGAGTGGGACGACTTGCTAACGGGACGTGTATAGTTGAATTGAGAACTGTTTTTACATGTCAAAGTGTTTTTGATTTAAGATTGTTTTTTGCCTATTCTGTGGAAAAACTTGTTTCACTATACATATTTTTGTGACTGTGTGAATACCTTATGTTTTTGCCGTTAACTGTAGGTACTTGTGGACAACTTACAAGTCCTCGCCCACGCGGTACACTGCAGATGCCAAAGGTGGTGGAAGGTAGGGTGCAGGAGGCAGGCGCGCGTCTTGTTATTGTAATTATAAGTTTAAAAATAAAACACTCAAGTACAAAGTAAGTTCTTTATATTTTGCAAAGGTGTAACAATAATTTACTTTTTATTCATATGGACAAAAAAAAATTAACATTAAAAATGGCTACCGCGAGTTATTACTAACTAATAACGTGTACACAATACTGTGGTAATCTCCAATAAAAAAATATTGTTAAAAAAAATGCACTTAACTATGTTAAAATATTTACAAATTAAGTTAACAAAAATAATGTAGAAATGTATAAAGTTCTTAATACGTCAAATTTATTCAGCTTGAATATACCGTTATTTTTTAAAGTTGGCACTTTTGTAAACATTTCGTTTCAATTTCAAGAATCACTGTTTTTATTTTATAATACTGCTAACAGGGACAAGTGCTATTTACAATGGACCAGTGATTTAAATATCACAATAGACATTTTATTTTCTACCTTTGAACGCCATTGTCACATAAACGCCACGTGACAATATACCAAACGCCAACTGTGTCTGTGGGATTATAGGCGTCTTTGGCATTCAAAAGGTCGACAAAATTTTAACATTGACGGCTAAAACTCGTAAGTTAAAAACGGTAGTTTCAAAATCCAAAAAAGACTAGCTCTTTTTTAAAAGGAAATTAACTGATGTCTTTGGTTTCCAGTTCAGATTAAGAGCTTATAGTTTATGGCAGACAAAAAAAATAGAGAAAAGATTGAACTCCATAAATTAAGTAGGCACATGTCCTTAAAAAATACACAAATACTGTACAGTTAAAAATATACCTATATCTACACGTCAGTCGAGCTTTACTGACTAAGGTTAGACTGTACACAATATACATTACAATTTTATAATTAAACTTTCACAAACATACACAAACTACAGTTTCAAAAATCAGTTAAAACACCTTGATGTCTCTAATAAGAGTTAAGCCTAAACCACGGATAAATTTAAGACAGTTTGAATAATAAAATTAAACAATTCACCGCAGCTATCGCAAAAAAATTGTTTACAAACCAAAGTAAACATCATTTAATTTCTTTATTAAATGTGAGATTCTTTAGCGACGAAAAACACAATTTTTCTATTATATTCAAACTCTTACATCACATTTTCTACTCATTTTCTGAACTTACTAATTTTGACAGATGTCAAAGCTAATTTAACAGAGACATCTATCGGTTTCCATGAGATAACGTTTAAAAATGGCGCCAGCACAAACAAAATGGCGGTCTAACCCACCACGTTTTTTTCGATGGATGCGACGGCGCCAAACTTTCACAGTTTAGAACAAAATAATTTCTTTTTAGTAACATTAGTAAGAATACAATTTCAAATCGAAAAGAATGACGATATTAATTAATAATTAATCTGTAATAATTAGTAATTAAATTCGACATCATTATTTTATTAATTTGTTCGACTCTTTGATTTGACATTCATGCATTATATTCAAGTCAAGCCTAAGATGATATCAATTAGAATCTTAAACCCGAACCACTCTAATAATAATAACAACCCGCAGAACTCTTTCGAAGTAAACGCCTGACTGTATTTCTTGATAGGTACAACAATGGCTCACTGCGACAAGTTCGTACCGCGGTTTGTCATTAGAATGGTTCAGGTCAGGTTTGACAAAAATTGACACGCCGGAATGGCCAGCCCCCTTACTATGAAGTGCAAAATTCGAACTTCGTATCGTGCCGTCTCGCTCAAGCTAATGTTATTTAATACGAGAGTGAACGGGACGATACGATACGAACTTCGATTTTCGAATTTCGTAGTAATCCCCCAGATGGTCGTCCAATCGTCGAACCACGCATAAGATTAGACTGTGAACTACAGATAGTCCTATCTCACTCCGTTTTCGTATATCCGACCAACTGGTCATCTAAGTTTGGTTATTTATTAGTTTCCAAGTCTGAACCAACTTTTTGTATTTTTTTTGTCATCCCGTTCGAAATTATTCTCAAATTTCAAAACTGAAACGCACCCCCAGATCCCAGTTCGATAATATTTTTTTCTGGTCTTTCTGTAAGTATACTTATTTCAGTTTCAGTTTGAAATTTGAGATATAGTTTCAAAGTCTGTAAAACTGTAATTATCAATTTAACTCCAAGACATTTCGGGCCAGTCAGTTCTAAATGCTACCTCAATAAGGCATACATTTTATAAAAAAACTTATCTATCTACCGGGGATGACTAAATTCAGGTATAAAAATTACAATTTTAATCTTGTTCTAAGAAAATAAGCGTTAGTAAATTAGTTTATTTATTTATTTATATCTTTGAAAATACACCAACTCAGTAAAATAATAATAAAAATTTCGTGTTTATTAAAATTTTAAGTATAGATTTGTGCAATCTACTCGTGTCAGCTGACTTATTGCCTAACGCTGTCGCTTCGCTTTGACATTCGCAGTCTTTTACTGTCATACGGTACAAGATCGTGCGAGAAAGAGACGGCAAATGCCAAATCGAACCGGAGCTCGTTAGACAATAACGCGTAAGGTCCTTTGAACTCATTTAAAAAGATTATATGCGATCTTAATCTCGTTTAGTCGGCTGTAATCTAATCAATCTGCCTCCTGTTTTTTATGTCAAAATGTTGCTACAACACGAAATTTTTACCAGAATTGGTTTTGCCTAGCTCCATAATGTTACTACTACTAGTAACTAATAAAACTAAGTTACACGCAGACTCCACTTTTTTCTAGACGACCTAGTACCAACAACACATTTTAGTAGAACTTAGTCTATGGAATTGCTTAACATCGCTCACTCTTATTATCTTATTAGGCCGTAACTCGAGGGTTACCAAGTGAAAATATTTATAGAAAAAATAAGAATTTAAAGTCAACCGTATAATAAAGATAGAGCCCGACAATAAATAGCAGAAATAAGTTATATTGTTAAAAAAACAAATGTTGACTGTACTTGCAGTGCCATCCAATTTCAAGTCAAACAGACCAATGAAAGTGCGTCAAACTAAACTTGCAAGATTTGACCTAAATTTGCATACAAGCAAACTAACAAATACTTATTGCAAGTTAATAAAAAGCTTGTAATTAAAGGCGGGCCACTTTCTTCGTAACCGCCACATTTTTGGGGTAAAATGCTAGAAAATCCACCCATTATCCTTTCTTCGTTGTCGTGCTCTACTTAATCATTCATTAATTTTTTTACCAAGATAAATTGACAGTTATACAGGTGATGCTTAGGTTAAGGCAGATACCTAGATTTTTTAAACAGTCGATATTGGACAGCTGTCATCCCAGTACAATTTATGTCATTATTGACTTATGACGACACTAATTTACTGTTAGGTATAACAGATGACTGGAAAGGTCATTTAGAAGTAAACTAAAAAGTTTACCGATTTGGTTCATTCTGAACGAATGAATGACGTTAATTCTTTTTCATTATTATCTTGAAAACGGTAAACTACCCTAGTCCTCAACACCACTCAAAGGTTGACTGGTCGAATTTAATTGTTTGTAACTTGTGTTTTTTCCCGTATTTTTGTACAGAAAATGTTTTCTTACTTACTTTTGGGCAAAAGCAAAGTTGCTTAAAAATAATCTAAATGACCACCGCCATTGACTGTGTATGTGCGTATCAATATCAGCCTGTAAACACACAACTAGCATTTTCTTTTCATTTATCTAAACTATTTTCAGACCGGTACCCTCTTAACCTAAATTCAATAATAATAATTATCTTTAAACCTCAATGGTGTTAAATTGACCAGTCTTAGAAGCACAAGCGTTGAGCATCACTGACTCATACCGGTATCATACAATTCCTAACAGACCGGTATCGACATTACCGATTTTAACCAAAACAATTTCGATTTCGACCTTTTAAAATAGTCACTGAAACATGAATACACAGAAAAAAACCAGAAAGGGAATCGAACCCGGATTCTCGACATTCCGTGTCGCGTGCCATACCCTTACACCAAGACTAGCATATAATCGTCCCACGATAACTCTGCATAAGATATTAATTGGCAACCCAGAATAATCACGCTGTGGTAATACTTTTTTCATGTCAAATTCAAATTCAAATAATTTATTGTAAGACCACAGGTACATAAATTAGACGTCAAATTTTTTGGTGATTCTTGCCATAGTCTACCATATTTAAGGTGTACAATATTTTAAAATATGTCACTACAATGCATAATCAAATTAAAAACAATCAAATTAAAATAAATTAGAATAAAGTTAATGATCAATACTACACTCAGACATTTCTTTAATTAAAAATAATAATGATAGTAGCAATCAAAAGTTGCTGTTTTTTTTTTTTTGCTGTTCCATTGATTGGAGGACTTTTGCCAGTGTTTAATAGGTTTTGCCATTGTACGGTAAAATAGATCTAGAAAACGAAATATGAGAAGTATTTTAATGGTGGATGGTGGATGAACGATGACCTGTTTATGTTTAATCTAATCAAAAGTTCAAAACGTGTTGTTTGACTATAAATCAGTGTTGCCATACACAAATTTTAGATTTCTACTGTTGTCAGTTCGTTGCAGAGTTATCGTGAGACGACTATATGGGTATAGGCCGATTTTTTTCCTGTATTCAAATCTCGCTCGTCTTTATCACTTTTTGCAGTGACTAGCGCCATCTAAGCGATCACTTCGTAAACCGAAGACAGTAGAAATGGGACTGCCAAAAATTTAATTTCACTAGCTTTAGTAAGTAGTAGTTTCTCTTACTGCGAATTTAGCAACAAGAAAGAAAAATCAAAGATTTCGGGTTCCTTTAAAATAAGTAGCCTGCAGTAGCTAGTTTCACTATAGAGAGGTCTGTGTACATACCATTCGATTTTAAAAATTAATGTTACGTGCAAAAAAATGGCCTACTGCAGTATGTCCGATTATACCGCGCAGTAATTCACCTATCACTTGACGGGTAGAACAAGAATAAATTAAAAAGATGGCACTCCCTTTCTAAAATTGGTGTCGGAATGTGACAGTTGCGTCTTTCTGGCCCCCGCCCTAAGCTACAGCCTGGCAAAAAAAGTAGAAAACTGTGAAGAGGAAGCAAAATTTCTCACACAAATTTGTTGTCATATTGAAGCAATTTACGTCAAAAATGTGACAGATGCCAAGTGGTGCCCTCATTAAATATGTACTCTTTTTTGCCAGCCTGTATTTAACCAAACGAACTATATCATAAGTCAGTGACGCTTATTACATCACGAAAGCACAAACCTTTAATTGCTTAACATTGACAAAGCACCTTTAAATTACAAACTCCTTCAATTCCAATTGCTTTTTTAATTTATTAATTTAATAACTACAGTCCAAACACTTTTACAGACAACTTTGACAGTTTGTTTTACTACCTAGCTCATTATACCAAATGTAAAAATAAACAGATCCTTCATGTATGTATACAGGGTTGGTTTTAATCCTTTCAACGCCAATGACGCATACAAAAGTTGTCATCCACACGCCAAGTTGGCATAACGTCAACGCGAACTTAAACCTTAAACATACGTCCGTAGGTCGCATTTGTACTGTGCAGCCGGACGCCTACAAGCGTTAGTGGCATCGTGGGCACGTCGGCTCATGACGCCTTTAGCCGTTCTTGGCGTTCAAAGACTTCAGCTCAGCCAGACGTTGAGTAAGTCTAAATGAACACCCTGGTGAAATTTTAACTTTGAAAAAAAAAAAAAAAAACATTCTATACATTCATTGCCTCTGCTGGTTGACAATATTATATTAGAGAATGACTTTTTTTTAATTATTATTTTTCAAAAAAAAACTTACTCAACCCCTGGCTGAAGTCGACGGTTCATTAAAACGAATCCTGTATAAATCGAGTTTACCCGTCACTAACTTTCGACTGTCAGTCGGAAGAGAGCGCTAGCGCGCACTGTTTACGACTCGCTACAATGTAGGCGTTCCCAGAAGGACTACCGGTTAGTCCGAACTCGACATAAATAAGTTAGTGATCATTTTATTTGACAGCGGCTGAATCTTACCGTAGTTTTACATTACATACCAAACGTCACCCTTGGTACTTAACTAAATGACAGCTGTCAAGTCGCTTCATAAAATGTTTTGACTAAAAAGCGCAAAAAGCGCCACAATTTAGTTACATAAAGTAATTTTTGACTGTTCCCCCTTTCGCCAAATATCTAGAAAATGTCTCTAAAATTTCGCCCCAAACCTTTCATACATATAAAGTACATCCTTTTCGTTCTTGAGTTGTTAAAAAGGGACAATAACCGTCTCCTTTTTTACTATTCAGTAGCTGTTTAACTGGTCATAATTTGAATACCTCAATTGGCACTTCTAAAAATGCTAAGCCACGAATTTTGGCGGCAAATTTGACAATTGGCAGCTCTAAAGTAAGGTTAGCACATAAAAATTAAGCACTCGCTACTCTCGCTAGTTCGAAATGTCTTTTCATTTATAAATATTTAAGTTTTAATTTTAACGCTTACAATATACAAATCCATCAGTCGCGACTGGCACTAAGACGTAATAATAACATTTGAGTTATTTTTATAATTATTACGAGACTATTGTAACTCGCTTCGTAAACGCATGTTCATTTTAAAAACATTGCCCGATGTAAATAATTGGCCGTACAGCGAATTACCTCGGCTTCTTAGCAGGCAATATTTTCGTCAAATCTTGACACATTTAACCAAGCCCAAGTTTATCATACAAACCTAAATTAGCAATTTGGCATTATTGTACGGCCACAAGTACCAATTTAGTATCAGTAAAAGTTAACAGAACTATCGTGTACTCTTTCCGAATCTTGTAAGAGTGACAAATACTCACCGCTTATTCAAAATACCAACGATTAACAGTACAAAGTAATTTTTGACGATATTCCCTCGACCTTCCACCAGAGGGCCTGTCAAAAGGCGCCAAACGTGACGTTTAAAATTCACCCTGGCAACTTTTGGACTTTGACAGCCGGTCGTGGCGGCAACACTGCTTCCGTCAGTCGTAGTGACTTGAGGCCAAGCTGGTTCGCGAAGAGTGTAGCGCCGAGCTATGCTGTGGCATGTTGTTGGAGGGGGGTGGGGGCAACCGGGCGTTGGCCGCTTGCCGCTCCTGCTCTTCAAGTTGTGTGGCAAACTCGTCTTCCAATGCCTGTCGCGAGTAAAAAAAAAATTACAAACTTTTCCCTTCAAATTATTGCGGTTAAAAACAACAATTTCGAAAAAAAAAACTACGTCTAATATTTAATTTGCATGTCATACAACATCGAAAAAATGCACAACATACCATGTGAAAAATAAAAATTTAAAGTCAAGTCCATGCAGTTGCTTTTTACCACCATTTTACAGTAAAAAAAAAAATGTGTATTAGTAAATGGAAGTAACATACCATGCTTCCTCCGGGCTTGTCCAGGTTATTTTGCAGGAAAATGTATTTTTAAAAGCGATGTCATGCCATGCTGATGCTTCAAGTTAGATTGATAATATGGGGTTTCAACCCTACTTCTACTATTTTGGGATAAATAAGTGAAAATAAATGTATAGTAGTTATAGTTATAAGTATAATATAATACAGGCGCGGCCCTTGCTCTTATTTACATTATTTATTTAATATACCAGCTTATAGTCCTGTGTTTGTGGGATTCTGGAAGGCTGGAGTGAAAAGTTTTAAATATCACACCTTGTAAATAAAGAATTAGCAATATTAACTCTGCTGATATGTCGGATATACCTCATGATAAGAAACTTAATAAAACCCAAGCCAAAAGTAAGGTTGTGAACTAACTCTACTTACTTTTTCTTTACTTAAAATACAACTTAAGCTCGAATATAAACGTTTTAATAACACATGCCGCTGTAACGGCAGACTAGAATATGTGATCTTAATGCCTGTGATCCTTTAATCCTGTAATCCTTTGTGAATAAAGATTGATTGATAGTTAGCGTTGAAAAAAGTTACCTAACTTAACTGTCATTTAAGCCGCCAACGCACCTCAGTCACTATGGTGCCGTGGGTGTATATGGGCGGCGGTAATCACTTATCATCAGGTGAACCGCATGCCCGATTGTCGGCTTTAGTATAAAAAAAAAACCAACAAGTGTCTGAGTCATAGGATCACTAGCCTTCCTATAAAGTTAACAGTATTACGCGCATACTCGTTAAGGCTTATTAAACGCGTTTGAACCGCACGCATTACGTAATACTAGTTAGTGGCAAGTCTATAAATTGAAATTCAAAACTCGTTTTAATCTATAGTGCTTTCTATCTTAGTATTTTAATACATATAGTTCCTGTAGAATTAATTGCGGCATTTGGTTGGTACTGTTCTCATACCAGTAGACCAGTACAAAAGAAAATACCCACAATCCATATTTGTATATCATTATTTGTAATGCAGTCCCCATCGAGGGGAGTCATAAAACTGTGTAAACACCAATGGCGTAGAAAAATGTTTCACATTGCATGTTTGTCATTTTCGCCTTCGGCTCGTACATAAAAAATCTGCTATATGAAACTTTATTTAACCTCCCGAGTTGTGCAATGTACCATATTCTCACTTTTGAAATAGGGTTCCGAAAGTACCGCAAATGTATTCCAATTTAAAATCCAAAAACCGAAGTGTTAGAATTTTGAAAAAGCGGGTTAAAGTTTTTGCCAATCCTCCTTCACCATCGAAAGCGTCATAAAAATAGCGTATAATTAAGAAATGCATTTATTTACATACATTACATGACTTAGCGTAAAATTTTCAGTAAGAAGAAAAAAAAAGATTATTTCAAGTAAGTATAAGGGGAAATCAAATTTTCATTCTTCTAAAAGAACTAATCCTAGACAATAATAAGTTACAATATCACCAAAACAACACTTTACAGTTGACTTTAGACATTTTACAGTAAAACTTATTTCCTAAAAAACTTAAAATTCATAAATCAATTCATCGTTATTTCGAATCCCATGCAACAGGTAGCCAGAATAACAATGTTAATTCTTAATGGCCGATTGCAAAAAAAGTAAAAACAATTTTCAGGACGAGAAAACGAAAAATAGCAAAACAAATAATTTAAATTGCGTTCCCCATTATTAAGTTACAATTTACAAGGAAAGAGACTTTCGCTTGTAAATTGTAACTTGTAGTTTTATCCATCCAAGACAACAATCCAACATTTAGCTTGTAATTTTTTTTTTTTTGTGAAACACGGCCCAGCTGATAAAGAACTAGCAGACATATTTTATGACGACTGTACAACAATGACATCGACACAAATAATCACCCACCATACTTTCCCTGATTAACGTGAAAACCTGTTACTTAATCAATGAATGATTTTACAAGTAATTAGCAAAAACAGCAGGGTAATTGCGTAACTATTCTGACCCTTATCGGATTGAAATGACAGTTTTTGTACGACTGTATAATCGTCGCTCGATAACTCTGCATAAGATATTAATTGGCAACTCAGAAAAATCACGCTGTGATAATACTTTTTTCATGTCACTCCGACATTTCTTTAATTAAAAATAATAATGATAGTAGCAATCAAAAGTTGCTGTTTTTTTTTAAAATAAGGCTCTGTCCATTGGAGGACTTTTGCCAGTGTTTAATAGGTTTTGCCGTTGTACGGTAAAAAAGATCTAGAAAACGAAATATGAGAAGTATTTTAATGATGGATGGTGAATGAACGATGAGTTTATGTTTAATCTAATCAAAAGTTCAAAACGTGTTGTTTGACTATAAATCAGTATTGCCATATACAAACCTTAGATTTCTACTGTTGACAGTTCGTTGCAGAGTTACTATAAGATATATAGATTACTATAAGATGACTATAACAGCTAGCTGTTTCCGATACCAATTGTCAGCCGATACAAAAACTGTCAAAGTGAACAAGATGGCGATTGCGAGCGAGTTAGACAATAACCATGCTGCCCCCCGACTACAAAGTGCAAAATTCGAACTTCGTATCGTGCCATCCCTCTCAAGCTAATATTATTTAACACGAGATTGAGAAGGACGGCACGATACGAAGTTCGAATTTTGCACTTCGTAGTCGGGGGGCAGGGCGGGAGTTTAATTGTGACGGTGAGTATGGGCTATATAAAATAGGTACATGGTCAGTTATTTTAGATTATTTTACTCTATAATTGCTATGCAATAAAAACACATTTATTTAACGTGATGTGATGATAAAAAATATTTTATTTCGGTTTAATTAACACAAACCCAAATTATTTAAATAGGTTTGATTTCGTTTAGACTGAAAGCAACATACTGCTTTGGTATTAAGCATACATTAATAATAATAAAAATAAGTAATACTTGTAAATTTTAAATAAATGATAAACGACGTTCCCGAGTGCGGGTTAAATGAAAAAAAAAAATAGAAACATCTAAACCAACCTATTAATCTCTGAAACTTATTTTCAAAACTTAATTTATATATAAGTACGAGCTATATTTAAAGTAAGATAACAAGCGAACGTTATGCGGAACTTAATAATAATAATAAAAAAATATTTTACGAATAGTTCTAAAAGAAAACACTGCTGCTAAACTGTATGGCATATTCCTAGCTACTAAAATGTATCAATATTGCTCTTGAATAATTTATTAACTATCTAAAGTCTTCTAACACAAGAATAGAGACTAAACTAGAAGCGAAACTGAACTAAACAGACAGACAGACAATCAATAGATGGACACTCCTTGCCACAATCTGTAACATTAGCAACAAGCTCCTTAAGGTGTTGTCAACAAGATCACAAATAAAAAACACCGGCCAAGAACGAATCGGACTCGCGCACCGAGGGTTCCGAGCCGCCATCAACAATATTTGTGCTCCTTTAAGTACAGTCGAGTTCTCCAATATCCGTACAGCGAACGGTTCATAAATATCTAAACACGGACCTTATGTGACTGGCAATAAGGTCTGTGTATAGATATTTTTGAACTGATGACTGTATAGATATTGGAGAACTCGACTGTACGTGTACAGTCCGCTCAATGTAGGATAGGCGGACAGGCGAATAGCGCCATCTCTTGTCCGATAGTGGAACTACTCAATGTATTTTTTGATGATTTCCGAAAAACTGTCCTATTTGGAGACATCGTTTTATTTTTACTGCTATCTTTACATCAACGTATATTATAAATAATAATTTCACGTATACTAGTTCATTAAATTAGTTCCATAGAAATTCAGCAATATGACCGCCCGTCACAAAATAACAGTCAGGGTTAGTTTCGCTTCTAAAAGTCTTTATTATTTATGCATCTAATACAATATAGTAGTTTATGCAACTGCTACATAATGAGTGTTTTAAGGCCTAATTATGTGGAGTTGCATACATTACTTTATCTACACACATATTATAAGTACTCTAAGATGGGTTCAGAAGCCGTACATGCCTTCGGCTTCGGCGAAGCTGAGTTTCATAATAGGATCACACGAGTGTTTTAAGGCCTAATTATGTGGAGTTGCATACATTACTTTATCTATACACATATTATAAGTACTCTAAGATGGGTTCAGAAGCCGAAGGCATATATCATACCCATACCTGTCACGAATTTGATTGTTTTTTTTAAACCATAGACAAACATACCGAGCTGACGTTTCGTAAACTGGTTTTTTTTTGTAAAAAAAAAAAACACGTCACATGTCGGACTGAACTCGACTTATATACGTGAGTGATCCGTTTTATTTCACTATGATTGTAAATTACGTTGGTTGTCACATTTGAAAAATAGAATTCGATATCGTAATGACTATTACTTTACCGCTGGACTGCAGGGCGGGCGGAGGCGTCGTCGTGCTGCAATGCTGGTCATTTTCTACGGTTTCTGAACGCATTATAGAGGACTTATGATATGTGTGTAGATAAATATTATTTTTAATATAATTTAACGTGTTAATAAACTCCTAAATAACGAACAAGGCTTTGGAATCAGGCACATTGAATATTTAGTTATTATTATAACACTCCTATCTCACCAAAACAACATTCATCGGCGATCTTCGTGTTTCTAGCACGATGCGTTTGCGTTTGACGACGACCGGACTTAACGTGTTGGCATCAGTGTTGGACACTTAAGTTGATTAGCACCAGTAATCGACACTTCATTCTAAATAGAAAGACCACGCGGTTGAAAATTTACTGTTTTAGATGATTCGCGGTTAATTGCATGAGAAATAATGAAAACAGGACATTGAGTTTGCTTGTGATCATGATGCATGCAACTGCATCGAAATATCGGGAGCTCATCAATCCTATAAGGTAATCGCGGTCAATATCCCGTTTTCATTATGTATATGTTTAATAAAAATGTAATGTTGTAGAATCCGGCAATTCACCAATGTAGAAACGGCGCGGTTAGTTTACTTCAGTTATTTTCACAGCATTATGTCTTATGGCATCCTAATTTGGGGCAAGGCGGCCGACATAGAGACAATCTTTATCCTGCAGAAGAGGGCGGTCCGGTCTATTTACAATCTTGGCTCCCGAGATTCACTTAGAGAACGCTTTAAAGAAATCGACATCCTTACAGTAGCTTCTCAGTATATATATGATGTAATATTGTATACACACAAGAACATCAAATCTTTCAAGAAAGTGTCGGATGTGCATGGTTTCAACACTCGGAATAAGCATAAACTTGCCGTCCCTAAATTTCGTCTACGAAAAGTCAGTAAGTCTTTTTTGGGAAATTGCGTGAGGTTCTACAATAAAGTGCCTGTAGATGCATGGGAATTGCCTCACAATTCATTTAAAAGATACATAAAGACCGCTCTCTTGAAAAAAGCATACTACAAAGTGGATGAATACTTATGTGATGGCACCACCTGGCCAAGGTTGAAAACAGAAGATAATTAGGACATCAATGTGACTTGGCTGCGTCCCGAAGATATTCGTATATGGTGTCCGGCTCTGTTGCCGTTGTCCGCTGCGTACTAATTGTAATACAATTGACAAAAATAATGTTTTATTTATTTGACATGATGACATGAAATTTATATTTCATCAATTTTTGTTATTTGACATTTGGAGACCATATACATCTCCAGTTTATGTATATGTATTATTATACTTATTATTTGACCGTGGAGGCGTTTTACACCTCTGCTGATTTTAATTTAGTTTAAATTGACCCTAGAGACTATACATCTCTAAGTCATTTAGATTAAGTATTATATTATAGTATTAATTCTGGGACCCTATACATCCCTTTGTAATTTAAATTTTCACAGATATTTGACCTGGAGACCCTATACATCTCCTGCTCAAATAAAACGTGCCAATAAAGTAAAGTGTTCTGGTTTTGCTGTTTTAATAATTACTTTTTACACTTGTTTCTAAAATGCGGTATTTTTTTTTTTCTCTCTTAATCTTTTAATGACAGAGTGAGGTTTCTTTGTGTAGTTTGTCTGTGGTTGCGTATTGTAAGAGCTAATGTAACTTGTTTTTAGAAAAAATGACTTTGTGCCAAGTTTCTTGCGGCGCATTCTTCTTGGCAATCATGGTCTTTCCGAAAGCGCTGGTAGACTCAAAAAAATGACGTGTAAAAGAGCATTCAACTGCCTATTTGCTGAATAAAATTTTGAATTTGAATTTTTTGAATTTTTGCAAGACAATCCCTTATTTTCCATTAAATAAGGCTTTAATTGACAACATTTCATATTTTTGAGACTATAATTTGATTGATTGTCTGCATTCTACTTTGAAAGAGGAGCAAACCTACGGTTTTAAATTTTCATTAGGATGTGTAATTAATTTATTAAAAGGTACTTATTCCAAAAGGACGTAACTCCGAAACGGCGCCAGGATGGATCAATTACCTTTGTCTTGTCACGATCAAAAAAACAAAACCAAGATGTTAAATTTATCCGACATTGTCAAACCTACGTGTGATTGTTACTTATTTTTTTTTTCGTGAAAAAGGCAAAAGTATTACACCCATTCTTGCGCCGTTTTGGTAGAATTGGTAGTTTTATTTTATTCTCTTGTATTTAAAAAAATAAGTAATATAACATTTTTATAAATATAGTGTTGTGCTCAGGAGGCAAAGCCCTTTCGATACCTATATTAATTTCCAGGTGTGAAAAATATGAAATGTTGTCAATTGCCGATGGGGTTAGAAGGTTCTCGAATGGCGTCCGCGGAGACGAGCTGTCGGCAGGCCTCCAACAAGATGGAGCGACGGCCTGGTAAAGATGGCGGGACCGCGGTGGATGCGGACAGCACAAGACCGGTCTGAGTGGAGAGCCGCGGGGGAGGCCGCCGGCCAGCAGTGGACGTCTTTCGGCTGACATGATGACGATGATGTTGAAGACTATTAACCATTACTGTGTCCTTGTCAATTACTGGAGCCAAAACGTTAAGCCAAGTCCAAGATAAGGGTACTGGAGACGCAGCAGCCATGTGTTATATTACAAGAACCATTTGGAGCCACTTTGGACCCCTTAAGAACTCAAAACGTATTCAACATAAACACAAGAAATTTGGTTCATTTATTAAAATCTCTTAGATTAGCTAGAATCTCAAATTTCATAACGGTTATTGAGATATTAACGTCATAAATCGGCATTTTTGTCATAATATGTATTCAGTACATATTTACTGCTCTATTCGGCTCCATGATCAAAAGGCAGCAGCTAGAAACACGAAGATTGCCAACACAGATTGGTCAAACAGGAGCGCCTACCGTGTATCTTACAACTTACAACTAATCATGATAAATTGATAAAACACTCCAACAAATTACTACGCCCATCTGAATAGGGAATCTGTACCACACTCTTAAACTCTGTCCACACATTCAAGAAAAAATAATCTATTAGCGATATTTTTAACATGATACTACCGTGAGACTCAATCATAGTCAAATGAACGGATCACTCACGTATGTCAGTCGAGTATAGCTCGACATGTTTCGGACTAATCCGTAGTCCTTCCTCTGGGAGCACACGCCACGCCGATGGCGAGACCGGTACGTTACGTGAGTGATTCGTTTATTTCACTATTAGCGATACATTGCGGACCGTGGAGCTAACGAGTTAATAGTGGGCCATCGAGTGACGCAATGTAGTGAGGTCTATCGCGTATGAATTCGCCGCTGTTGCTGCTACCAATGACTGATCAGATGGCGCAGTAGGTAGCGCGCCACCACGGTATGGAGGAGGTAATGGGTTCGAATCCCAGTTCGAGAATTAATTTTTCTGGTCTCTCTCTATATTTACGTTTCAGTTTTAAATGTCATCCAGTTACTGGTTTAAGTGCCGCTCGTTGCCATGGAGATGTTCGCTGGACAACTCATAAAAAAAATACGATTTTCTAAGACCCCACTCCCTCGAGCGGCAGGATTTATACGAAACTGCCGTGAGATTCAATCATAATGAAATAAAAACGGATCACTCACGCAACTACTACTGCTTTTCGGAGTAGCGCGCGAGCAGAGCCGCGGCGCGCAGTGTTAGTCTCGCCGCCGCTGGGTCGTGCGCTCCCAGACGAAGGACTACGAATTAGTCCGAAACATGTAGGGCTAAACTCGACTTATATACGTGAGTGATCCGTTTTTATTTCGTTAGGATTTATACGCCTAGGAGATGAAGCATGAAGGAATTGGCATATAACTGTCAAAACTTTTAACGTTTGATGGAGTGGTGCCTTAGAAAATATTATTTTAGACGAGTTACCCAGGGGACATCTCCATCAAGTCATCGTCAACTTTGG
The DNA here is from genome assembly GCA_963691665.1 of Clepsis dumicolana. Classification (NCBI taxonomy): domain Eukaryota; kingdom Metazoa; phylum Arthropoda; class Insecta; order Lepidoptera; family Tortricidae; genus Clepsis; species Clepsis dumicolana. Next base: position 6,680,489 of record OY829530.1, read on the forward strand.
AACAGCCCACACACATTATTTTAAGTCAATCTCAGTACGATTGCGAAGCACAGTTTTTTAATACCTAATAATACAATTTAATTTTAAATACAACTAATGGTTTGTTTATTTTTAAACAAGGAACACAATTCAGGAAGCGAAGCTTGCATTTTGGCAGCGCTGTGGAAGTTTCCCTTTTTCTACTACTAGATGGCGTTGTTGTGACATTTTTCTTTTCACAAACAGTTGACAGTTTTCATAGAGAACACACGCGCACACACACACAGAATAACCGTATATACAACTGTAGTTTTATTCTCAAATGCAGCCTTGAGCGTCAGTAAATTTTCGGTACTAAATGACAACCGATTTGACACTTCTATGTTGAAATAGCTACAAACGGAACTGCCTCGGGGAATATCAACCCTATTGGTTTATTTTCCTAATAGTTTGGTGAAACACTTTTATTATTAATAGTATATCATGCTTCTAAATCTCGTCAGAAATGGCAGTTTCGGTTTAGTTTTACAGTGAAATCGTAAATCATACAAAGGTAGTGTTGCGAAGACTTTACGACACTGAAAAAAAAAAAAGTAAATAAATAAATTAAAGAAATAAACATCCTAGTAACATCTATGACCGGTGATACATTTTCTAGTGCTACCCGACACGACCAAGTGCCTTGTGTGTGTACATTCTTGTATGTACGAAAACCGTCAACTGCTTACATATGTATAGGTAGGCAAATTAGCTGGGTCCTCGGCCTGCGGTGCAGGGGGGGGCTGGTTGACAAAGGATGGGTATAATCGCTATACTTTCTCAACTTCGTAACTTAAATGTGTTTAGTTCCAAAAACAACACTGTTTAGATCAACATAGAGTTGTCTTTGGAACTAAACATATCGGTAAGATGCGAGATTGAGAAAGTAAAAAGCGAAAATATATTCATGGAACAAAACGCCACAAAGCGGCTTATATCGCTGGCATTAATTAGTGCCACAAAACTGGCAACAAACACGGAGCACCGAAAGGCCTGTCCATACTCTATTAAGGCTCTGAGCCTTCTTCCTCTTTTTTTTTCAGAAAACGAACCAACGAAAAAATCTACATAATTATAGAATCTGCTCACAAAATCTCATGAGAATCAGTTAAGAAATAGGAGAACAGCCAGAGCCGTGTTTTATAAAGCTACAAGTTACAATTTACAAGCGGACGTCTCTTTCTAACAAAAGGTGATAGAATAAGACTTCCACTTGTAGATAGTAACTTGTCTATACCTATAAAACAATACCGTGACTGACTGACTGACTGACAGACAACGCACAGCCTAAACCACTGGACCTAGAGACTAAAAATTCAGAAATAGAAATAGAAAAATATTTATTTCAACGTACACAATTGACAAGTATAATAAAAAAACAATTAAAAAGAAGTGAACACAGACGTTGAACAGGATCCCTCTCAGCATTGTGCCGCGGCAGGGGCCACGGCGCTGGTTTTCAGAGGATTTGGCAATCATACCTTGAGCATCCTAGAGGTGCACTAAGAAGGGATTTTTCAAAATTCCCACGGGATAGGGAACTAGCCCCTGTTGAAATATTTCACGGGGGCAAAGCCCGGCAGTTATAAAACACGGCCCAGACATCCGAACTGACATTTTTTCTCCAAGACTGAAACGGAGAAGTTTCGCTCGCTTCGCTCCTTCGCTAAACAAGTCTGTTTCAACCACTTTGTCGTCTGCCCCCCTCGTACCGTGCAGGCGAGGACACCAGTAAATAGTCCGCCTGTACCATAGTCCTACTGACTCATAAGCTTGATTTTATTGGCAAGATTAACATTAAAAATTAAGACGCTCTTCTCCTACAAATAATGCAAATTTAACATTGGAAAAAAACCTTGAAAACTAGGAATTTTTCCGATCGTTGTAGCCGCGCGTATAAACTGTACATAGAAACAGTGGACACTTGAATGTCATTGAAATACGAAATTTAATTAATATACCAATTAAAAAGGTAATCATAAAACTTTTAAAAATAGTTCAGGGCCCCCCGCCTTTTAAAAATAGTTTAAAAATGTTACTTCTAACCTTAAATAATTACCCTTAACTAAAATGCCGTTAAAGTTCGTTTGTCCCTTTTTCTCACATTGACATTTCCGTTAGTAAGAAGACAAAACTTATTTTAGCTAATAGAGGCTTGAGTGACGTTTATGAATAAGGGCATTACAAAATGACTCATGCATTTCACAAAAGAGCATGTTTTTTTTTACATTTGGGTCAATCAACTTTAAATTGCCACTCGTTGCCATGGAGATATCCCCCGGGTAACTCTTTTAAAATAATATTTTCTAAGACCCCACTTCCCCGAAAGTCAGGATTTGCATGCTTAGGAGATAAAGCACGAAGGAATTGGCATATAACTGTCGAACATTTGACGGAGTGGTGCCTTAGATAATCTTATTTTAGAAGGGTTACCCAGGGGACATTTCCCTAACAACGAGTGGCAATTAAAAGTTGATTGACCCATTTGCATCGTGGTCAACTAACGTAATTATAATGACAATAACTACAAAATGCGTTAAAGTACCGTTGGCATAGAAAGCATAATGCTATTCGAACTATCATATCATTAGAAATTCAAATACCTACTCGTAACTGAATACAGCTCGCGTGAAACTTAAAGGCGTCTGCAGTGAAGTCAGTCACTTATTAAGCGAGACGCACAGATACTAAAGGGAACGTGGGAGAGGGACCGCGATACCCAACGCCCTGAAAACTTCTGAAACGCAATCAAGTTTGACGCGTACTATAAATTCCTACGGTAGTTGAGAAGTGATTTAAGTCCGAGTCAATTCTCATTTTATAAGGCTTTTTAACTGTCCAAAAAAGTTATCTACGATTATTATTATCACTTGTTAAAACTCTGAGCGTTGCATGAGAAATGTCCTTTGCGTAAATATAGGTCAAGAGTGTCAAATACATGATTTATTTTTTAAACGTGTCTCGTAAACCAAGTCCAAAACAGCACCTCATAAGTATCAGATCAAGCAAATTTTACCTTAGCGAAAACATTAATTTTCAAAATATTGGCACTTCTACAAACCGATCTGTATAAAAATGGCAATATCTCAAAAATAATTGGAACAATCTACCTTTAAGCGTTGCTCGTTGCCATGGCGACGTCTCCTCGGTCACTGATTAAAAGCATGATTTTCTAGGGTACAAATCTACTAAAAGTCAGAAGTTGTAACAGTTACAAGCGATTAGCAATCCTCTTGGTCTGTATCAACGAAGGACATTTCATTAACAATAGAATAGCATAGCACTAAACTAATACAAAAGTCTACACCGCGGAATCGGACGGGCCGTCCTGTTTCAACGTCTTCAAATTGAGCGTCGACAGCTGACTGATGGGCACATCCGGGGCATCACTGTACGTGTTAGAACCTCTAACTGGACCCCATCTACTGAAATACTTCGTAGTAACACCATCGTTATCAGTGTCACTACCATGGGATGACGTGGTAGCAAAAGTGCAGTTGCTTTTCACGGTATCATATTTCCCGTCAATCGAGGGGAAATCGATCATAACCGCTTCTAAAGCTATATCTTGCTTAAGACTCTGCTGCGATATGCTTCGCTTCATACCAATCGTGGCGTCAGCCAATTTGAAATGCTGTTCCGACATGCTCTGTCTGTTCAACTTGGGACTCTTCCGCACAGGCTTGTTAACGACAGGTCTCGAGCGCTCCAAGCTCTTCCTCGGTTCTTCTGCTATGCTCTTCACACGCTCCTGAGTCTGTTTGCGCGTGAAGAAATCCGGCCCATAAGCCATTATAGGTTCCCGTCTCTCCTCGCTTCCGGAGAACACTGAAAAGCCAGATATTTTCTCGGAGGCCAGCTTCAAATTCGACGTCGAGCCAAACTTCTGCGCTTTGGTAAGTCTGCCTCTCTTGGTAGTGTTCGTAGCGCTGGTGGCTGCTGATTTGGTGCCCCTGAAGTGTTTCGCTGGGCTGATGCTGCGCCGTCTGTCCATACTAGGGGTAGCTATCAAGTTCAAACTCGTTCTTGACCGGCTTAAGGAGCCCATGAAGGAGTTCCTCTGGTGGTACGCGCTCAGGACGTGTTGCAAGACGTTCTTGGGCCATGTGACGTCTAGGAAGACGCTTCTGTCGGGTATGGGGCGGCCGTATTTCGCTTCGTGATCGTCCAGTTGTTTGGTGAAGGATTGTAAGACCGTCTGGAGATGAATGCGGGTTTAGTGGTGGCGTGGCGGTGGACGGCACAAGCTAACTGCCTGGGGACGGCGCTTGGAACGCGTATAGAAACACGAAATGGTAAGAATATTAATAAGGGCTGCCAGAGGGACTTTTGACCTGGAGACCTCATACAACTCCTGCTCATTAAAATCGTGCCAGTAAAGTGTTCTGGTTTTGCTGTGCTTTTATTTTCTACTCTTGTTCCTATAATACTGTAACGTTTTGATTTATACTCCGTTTATTAACCGACTTCAAAAAAAAGGAGGAGGTCCACAATTCGTCGGTTTTTTTTTTCTAACATTAGAAAGAACGGTCGAACTACCGCACACATTTTTCGGCAATTCGAAGACAAATTGAAAAAAAAAAAAAAACGTAGTAACATTTATTAGCATTAACTATTATGTTTTCCTCGTACAAACTGACACAATTAAAAAATTTTTTTTTTTTTTAACTTCTGCACCGTTGAATTTCTGCTAAGAATAAACGGAGTATAGTGAGTTTTCTTTATATACCTGATTCTGTGGTTATGTATTGTAAATTACACCCGTAACGTCAAAACACCTACGCAAAGTGTTACACGCTAGGTTCCCGCACAAATCCATAAACTCTTTCCTATGCTCGCAGTAGGAACCGAAATAAAATTACATTTTTCACTAACTATTTTAATTAGATTTTTTTTTTAAATTCTCATACGCGTTCCAAATGCACTTTTACAAAGAAAGACGACACAGTACACATTTATCTTATCTCCCACAAGAGACAAACCCAATACGATTCAGTCGGATACCATAATTAGGTAGGTACAGCAACACTGAATTTCACGAAGTTTATTGGTTTCCTAAAACAGTTTTCCTACCACCACCGTTAGTTAAGCTATAATATAACACACAGACCGCCCGCTTAAATAACTTACATATTTTTATCTTCCACAAAAATATGGCCGACGCACTCCGACATCGGAACCAGAGCGCCCAGTGTAATCGACAAAGGGCGGCCGATGGATACAATATAGTGACGAAAGCATAATATGGATAAGACTTTTATTCAATTTCGAGTAATATTTTTATGTATAAAAATATATGCATCAATTGTACTGTTCACTACATAAATACGAGAAACTTAATTCGGAAGTAGCATTAGTCAGAATTTTCAGTATTTCGAACGCTGGGTTTCGCCGTAGTTGTAAACTGTTTTTAATTAAAATAAAACAACCTAACCTACTTACATTTTCAAAATCATGTACCTACACCAAAGTCTACGTTCAGCAGAAAATAGGCTTCGGAATAACGAAAATTCGGACTAATGACGCTTTCGGAATTCGGAATTATGACTTTTCGTAGTTTTTGGGTGTTCCCATCAATTAACTACCTACTTATATTAAAAATTTAGCTGTAACTCAGTCTTAAGCATCTCCACTGTGTTGACTAACTGTGTTAATTGGCTGGTTGTTATCCTTAATACAATAAAACGAAAATGAAATTTTAGTAATATCCATATTACGTATATCGTTCGACATTATTTTGAGTCAACCGCCCACTGGCAATTGAAGACCAAAAAATACGTCTCGAACGTAGTTCCAAATACTGTGAGAATATCAGAATAGCATGTTATCGATACGCGCTAGAGGCGCTGCCAATGTGCCCATAGTAATTCAGACGTAAACGCGAACGCGATCGTAACGTTTTTATTGGCCGTTGATTACACTAGACGCACAGACGACAGTATCTCAGTGTTAGACAGTCATGCAAGCTATTTGACCGGACGAACTGTACAGGCATGCCACGACCATGCAAACAACGTACCATGCCCACACCTGTGTACATATACATGCATATATCTCTTGCAGAACATATAAAGGTATAGTTGGATGGTAATCCTTCTTAGGTTTTTTTTTAGACAAACCAAGAGGAATGCCAATGTCTATACAATACGGCGGTCCTTTAAAATAATAAGTCTGCTACCGCTAGTTTCATTATAGAGAGGTATCTGTACCATTCATTTTATATGACACTTAGACCTCTGCTAAACAGAAACTAGCTACAACAAGCTTATTACATTAAAATAACTCTATATTCTATAGACTTTCGCAGTCCTCTTGATGTTAGCGTCCTTGGACCAAAGTGATCGGTGACTAAGACGAATACGCAGAATAATACAAAATCAATTGTCTATGACAGAAGAAAATGAGACAGACATATTTGTCTATACAGCTCGCTAGACATTTAAGTAACGAATGGATTAGTCGAACGAGAATGTCGATTGTAGATAGAACAAAAAATAAGTGAATTGCACCGACACCAGTTATTTTGGACCACCTAAGAAAGATGACTTCCCAACTGAACACACCAAGGGGATCTTTTTGTAATTCGTCATATTAATACCAAGCTGCAATCTCATAAACGTGACAATTTCTACGTTGGCATAGTAACGTGTCGCCATCACTATTATGAGACGCCTGATACTAACAAACAGAGTTCAGAAACATAAGACTGGACTGTCGCAACTTGATGAACATTTATGCCGATAATTTTTCGATATTTTGTAATGTATATTGAGGACGACGACTAGTTGGTCAAACCACAATTTTTTTTTTCATGTCAAAACAATAGCTCATCATATATTGCATTAAATAAGCTATGACGTCATAATTTTCAACGGTCAAACGACGCCCTTAAGGGTGCTTTTCTACCAGAGATGTGCTATGCTACGTTGCTATGGACGCGTTTGATATCCACCAATCGTATTCATTGCACCCGTTTCTACCACTGGTGTGTTATGTGGAGCAATGAATATGATTGGTGGATACCAGCGCATCGATAGCAACGTAGCATAGCACATCTCTGGTGGAAAGGCACCCTTAATGAATTTTGTTTAAATTGCAATAACAAGCGAGGCCTCGGTTTTTTACGCGTATTAATAAAAAAAAACTTTGCTCACCTGCGACCAACCAAGATAAAAGTCATCAACCCATTTGTGCTATTGCATTTAATCCGTAACAATTTTGCTACAATCTACCACATTACCCAACATAGCGGTAATAGTAGTTTATGCAACTGCTACATAATGAGGGTCCTTAAAGCACGAGTGCGTTTTTATGAAACGAGGCGATCACATTTCATAACAGGATCACACGAGTGTTTTAAGGCCTAATTATGTGGAGTTGCATACATTACTTTATCTACACACATATTATAAGTACTCTAAGATGGGTTCAGAAGCCGAAGGCATATATCATACCCATACCTGTCACGAATTTGATTGTTTTTTTTAAACCATAGACAAACATACCGAGGTGACGTTTCGTAAACTGTTCTTTTTTGTAAAAAATAATAATATATATCAATCACATTATTAATTATACATGTCGGACTGAACTCGACTTATTTATTTATTTATTTATTTAAGGAGAACCAACAGCTTATAACACAATATAAGTAGTGAGTTATATACGTGAGTGATCCGTTTTATTTCACTATGATTATAAATTACGTTGGTTGTCAAATTCGAAAAATCGAATTCGATATCGAAACGTTCCAACTATCGACATAGCACTGCAACAGTCTCACATCTTAAATTCCGATCTCTGCTATCAAATGGGCATTTTCAGAAAAGAGTGTATCATATAACCTAAAAAAAATCGGATTATTTCTGCTCAGAATCACGAGGACTATCCATTTATTAAATAAAAAAAGTGTCCCACACTTTTTTTGTCAGTTTTGTGACGCGTTTTAACATACATTCCATATGGACCGTCACAAAACTGACAAATAAATTTACTTTGGAAAAATCGAGCACTTTTTCGGTATGGTCCATCGTTTTCTGAGAATGCCCAAACAGCCACGTGTCACACGTTCCGGGCCCCGTTTCTCGAAGCTTATTAGATTAATAATATTTGTGTTATGTTAAACTTTTTCATGTAATTTACGAGACAAAACACTAATATTTTTAGTTTAATAAAAGCTTCTAGAAGCGGGACCCCGGCCGCCACCCGCATCGCGCCGCCACTCACCATCTTCCGGTCGGCGAGCGTGGCGCGCCACTCACGCAGCTCGTGCGAGTAGCGCTCCTCCACCGCCTTCATCTTGTTGCCCTCGTGGTTCATGAGCGCCTTCCGCTTCTCGTTCTGGTACTGCTCCAGCTCGCGGAGCATCGCCTGACAACGATAATACTCGTAGCAGAATGGTGGACGAAAATTAATTAAACATAAACAATCATAACTAATATTATAAATGAGAAAGTGACTCTGTCTCCCTGTGTGTCTGTTTGTTACCTCTTCACGGAAATACCGCTGCACCAATCGAGATAAAATTATTGAGGAATAACATAGGCTACTTTTTATTCGGGAAAATTGTATAGTTCCCGCGGGATAGCGATAACCGAAATATACGCGGACTAAGTCGCGGGCAACAGCTAGTGATATTATAAGTAAAGATACGTCATATGCTCGCGAGACAATCCAAAAACATGTTCCGAACATTTTGACATTTGTGCGCAAGTTTGAACCTTATTTGAGAGAGATTGTGGCCAAATAGGCTACAATTTGTAGCATTTTCAGCGCTTCATTTTTGGCGTGCTGATGACATATCTACCTCTTTTTTTATATGTAATATCATTGAATACAAAATGGAGACACTGTTTTTTTTTTTTACATAACCTAAGGTACTGTAGATCTAGCACAACTCACAGTGCGACTTCTATCTCGCGCGGGAACAACTATAAGAATAAGAATATATTTATTTTCCATTCAAGTTTACAGTACACAATACATTTTTAATAGGTACAAAGATAGTAAGTCACATAGGGGACAACATATTATGTAAATGTGACATATCCAGCGGCTCTCGCACTAGACTCTGGGTCTGTATCGCGAGTGCCTGCCCTGCCTGTGACTGCCCGTCCTTTTCTGTCACTCAGAATGCAACGGGACGGGTGATATATTCTCGCGGGACAAACAAAGTCGCGGCCAGTCGTGCTAGCTCTACTAGTACAGTCACCAGCAATAATATATGATTATGGACAGCGCTGCAAAAATATCTAATCACGGTAAGGCAAAACATATGAACGGCACTCGACGGCAATAAGATCTGATGGGCTGCGGCCGGCATAAATATCGCTCTTGGGTAACGGCATAAGTATCGGACATAAATTCGCTTAAAAATATCTGATGATTAAAAAAAATCAGATAACCGTTACCGTAACTACATAATTGGCTTATCACCTGTTTCCACAGACCAACCACCCTCTGGACACCGAATCTTCTATAATTTACTTGGAAAGTCATTACGAAAAAAGCCGCAGTGAGTGGGCCGGGGGAGTGCGTCATGATTGGTTCACAGCTTGTCATCTCGCTTGTCATCTGGTCGAAAGTGAGCCACCTGAGGCTAGAGAGATTTACAGGTGCAAATGAGCATATGCGTTTCGGAAACGTTCGCCCTGACATTTGGTGTCCAGAGGGTTGTTGGACCGTGCCTCTTTCAGACTTGGCGTTAACGTTGGGGACATTTGAACCGTGTAACATGTCCGGATGGCAACACTCACCTCGCCGGCGGCTTTGAGCTCCTCCCTCGCTTTGGCGTGCTTGGTGGCGAGCCGCTGCTGCTCGGCGCGATACCTCCGCTTCTCGTTCTCTTGGAACTGCAATAATAGAGATAATTATTAATACCGTAAACAAGTGTTTGTCTCTCTACTACTCTACGTTGAATTTGAATTTATGTACCTATAACTAGCGTTTAAAAAGAATCTTAACAATTGGTATTGGATCATTGTCCTTAACTAGGATTAATTATCATTTAGATAATTAATCCTATTGTAGTGTATTGCGGTGCCCTATCAGGGTTGTGTTGAAACATAATACAACTATAAGACCTTTTGTACACACAAAGCAATCAATAAATGAATAAGAATATGAATATGAGGAATGATAGACCGTGAATGATAGTAAATAGTGTAATGAAGTGTAAAATACATGTAAGCACAAGATGTGTGTACCTCTCAAGTTACATCAAAATTGTGCGTGTTCCGTTGCTCTAGCAGCTATACAAATATGACTCTGCATTTACATGTATTTGGGTCAATCAACTTTTCATTGCTACTCGTTGCCATGGAGATGTCCCCTGGGTAACTCGTCTAAAATAAGGTTTTCTAAGGCACCACTCAGTAAAACTTTAGAAGTTTCGACAGTTGTATGCTAATTCCTTCATGCTTCATCTCCTAAGCATGCAAATCCTGACTTTCGGGGGAGTGGGGGTCTTAGAAAATCATATTTTTCATGAGTTACCCAGGGGACATCTCCATGGCAATGAGTGGCAATGAAAAGTTGATTGACTCATTTAGATTATTGCAGCCAGTATCTGGTGCTATAAAATAGTAGATTGTTGCACAAAGCCAAACCGAGCACAAAGTAATTTATTATTGCACCGAATGCATATTTGGAGACCGAGCGCTAGCGAGGGCTCTAAAAAGCAAGAGTTCAATGAAAATTACTTAAATCGAAGTGTATAATCTGCTTTTCTTTTAACTACTTCTAACAAAATTACATTATAAACTATAATAAATACAAATATTAAAGCATCAATTGCACGCTCATATTTCTTAGTCAAAATTAGCTCTGCATAACTTCAAGCAGTCAAGCCTTTTTTTAAGACTCAATACTCCACAGGGCAGGGCCTTCAGGTTGGCCGATTCGCACGATTAAAAAGAAACCTAAAACAGTGCAGTTAAGGATTTTTTGGATACAAACGCAAGTCCCTGTATCTAATGAAAAAATCCTTTAACATGCCGCAACGCCACGAGCGGATTTACCCAATACTGTTTATCGGAAAGGCAAAACCAGCGGTTATTTTTGTGCGTATATTACACTATGCGTATACTTCGAAATGGGCTAGCTCCCTGTCCCGTGGGAATTTCGAAAAATCCCTTCTTAGTGCACCTCTAGGATACTCAAGGAATATGTTAGCAAAATTTCAAGTCTCTAGGTCCAGCGGTTTAGGCTTTACGTTGTGTTGAAGACTGTATGTATCATTTAGAATGCATCATTGTGTAACTCCTAATGAAATAAATTAGCAACAATATAGGCTAATATTAAATCTGTCAAATTGTCATGTGTCTATACGACGTCGCGTTCCTTTTAAATAATAAGCCTGCTGTAGCTAGTTTTACTACAGAGGGGTCTCTGTGATATTCATTTGGTATGACACTTAGACCTCTGGCTAACACAATAGCGCCATCTAAATTAGTTTTTTCTTTCAGTTCATAAATGGCGCTATTGTGTTAGCCAGAGGTCTAAGTGTCATACAAAATTAATGGTACAGAGACCTCTCTATAGTTAAACTAGCTACAGCAGGCTCATTATTTTGCAGGAACGCGACATTGTATAGCCATTGGCAGTCCTCTTTGTTTTATCGTCCTTGTCCCTTAGTCATTGCTGTGTAACGACACATTAAAGTTACGTGTTTCGCAAAATTACGCTTTTTTATTGAAGTCCAAGGATTAATTCCCAACACGTTGTCTGTCTGTCAGTCAGTCTGCCAGTCAGTCAGTCACCTTCTTGAGCCGCTCCCGCTCATCGGTGTGATGCTGCGCGCCGATGCGCAGCGACTCGCGGAACATCATCTCGCGCGCGCGCATCTCGCCGCGGATACGCTTGGGCAGCGACCGCTTCTCCACCGCCTGGCATTTCGCCAGCTCCTCCTCCTTGCGGGTGTTCTTCCTGCGGGGAAACAGTACAAATTAGGATCATCATCATCATGTCAGCCTCTAGACGTCCACTGCTGGCCGGCGGCCTCCCCCGCGGCTCTCCACTCAGACCGGTCTTGTGCTTTCCGCATCCACCGCGGACCCGTGATCTTTACCAGGTCATCGCTCCATCTTGTTGGAGGCCTATCGACAGCTCGTCTCCCAGTCCGCAGACTCCATTCGAGAACCTTCTGACCCCATCGGCCGTCAGTCCTGCGAGTAACGTGCCCCGCCCACTGCCACTTAAGTTTCCCAATTCTTCGGGGCTATGTCGGTAACCTTAGTTCTGCGGAAATCATCATTTCTGACAAATTAGGATAAGCCTTTGGAACATTTTGAAATAGGAACGGTGACGCGAGCCCGTTAGCGGCACCCGTGTGGCGAGCAATCCTGGAGCCCTAGGCAAAAAACTGAAACGGCGCCCTTTTAAGACAAAAATAAGTAATAAAAAAAAATGTTTATTCAGAATCGATTACACTACTTTTAACGCATTTTTTTCTTTAAAATAGCCCTTTAGGGTTCCGTAGCCAAAACGGCGAAAACGGTCATGTCTGTGTTACATGTTACGGTTTCGTCATGTCCGTCCGTATGTCACAGGCATTTCATTCAAAAACCACAAGATATAAATGATTATATTAATGAAATTTGAAGTATAGTGTTTTGTAGAAGCCGCTACTTAAGTAGTATACGAAAATATTTTGACAGAAAAGTGGGTAAAAATTTGAAGTATTTTCAAGTTGTAAATAAATAAAAAAACTGTGTAATTTTTTAATTTCGATGCCGCCGATTGCCTTCCCTCTAATTCGAGCGCCCTAGGCCATCGCCTAGTTTGCCTATATGAACGGGCCAGCCCTGGGCGTGCGCGGGGCTCATATCACTGGTACTACTTATAGCGCCACGACGACCGGTGTAGTGCTGCCCGCAGCCAATGGCCTCCCGCGACCCCCTTGAGCTGGTGCCGCCCCCTCACCGCTTGATCTGCTCCAGCTCCTTGTCGTGCCGCACCAGCATCTGGTGCCGGCGCAGCAGGAACTCCTCCTTGAGCTGTCTCTTGGCGAGCTGGTGCCGCTCGTGGATCTGCTTCTCCTCAAGCTCCCACAGCGCCGCCTCGCGCGTCCGCATGATCTACAAATAAATTAATCAATCAATAAATATTGTGGGACAATTGACACCAATGAGTGATTCGTGAGTCAAAAATCCGCTAGGATCCGATCCAAAAATCATAGGCCACGACGTGCATAACAGAGCAAAGAAGAGAATTTGCAAGAAATAGGCATGTTTCATATATTTTGTATAAAACTACTGAACTGATTATTTCTGAAAGTATACTTCTGAGAGAGTTGTGCTCTTATAAAAAAATAATCAGGAGACTTGAATCTACATCACACTAAAATTTCGTAGGATTTGACTTAAAATATTTTCTCCCTATGTTTGCTGCGGGGTCCTTTCATCATATACTTATAGTAGTCCCACGATAACTCTGCAACGAACTGACAACAGTAGAAATCTAAAGTTTGTTTATGGCAACACTGATTTATAGTCAAACAACACGTTTTGAACTTTTGATTAGGTAGATGAAACATAAACAAGTCATCGTTCATCCACCATCCACCATTAAAATACCTCGATTTTTCTGGGTTGCCAATTAATATCTTATGCAGAGTTATCGTGGGACGATTAACCTCGTTAGTATAGTTACATATACGAGGGCTGTTTGAAAAGTACCCGTTTTCTAAATATATTAATATCACTGGCCGCAAATAAGTATATCACCTTTTTAAGCCATTTTTCAGAGGCGGGAAAATTAAAAAATAAATGGCATTCTTTTGTTTTTTTTTTCTCATTTGACAACGATTCAGTGAAGGCGTGAACTTAAAATTGTTAAAATGGAGAAAGAACAGTATCGGTCTGTAATTAGATTCTTATTTTTGGAAGGAAAAACATGTGATGAAATAAAAGTAAGAATGCAAGCGGTTTACCATGAATGTGCTCCTTCTATGACAACCGTCAGATATTGGTATAACGAGTTTAAGCGGGGGAGAACAACCGTCTTTGATGAGGATCGCCCAGGCCGGCCAATTGAGGTGACTACAGACGATATGGTTAAGAAAATTGAAAATATCGTTTTAGCCGACCGCCGAATTAAACTTCGAGAAATCGTTGATGCTGTAAACGTTTCAATCGAGAGGGTACAACACATATTAGAAGAAAAATTGGGTATGAAGAAAGCATCGGCGAGGTGGGTGCCGCGTTTACTCACGGAGGAGCAAAAACGGAACCGACTGACTACTTCGGAGCAGTGTTTGGCCGTGTTCAAACGTAACCCGAAGGAGTTTCTGCGTCGTTTCGTGACCGTGGACGAAACGTGGGTCCACCACTACACCCCGGAAATGAAAGAGCAGTCGAAGCAGTGGATTTTACCGGGTGAACCTGCTCCAAAGAAAGCAAAAACCGTCCCATCGGCTGGAAAGGTCATGGCGACCGTTTTTTGGGATTCGCAGGGTATTATACATATTGACTATTTAGAAAAGGGAAAAACAATAACAGGGCAGTACTATGCCAATTCATTGGATGAATTTGACGAATTTGTTGAAACCCCATTTAAAAAAGAAAAAAGTACTGTTTCATCACGACAACGCCCCGGCTCATTCGTCCAGAGTTGTGACGGCTAAATTAGCACAGTTACGCTACGAACTATTGTCTCACCCCCCGTATTCTCCAGATTTGGCCCAATGCGATTTCTTTTTGTTTCCCAACCTAAAAAAATGGCTCGGTGGCAAGCGATTTGGATCAAATGACGTAGTCATTGCCGCCACAGAGGCCTATTTTAATGACTTTCCAAAATCATACTTTTTGGAAGGTTTATTGAAGCTTGAGTATAGGTGGAACAAATGTATAGAGTTAAAAGGTGACTACGTAGAAAAATAAATGCATATATACAATTTTTTTTTTTTCCATAAACGGGTACTTATCAAACAGCCCTCGTATTATGTGGTTATAGTTTTCGATTAAAATGCCTGTGACATAGGGAAGGACGGACGGACGGACATAACGTAAACTACAAGGGTTAAAAACCTAAAAACGCTAGATGTGAGGGGGCAAACTGTCAACTGTCAACCGGACTGTCAAGTGGTCAGACCAAGTACAATGCCGACCTGTTGCCGCTGCTGCAGGTACTGCCGGTCGCACAGCGCCTGTCTCTCTCTGTGGTGCTCGTGCATCCTTCTCAGCAGCGCGTCGCCGGCCTCGGCGAGCGACGCGACGAACGAACGTTCGCGGTCGGCGTGCTCGGCGTCGAGCCGCGCTCGCCGCTGTCTGTACGCGTCCTTGCGGCGGTCCTTCGACACTAGCTCCACCTCCTAGAACAATCGGTGTGAATGTTACATTAGAAATGGGTCGATAACTCATCATTTTTATTTTTTTACGACAAGGAAAGCAAACGAGCAAGTAGGTCACCTAATGGTAAGAGATTACCGCTGCTCATAGACACCCGCAGCCTCGGGGGATTTGTAAGTGCGTTGTCAACCTAGAGGGCTAAGATGAAATGCCTCTTGTGCCCGATCATCATCGACACTAGCCTTAAGGCGCTCCCCTGAGCCCAGACACTGTAATTAATGGCTGCTTTTTAGAGTCATTCTGTACATTATTTAAACGATAAAAACTAAATATATAAACACAGTAAGTAAATATAACATCTCAACTTGTTTTTCTATGCTTAATTTTTTTTCGTATTTAATACTTATGATATCTGCATCACAACTAATCACAAGTAAGTCAAGTCGCAATTAATATTCTGTTACTACATCATAAGCATAATTTACTTTGACTTGTGACATACACCAATGTATACAGAATTTAATAGGCTAGGATTTCTATGTTTAACATTATTAAAATACCTTTTTATAATCATCATCATCAGCAGCATATTTACGTCCCACTGCTGGGCACCAGGCCTTTATATATCATATAAAAAAAAAATAAGTAATTTACTTATTCCGTGCGAATTCAGAACGATTTTTTTTTTCGAAAAAAAAACGCGACATTTGTGATAACACTGTGTAAAATGAAGTTAGACCGTTATTTAATAGATGTCGTCACTAAAACGAAGTTGTTTAGTAGAAGTGAGGTGGGGTGAGGAAGACGCGAAACGTTCAAGGTCATCCTCTCAGAGGAGCCACGTAATAAACCTTTCGAAATCCAGCAGATGTAGCGCGGAAAGCGTTGACACACGGTGGCGACCCGGGTAGCCGGTGTGAAAAAGCTCTGGAAACCCCCGGGTTATCCAATTTGGAAAAGTTTAAATCCCCATACAAAAATGTGACAAACATCTGAAACTTTCCCATGTAATTTGAACCAATTTGTACTGAAATAAGGTGTGCTTTGCTATGTATTATACAAAAACGAATAGCCAATGAAATAAAGTACCAATAGGACGCTGAATATCCTCTGGTTGCCGGTAAGGTAATCCTAACTAATATTATAAATGCGAAAGTAACTCTGTCTCTCTATCTGTTTGTTACCTCTTCACGGGAAAACCGCTGCACCAATCTAGATGAAATTTGGTAAAAGACAGTTTCAATATTGATGAAAAACATAGGCTACTTTTTATTCGGGAAAATTGTACAGTTCCCGCGGGATAGCGATAACCGAAATCTATGCGGGCGAAGTCTCGGGCAAAAGCTAGTTTTATACAAATTGTTAAAAATATATGACTAACCCTTACGCCTTGCGGTTGCGGTGTCGGCATTTACGCAAACATCTAAGGCTTCAGTACGCTGTTATTTTTTAACCGACTTCAAAAAAGGAGAAGGTTCTACGTTCCATTGTATGTATGTTATTTTTTTACACTGTGACGCGCGGACTGAGCTGGGCTGAACTCGGCCTCTAGCCGCTGCCGCTACCTGTTTGAGCAGCCGCAGCTCCTGCTTGAGCTGGTCGCGGAAGTGCCGCAGGTCGCGCTCGTGCTCGGCGCGCAGCCGCTTGGCGGCCTGCCGCAGCCCGGCCTCTAGCCGCTGCCGCTACCTGTTTGAGCAGCCGCAGCTCCTGCTTGAGCTGGTCGCGGAAGTGCCGCAGGTCGCGCTCGTGCTCGGCGCGCAGCCGCTTGGCGGCCTGCCGCAGCCCGGCCTCTAGCCGCTGCCGCTACCTGTTTGAGCAGCCGCAGCTCCTGCTTGAGCTGGTCGCGGAAGTGCCGCAGGTCGCGCTCGTGCTCGGCGCGCAGCCGCTTGGCGGCCTGCCGCAGCCCGGCCTCTAGCCGCTGCCGCTACCTGTTTGAGCAGCCGCAGCTCCTGCTTGAGCTGGTCGCGGAAGTGCCGCAGGTCGCGCTCGTGCTCGGCGCGCAGCCGCTTGGCGGCCTGCCGCAGCTCGGCCTCCAGCTGCTGCTCGGCGCGCTCGGCGGCGGCGCGCTGCGCCCGCGCCAGCGTCTCCAGGTCGGTCTCGTGCGCGCGCGACAGGGCTGCGAGCTCCGCCTCGAACCTACAGGAGGTAAAACATATGAAAAAAATAATCAAAAAAAAACTCCAGTGGACCGATATAAATTGGTGTCTTCCTGCCTCCATCTTAATAAATAATAAACCACCACTATTGATATTATTTTTAGAATTGCACCGCATGTGGGTTCTACTGAATGTTGTTGAACTACGTTCGACGACCGGGTGGCCTAGTGGTTAGAGACCTTGACTATGAAACTTGAGGTCCCGGGTTCGATCCCCGGTCGGGACAGATGTTTGTATGATGAATACGAATGTTTGTTCTCGGGTCTTGGATGTTTAATATGTATATAAGTACGTATTTATCTATACAAGTAGGTTTATCCGTTGTTTAGTACCCACACCTAGCCTACCATACCTTTGCCTAGTTTGGGACTAGGTCAATTGGTGTCAATTGTCCCATGATATTTATTATTATTTTACGTGCCGAAGCCCGACGGAAAGTCAGAGAAATTTCTAGCGTTTTGCGTCCCGCCCGCCGCTCGCGGTCACCCCTCGGCCCAGCCTTGCCAGCAATAATCATATTTTATGGAAATTTCATGAAATGCTAGGGAAATATATACGGCATACGGCAGAGCAATCCTATTGCCGTAGCTAAATCTACGACTATTCGAAATGGTCACATTTTGCTAGACCTAATTTTAAAATTGAATTTCCATCCTTTTTTCTATTTTCTATACCTATAAAACAATACCGTGACTGATTGAATGACTCACTGACTGACAGACAACGCACAGCCTAAACCACTGGACCTGGAGACTTGAAATTTGGTAAACAAACACCTTGAGTATCCTAGAGGTGCACTAAGAAGGGATTTTTCGAAATTCCTACAGGATAGGGAACTAGCCCATTTTAAAATGTTTCACGGGTGCAAAGCCGCGGGGCATAAGCTAGTTTATTAATATTTTTTTAAGCTACCGAAATTCTTCTGTCATCAGGCCTCACTATAGACGTGAAGCTAGTAACTAACATTTCTAGTCCAACGGACTTATTTGGCTTATTAACATTTCCAGCGGGGGGGGGGGGGGGGGGGGGGTTCCTTGCATTTTCATTGTATGTTGAATTTCATACTATGAATGTTTCATTGGATGGATTCAATGGATTATTTTCATTGCTTACATTTCATTCGATATATTCACATGGATTTAGTTTTATGTTTTTCTTCTGATTTATTTACTATAGGATACATTTATCATAAATAATCATAAACAATGACATTTGTATTAAGTGTTAATAAAAACTCAAAATTCCCGAGATTCCCGCGTTTGGTTTATAATGATGATTAGATCCAAAGTATACTAATACAAACGTTGTTTTCTCAAACATTGTCGGAAATGTTGTCATTTTACTCGAAGTAACAGAACACGAAGAGCTTTGTTGACGGCCGCATTACATTGCTGACGCGGTTACCTGTCAATAAATCGGATTGCTGGACTGTTTTTCATTTGTTTTTAACTTTTTAAAAAGTAAAATAGACCATGGAAACATTGAGTGACATGTCTCATTCAGCCAAACCGGTGGCTGTATGCAGGCGTTCTATTCGAAATTTAACATTTTTATCAATGTCTTAAATAGCTTGGCAGTATTAAAAAGAAAAATATACTTTTTTAACTAAAAAAAATAGCGGGAATGAAATCATACGTAAACAAGTAACAATAACGCACAAAGTCTTGATTTATTTAAAGTTTTGCAAGTTATATTAATTTAATAGTTTTAAGTGACAAAATCGTGAGAAGTCCACCATGACGAAAATCAGAGAATAACTATTAACTAAAGCAAACTGCTTAGTACCGCTTAAATTTCAATGGAAATATTTAGTCGTGAAACTATTATAAAACAGGGGTAAGGAAATTACCTAATGAATTTAGTTAGTTATTAAGTATTTAATTAAATAAAATTTGTTAATAATGACTCAGACATTGTAATATTTTGCAATAAATAATATTTAAGACACGGCCACAATTATACTACTTAACAACAATGGCAGTTTTGGCTTGCTGTATTATGAGAGTTAATTAATAATTAAAAATTCCTTATTTCCTCTTAATGTTTGAGAAAAAATCTATATCTGCCACGGCTGGAATAGCAATTGCTGGACTCGTACTTATTAAAAACACTCACCTGCGGTTCGTGTTTTTAAACTAAGTTCTCGCTCCAGCAATTGCTCACTTCCCACGCCTGGGCATTAATCTACTATTCATAGTTTCCTGTTCATTTCTGAATTAAGTAAATTAGTAGGTATATTAAATGGTGTCTTCGGTGTTTATTAAAAAAAAAAAAATAGCAGAACGTAATAAGTGCAACAAAAAAAGAGAAGAAAAATGTAATAAAAATAGTTTTTTTCATTAATGCCCAAGTCGGGTATCTGCCCGGTATCAAGCGGCTGGTTATTCATTTCTAACTATAAAAAAAAACCTTTATTTCAGCCCAGATGACCCATATAATTGTTATAGCCCTCACCTCTTGTCCTGCTGGTCCCGCAGCTGCGTCTCCTTGGCGCTGAGGTCCTGGAACTGCTTCTGCTCCTGCTTCTGCAGCATCTTGATCTCGCGCAACTCCTGCTTGCGCAGCGCGTGGTCGTCCCACGTGCGCCCGCTCTCCTCGTCGCCCCATATCACCTGGACGCGAGAGATGATAGTCACATCAAAGGTCTACTAGAACTATACTCATAGGCAAAATGAATCGCCCACCCTACTTTTAACCTCCGACGGAAAAGAGGGGTGTTATAAGTTTGACCTGTGGCATCATAGCTACGATACGATACGATAACATAACGTTAAGCAGGATTCGAAAACTGGTGCTCGGCCTACATATCACTGCCTGCTAATTTTAGATCCACAAAATTCCAAGTGCCATACGAAATGAATACCACAGAGACCCCTCTATAGTGGTTTCATAGTCCTTGGGTGTCCGATCACGTGACATCTTGATGGTATTACCTTGGAAGTGGTGGTGGTGACCATGACGCCATCAATCTCGAACTTTCTCGTCCGTTTCCGCGTCTTCTTCTTCAGGTTTGCCATCTGGATGTCCTCCTTCGACCTGTGCCAACGCAAAGAATAGCACATGACCAGTGATAGGATTTCCCGGTGAAACACGGGGTGAATGACTTCAAATATTATGTTTTTAGGGTTTCGTATCTCAAAAGGAAAAAACCCTTATAGGATCACTTTGTTGTCCGTCTATCTGTCTGTCAAGACCCTTTTTCTCTGGAACGCGTGGAAGTAGCATGCAGAAATTAATATCAAATGCTCAAGCCTGCCGTTCCTTGAAGCTGTGAAAAAATCAACCTTCTAAGTCAACGCAATCAAAAGATACAGTCATTAAAAAGGCTATTTCCATACAAATTGCCGAAATCCGAAAACCTAAAGGGTACTTCCAGTTGTCCTAGAAACTTGAAATTTGGTATGAAGGTAGCTCTTATAGCACAACCACTCAGAAAAGTCTCAAAATCTTAAATTTTTATGTCTGTCTGTAGATTTCGTAGACCAATATCAGTTGACCCCACACTGCGTACATTTTGCTTAGGTGCAGGGCTCTGCTAACACTGGACTTCTTAAAAAAAAACTGGGGAAAAGCGTTAAAATCGTTCTACGGAACCCTCGTGCGCGAGTCCGACTCGCACTTGGCCGTTTTTTTATCTACAAACCATGTTTATATTTTATGTCGGACGATAATGAGTTAAAGAGTAAACGAAACCGCACAATAGGACAATGAATTGGACACAATCAAAAACGAACGAAAGCAAGTCAATGTATACCTTAGCGTTGTATCGTCGAGGAAATTAATTCCTGGCCTACCATGGAACTATTTCACAGTAAACGTCATAGTGACATCGCATAGCTTGACAAGGAAAATCGTTGTGACAATTACTATGAAAATGTTCTATGGTGGGTCAGGAATTAATTTCCTCGACTGTACATACCTTTGACTTTATATATATTGTTTTATTTAAATTTATTTTCAAATCGAATTCCTTAAGGATGCCATCCATAACATTCAACAAAGACTCTAATTGGTTACTATTTTCGGCTAGAACTGCTATGTCATCTGAAAACCTAATAAATACTATTCTTTTCCTGTTGAATTTAATTCCTTCCGTTGTCGAGAGAGTTACCAATGAGAGGGTCTTGGAAAGAGTTGGGGAGGGAAGAAGTATTTCGAATGTGGTAGAGACTAGGAGAGGAAAAATGGTGAGCCATTTGATACGAGACGACGATCTGATACTGAAAATTATAGAAGGAAAGAGAGGACGGGGAAGGCCGAGGATAGAGTATTTTGATCAAATAAAAAAGAAGATAGACGTTGTCGTATCGGGAGGTGAAAGAACTTGCATTGGAAAGAACGGACTGGAGACATCTGCATCGATAAGAGTAGCACTCTTAAATAAATAAATAAATAAATACCACGGGACAATTTGACACCAATTGACCTAGTCCCAAACTAGGCAAAGCCTGTACTATGGGTACCAGACAACGGATAAACATACTTATATAGATAAATACATACTTATACACATATTAAACATCCAAGACCCGAGAACAAACATTCGTATTCATCATACAAACATCCGCCCCGACCGGGATTTGAACCCGGGACCTCAAGCTTCATAGTCAGGGTCTCTAACCACTAGGCTATTCGGCCGTCAATAAGATACATGCCTTTGTATCCTGTTGTTGGATTGGTCCTGGTTCTTGCGACGCAACACCACCTCCTGCTCTCCCGTCTCCCCGTTTTCCACCACGGGACTGTCCGCGGTCACACTGAACGAAAAGAATAATAAGTTTTGTGACCCGCATACGGGTTACGTAAGTAACACGTCATCCATGGCGTGTCCCACATATAAAAATGACCCACATCATCGTCAACACCAGCTTCGTTTGCGTCCCGCTGCTGGGTACAGGGCTCTCAAAGAGAGAGCTTGGGCTGTAGTTCCCACGCGGGCCCAGTGCGGATTGAGAACTTGACACATCATTGAATTGGTTCGCAGGAGTGTGCAGGTTTCCTCGCGATGTTTACGTTCACCGAAAAGCTCATGATAAAATACAAATGTAATTCCGCAAATAAATTCCAAAAAACTCAGAGATGCGAGCCGGGGCTCGAGCCCACGACCCTCTGCTTGAGAGGCCTTAGGTCAAACCACTAGGCTATCACGGCTTTTACCCCACATACATACATGTCTTACAACAAAACTGCGACCCATAAAATACCGTGACCCACATATGGGTCCCACAAAAAAAAACGTGACCCACATATGGGCGCGCGGCTAAACTACAGCCCGCATGTGGGCGCTCACCTGGCATTGTTCCCGTTGGAGTAGCGACGCGAGTCGTGCGAGTGCGAGGTGGCGAGCGAGTCGGCGTCGGCGCCGCGCCGCGACCCCTCGGACGCCACCGAGCCGCTGTCCGATTGCGACCGCCTGATAGAAAAAAAAACAATGTTTCAACACATAGCGAAATAAACGGATCACTCACGTATGTCCGTCGAGTATAGCTTGACCTGTTTCGGACTAATCCGTAGTCCTTCCTCTGGGAGCACACGCCACGCCGGTGGCGAGACGTAAACAGAGCTCCCAGTGTGCTCCCAGAGGAAGGACTACGGATTAGTCCGAAACATGTCGAGCTATACTCGACTAACATACGTGAGTGATCCGTTAATTTCACTATGATTTGAGTCGCACGGTAGTTTCATGTTAAAAGTTTTAACACGTTGAACGGCAGGGCTTGTTGGCAATTTGAATTAAAAAAAATCTTCTGGGATTTAGAATTATTTGGGTCAATCAACTTTTCATTGCAGCTCGTTGCCATGGATATGTCCCCTAGGTAACTCGGTCTAAAATAAGATTTTCTAAGACCCCACTCCCCGAAAGTCGGGATTTGCATGCTTAGGAGATGACGCGTGGAGGAAGTGGCATATAACTGTCGAAACTCCTAACGTTCGATGGAGTGGTGCCTTAGAAAATTTTATTTTAGACGAGTTACCCAGGGGACATCTCCATGGCAACGAGTAGTAATGAAATGTGAATTGACCCATTTATGTTATTAACCTTTAACTTTAAAAAAAGGACGAGGATCTCAATTCGTCGGAATATTTGTTTTTTTTTTATCTAGTATGCAACTCTACATAATTAAGCCTTGAAAACATGATCTTATTGTGAATCTCGGCTCCGCCTCGTTTCATAAAACCACACTCGTATTTTGAGTTTTTACGTAACATTTTTTCAAAAAAAATATTATGAACAGTTGCATAAGTTACTACCAAGGATCATGGAAACTAAACGGATTGACAAAGCTCATACTTTGAATCGTTCTTATTTACATTCAGCGCCATCTACCTTGCTTGAGTGACACATTAGAACCGCTGTTTTGTTATTATTTGACCCGCTGGCTACGACCTTGGCGCCATCTAGAAATTGCCTGAATTTTAACATGACTGCGGGGAACGATTCGAAGTATGGGCATAAGAATAAATAATAACATAGTAGAACGGAATCTCTTTTGACCGAGTCCAAAACGCCGCCATTTATATACCTACTTCCCCCTTCACGTCGTTACACCCCTCTGTCGTCCAGGCGTGTTGCTAGGGTTGCTTGCTATTAAATATTAGGTACTTACGTCTAAAAATAATATCACTAAGACATAAATTTTTCTTTACTTTGAGATGATTATTTTATTCCAATTTTACAATAATGAGATTTATAAATCATTATATAATTATAGACACTTCTAAATAAGAAGTTATTATAAGTGCCATACCAAATGAAGCCATTTAAAGTGATTTAAGTAAGTATTACTTATCTACAAATATAAAATAAAATACATAACAGGCTCACGTAAAACTATTACAACCAAATTATAAACAACCAACCGCGCGTGCGGCGACAGTCTGACTGAGTAGTCTGTTTAACGAATACTCTAATATCGTGACCTTGAGCCCGTCCGGAGCGGGAGTTTCCGTTCTGCTATGTAATTATTAATTCTTATGGTATGGGCTTTGACACTCCGTATACTATCCGTATATGCTGCTGTGCCCAGTTGTCGGTTACCTCTCAAAGCTGTCCGGACTGAGCCTAGTGTTCGTCTGCGCATGCGCGTGCGGCGTCGAATCGCGCACGCGCACCTCGTCGCCGACCGTCACCACGGACACGTGGGACGTGTCCTGAAATTAATCGAAACATATGAATTTTATTCAAGGTCTATGGTAAATGTCTAACAGGGGTGTTTCCTCTCGGGTCTAATCAGCAACTTTTTTTTTGAAATGTCAAAACGATTTCATCGGATCCGTTAGTATGAGGTTTGTATTGAATTACAGAACTGTGACGTCATCATTTTCAGTGATCAAAAACTGCCTCCTTTCGTTTTTGTTAAATTTAAAATAGTTTTAATTGCAGTAATACTAACAAGTGAGACATCAGTTTTTTATGAGTATTTTCGAAACCAGAAATGATTTTATTATGACATTTTTATCGATTTTGTTTTTGCAAATAAAAAAATTAAAAAAACCTAAATTTTAAATAACTGGATGTTGTTCCGTAGTTTGATAACATAAAGTTATTAAATGTTAACAGCTTTTGTTGAACTTGCAATGTTTGTATGTATATTCGGTTCAAATCGTGCAACTGAATTTTCTAAAGCAGTTAATCTTAGACCAATTAAGATGAAATTTTGCGTACTTATGTAAGTCCGGTGACAATACAATAATCTGTTATTAAAATTCTGGGTCGTGTTTTATAAAGCTACTAGCTTATGCCCGGCGGCTTTGCGCCCGTGAAATATTTCAAAATGGCCTAGTTCCCTATCCCGTGGGCATTTCGAAAAATCCCTTCTTAGTGCACCTCTAGGATACTGGAGGTATGTCTGCCAAATTTCGTCTCTAGGTCCAGTGGTTTGGGCTGTGCGTTGTCTGTCAGTCAGTCAGTCAGTCACGGTACTGTTTTATAGGTATAGACAAGTTGTAATTTACAAGCGGAAGTCTCTTTCTAACAAAAGGTGATAGAATGAGACTTCCGCTTGTAAATTGTAACTTGTAGCTTTATAAATAACGGTCCCGGTGGTGCGGCCAGGATCGTCTCCGCAGGAGGGAACTCTTCAACGGTTGACGCATCCGCTGCCACCACTGTCAGGCACGAAACCTCTTCAGGTGCCGCGAACGCACACGCGCGTTCAAATGCCTGCAGATGTATGACAGCGGCACTGGACGAAAGTCACCAAAACGTGAATGCGTCAATGGTATCGACTTGAAATTTGGTATGGCTATGCAAGTTGGATGACAATACACACGTACAGACAACAAAGCACATTAAGCAAAAATCTAGTTTCAAAAAAAAATTTTTTTTTATAGCAAGGACCATATAACTAAGAGGACTGCCAGTGTCTATACGATGCCGCGTTCCTTTGTAATAATAAGCCTGCTGTAGCTAGTTTTACTACGAAGGGGTCGCTGTACCATTCATTCGGTATGACATTTAGACCTCTGGCTAACACAATAGCGCCATCTAAGTTCGCTTTTTCCTTCAGTTCCTAGATGGCGCTATTGTGTTAGCCAGAGGTCTAAGTGTCATACAAAATTAATGGCACAGAGACCTCTCTATAGTGAAACTAGCTACAGCAGGCTCATTAATTTTACAGGAACGCGACATTGTATAGCCATTGGCAGTCCTTTTGGTTTTATACAATACAATACAATACAATACAAATATTCTTTATTGAAAACCACAAAATAGTACAAAGAGATTACAGAAAACAGGTATGGTAGACAATAGGCGGTCTTATCGCTTAAAAGCGATCTCTTACAGACAACCAAAATACAGAAACCAAGATGAAGAAGCTAAATAAGCTTTATAGTTAAGAAGTTAGTGAAGAAGCTTTATAGTTAGGTTATTTTTTTGATCATGGCAGTAACAACAGATAGTGTCAATTTAGTAGTCAAACAAAGGCTCTCACGTTTGCCTCACAGGCCTGCATTTGGCAATAATAAAAATGACGATGAAAACGAGGGTAGTTGTGTGCCGGTGTCAGCTGCGTCTACTAGTCGCGCGGGCAGAGCCGCGGCGCGCAGTGTGCGTCTCGCCGCCGCTGGGTCGTGCGCTCCCAGAGGAACGACTACGAATTAGTCCGAAACATATCGGGCTAAACTCGATTTATACACGTGAGTGATCCGTTTTTATTTCACTATGCCTGAGTCTCACGGTAGATTCATGTTAAAAAAAAAGGCACTCACGTTCAGGTTGACGTGGTTGGCACTGTCGTCGAACACCCCCGAGTCGGCGGCGGCGCCCGCGCTCAGGATTAGCACCTCGCTGCTGTCCAGCCGGCGGCCGCGCGTTTTCTCTGCAGCATCAATCAGTTACATTTACAATACAATACAATACAATACAATAACTCTTTATTGAACACCACATAACAGACAAAACAAGAAATAAAGCACAAAGAAAATACAAGGTAGCAATGGGCGGCCTTATCGCTACAGAGCGATCTCTACCAGGCAACCATAATGGAATAAAGGTAAGAACATATTAAAGCAGGTGGTGCTAATTAAAAAGGTTTTAAGTCACGAATTTATAGCAGGTTACCAGCAAAAAAACACATAAAAAGCATTAAAAAAAAACCACATAACTTCAATGAAACTCGATAATAACAGATGCATAATAATACAAAAATACTAACTAGAGAAAACTTTAAAAAGTTAGCCAGAAAACTCATGTACAGATTTAGTCCAGTGCGCACAAAGAGATTCAACTGGAGATGTAACGGATAGTGGTTTGGTCGGATACCGGATAGCCGGCCGTCGCGACCGCCGGTTATCCGGTATCCGGCCAATACTTTTTTACCTAAAATACCTAAATGGAGTAAATTCGACGGCGCGCAGGCGCGAAGGGCGGTGCAGTTTGCAACGTGTTTCTACTTGTAGGCATGTTGTAGCAGTTGTAGAGGCATGTAGCCGTTGCAGGCAATTGTGGTTTGATATTTATGTTACTCAAATTTTCTTCTTATAATTAGGTACTAAATTACTATCCGGTATCCGGCCGGACAGTAAAATGTGGCCGGATAGGCCGGATACCGGATAGTGACCGGATATCCGTTGCATCTCTGGATTCAACATTCAGTCAATGTTTCAATCCGATGACGAGGGTCCCTGCTGGACCCCGTTTCATGAAGCTTATTGGATTAATAGCTGTTGGAGCGAGCAGAATGGGTTTCGGAGGAAAAACAGCGCTGCCGTGTCGCTCGTGAGTTGGCACCGTCAGCATTTCCTGACGCCGAACCGTTTACCTATAATCTATTCTTTTATTTTAATGTAATGTAAATTTTATGTGTGTTGCTAATAACATATTTTTTTTTCTTTCTTTCTAATAATATTAGTGTTTCGTATCGCAAATTACACGACAAAATGAAACAAAACACATATATTATTTGTCTAAGGCTCGCCAAATCAGACAGATCCGTGTATTACGTGGGGCCCCCTGTATACAACCGTCTTCCAGACAACATCAGGGATGCAGCTTCCATCATAATGTTTAAAGGTCGACTAAAGAAGTGGGTTCTAGATAAAGTTTTTTTTTTTTATAATTCTAATGAGTTTTCGAGTTACCACTCGCACTATAGGTTAACATTGTTAATTATAAGAAGTACCTAATGTAACTATCATTATAAACAAACAATAACTTTGCTATTCCTAGTTATGTTGCAAATACTTATTTAAAATTGATTTTATTCTATACACCATGCAACTGAAGCAAATAGTTTGCATTAAGTATTATGTATATAAACGACCTGCAACACCTGCTATTAATGAAAGAAAGAAAGAAAGAAAGAAAAGAAAGAAAACATTTAATGAAGACTTTAATTTCATTTCATTTCTAATAGCTTCGAGAAATGGGGCCCAGAGGGTCGAGCACGACTTTTCGAATCCTGCGTCACGTAAAATCGAATAGCACACGCTGTCAGGGCTTAGACCTCAATAACGAGATGATTCTTGATTAACACAGATTTAATTAAACTCTCAAAATTGTTTACAAATAATCAAAATGTTTGTACGAATGGCGCATGTGCTCGCGTCTAGAGTGGTAGACCATCTGCCGGACCGAGCCGGCGCTGCGCGGGGAGACGTCCCTCTTGCGTCTCCAACACACGCTAGCGAGTTTGTATGACGTTTGAAACATCGCCCGCCCGTGAGCGTATTTGAAACTAAAATCTAGTATGACGTTTCACGATCTCGATACGATAACCGTAACGTTACGCAGGACTCGTAAAGTCGGAAAGATGTGCGCACGAACGCTCACCGCTGTAGGAGTTGGTGCAGTCGAGCGAGTCGAGCGAGGAGGGCGCGAAGCAGTCGTCGTCCGAGGAGGAGCCGGCGCCCACGATGACCACCTCGTCAGCGATGGGCGGCGTCGTCGATATCGTCACGGCGTTGGGCGGCAGCTGCGGCGGACACCGGTCGTTAGTGCATTATTCATGGCAATGGCCGCCCGTCCCGTGGTAAAACTATAAGCTGTAACTGCAGCAGGCTTATTTTTTTTAGCGGCTTTGAGCTGTAGATCTCGTGACCTCATCTTTAAGGTTCCGCACGTCAAAATGAAAAACGGAACCCTTATAGGATCACTTTGTCTGTCGCGTCTGTCTATCAATACCCTTTTTCTCTGGAACGCGTGGAGATAGCTTGCTTAAATTAATATATAATACCTATAGTTCCTTTGAAGCTGTGAAAAAATCATACTTCCAAGTCAACGCGATCAAAAGATACAGTAATTATAAAGGTTGTTTCCATACAAATTGCCGTACTGTGAAAACCTAAAGGGTACTCCCAGTTGTCCTAGAAACTTGAAATTTGGTATGAAAGTAGCTCTTATAGCACAACCACTCAGAAAATTTCCAAAATCAAAAATTTTTGTCTGTCCTGTATATGTCAGACTAATATAAAATGACCCCATAACGCGTACATTTTGCTTAGAAACAGGGTTCAGCTAATACTGGACAACTTAAAACACTAGGCAAAAGCAGGGAAATCTTTATACGGAACCCTCGTACGCGAGTCAGACTCTCACTTGTCCGGTTTTTTTTTCCATCAAGACTTATGTTATGTTTTTTTTTAACATGAAACTACCGTGAGCTTCAAACATAGTGAAATAAACGGATCACTCACGTATGCCAGTCGAGTATAGCTTGACACGTTTCGGACTAATCCGTAGTCCTTCCTCTGGAAGCACACGCCACGCCGGTGGCGAGACGTAAACAGAGCTCCCAGTGTGCTCCCAGAGGAAGGACTACGGATTAGTCCGAAACATATCAAGCTACACTCGACTGACATACTTGAGTGATCCGTTTATTTCACTTATGTTATGGTTACTAAGAACAGATTTCCCTATTTCTTATAGTTTCTAACATCTCCCTACTGATCCATTTGGATTTATCACCCTATATTAGTGGGTGGGGAACTCACGGGCGCGTGGGCCGCCATCACGGGCGGGTGCGTGGTGGTGACGGTGACCAGGCCGGCGGGGCTGGCGGCCAGCGAGTTGGGCTCCACCAGCAGCGACACGCGCTCGCTCACCGCCAGCGTCACCACCTGCTGCGCCACGGCGGGCGCGGGCGGCGGCGGCGCGGGCTGCTTGCTAGAGGCCGGCTCTTTGGACTGGGGCGGCTGGCGGGGAGACGGATGACTTCAGAAACATATCTCGGCATTAACGCATCCACTGCCGGCAACGCGTATATGGGTCAATCAACTTTACTTTGCCACTCGTTGCCATGGAGATGTCCCCTGGGCAACACAGCAAAAATATGATATCCTAAGATCCCACTCTCCCGAAAGTCAGGATTTGCATGCTTAGGAGATGAAGCATGAAGGAATTGGCATATAATTCCTAATGTCATATAACTGTTGAAATTCCTAACGTTTGATGGGGTGGTGCCTTGGATAATCTTATTTTAGACGTGTGACCCGGGGGACATCTCCATGGCAACGAGTGGCAAAGTAAAGTTGATTGACCCATAGACGACCGAATAGCCTAGTGGTTAGAGACCCGGACTATGAAGCTTGAGGTCCCGGGTTCGAATCCCGGTCGGGGCAGATATTTGTATGATGAATACGAATGTTTATTCTCGGGTCTTGGACATTTAATATGTAAGTACATAATGTATTTATCTATATAAGTATGTTTATCCGTTGTCTAGTACCCATAGTACAGGCTTTGCCTGGTCTGAGGCTAAGTCAATTGGTGTCAATTTATCCCATGATATTTATTTATTTATTTATATGCGTTTTAGTGACTTTCGCCCAGTGCCGCTGTCATACATTTGCAGGCATTTGAACGCGCAGCTGGCAGCGAACGCGTTAAAAAGCCGTAGTTGTAATTCATTTGTCGGCATTGTATTTACAAGCTATAGTAAATAGTTTTTTAAGAAAAAAAATGTTTATCTCGGATGTCAATGATCACTGCACCCTCGAATTGTAAGCAATACGCGCTGGTAGACTCCAAAAAATGACGTGCAAAAGGGTTTACAACTGCCTACTTACTGAATAAAATTTTGATTCTATTTTGAACTGGTACAGTCAGCAGCAGAAGTAGCTAAGCAACCGAAGCGGTCACTATGATCTGCACAAGCTCTTGTTCTTTATTTCTTCGTAATGGCGGCCTCTAGGCCGTTTGTTTGTTTTCTTATGTCTATAACAATAGAGCCGTGCTTAGATCATTGTGAACGCGTCGGTTGCTTACCTACTTTTGCCGCTGTCTGTACTAGTTAAAATTAAAGTTAAAGTTTATTTATTTGCAAGAATCATGGTACATAAGCTGTTGAACATTGACAAAGTAGAACAACACAATTCACCACTGTAGCACCACAGCATGCAATTTATTTATTTTTTATCCATTCTATAGTAAAATGACCACGAAACAGTACAATTAGTTATTATATAAAATTAATGTTATTTGCAGTATGTCAAATATTAATTAAATTATTTAACAAGCAAAACGATAAACTATTAAATGGCAATACATCGATACATTACATCATTATTCCAAATTACTTATTTATGTCAAAATACTCCTTCAAGCTATAGAAACATTTATCTTTGAGCCAGAGTCGGAGCTTAGCTACAAATATTTTAGAAGTCAGAGCTCTGATTTCTGATGGGATGTTATTGTAAATTCTTGCTGACATTATGAAACAATTCTTACTATAAAGTGCCGTTTTGGAAAAAGGCACTATAACACGACACAAATCTCTACTACGTAACATTGGGTTTTGTACTGGTTTGACGAACATCTCGGGGTTGTCTCTTACAAATTTCGCGTGCTCCAATATGTAAATACTTGTCAACGTCAAGAGGCTGTGCTTTATAAATAATGGCCTGCACGAGACCAGCGGACCCACTCCACACACGGCCCGAATACATCTCTTCTGAGTCAAAAACGCTTTACTGACATCTGTTAGCTAGCTAGCTATATTCCTTTAACCATTCAGATACGCCACCGCTTCACGTGGCTTCACCGCGCGCGTACAAGCAATTATAGGTGACTAGCTCATGCCCCGCGGCTTTGCACCCGTGAAACATTTTAAAATGGGCTAGTTCCCTATACCATGGGAATTTCGAAAAATCCCTTCTTAGTGCACCTCTAGGATACTCAAGGTGTATGTTTGCTAAATTTAAAGTATCTAGGTCCAGTGGTTTACGCTGTGCGTTGTCTGTCAGTCAGTCAGTCAGTCATTCAGTCAGTCACGGTATTGTTTCATAGGTATAGATAGATTAGGTGATTCAGTATCCCTTGATGCCAGCCTAATGACAGCTAATGATCGAGGCCCGCATTTTGTCAGCGCTGAACAGGTGCGCGGCCTGTCTTGTCATCCACACGCCAAGTTGGCATAACGTCAACGCGGACTTAAAACCTTAAAGCATACCTTCGTAGTTCGCATTTGCACTGCGCAGCCTTTGCGCTTTTAAGCTAACTTGGCGTTAAAAAGGTTATTAAAGGTTTAAATCAATAACTCACCGTAACAGGCCTAATCTCAACAGCATTAACGTCTTTACACTTGCTCTCCTCTCTCTGCCGTTCTTTACTCCTCTCCCTCCTCTCCTCCCGACTCCTATTCTCTATCGCGACCACAGCCTTCTCCACCGAATTCGTTCTCGAATACTTCTTGGCATCCTCCGTTCTCTTCTGTTCGCTGGAGTCGCTGATAAACGAGCTGGGCCGGCTCTTGGGTTTAACATTCTCTTTTTCGATATGATTCTCATGTTTGGGCGAATCTCTTTCCGCTCTGGACACTTCCGTTCTGGTGACTTCTTTAGTTCTCGTAGGTTCTCGTTCTGTTATGACCAGCTCTGTGTCCGTTCGCGGTTGCTTGTCTGTTCTCGGGGAATGTTTTTCTGTTCTGACAGTGTCCTCCGTTCTGAGGGGTTCCTTCTCAGGGCTGGGTTCCGTTCTCGGCGCGTGTTTCGCATCCTTCTTTTCCGGTGTTTTTTGTTTCTCTTCCACCGCTTTCTCCGCATCTCGGCACACCTAGACGAATAGAAAAATAAGTTTACTGTTAAAAAAAAAACATTTTTGATTCCAGATTTTTTTACATATCCATAACAAATGTACAAGTCGATTTAATTTTCAGTAACCAAACTGCCGCCTTTAATCACTAAAAACTGCCGAAATTTTAATTTATAAGTTCAATATCTCAAAAACGGCTGAACCGATTTTGACGAAACTTACCTAAGAACCGTCACGTTTAAAATAGCTTACAATAAAAAAAAACCGTGACCAATCAGTCCATTCATTTAGGAGCTACGATGCCACAGACATACACAGATACACCCATACACAGGTCTAACTTATAACACCCCTCATTTTACGTCGGGGGTCATCAATGAGGGCTATCGCGAGTCAAAAATCCGCTAGGATCGCTAGTGTCGAGTGAGGTCTATCTCTCATTCTCCACCACTGAGAGACAAGCTACTGGCCTACTACAAGATGGGTGGAAATTGACAGATAGATCGATATTAGCGGATTTTACGCGATAGCCCTCTCTGTTTAGCTGGTGTGCGTGTGTGTGTGTGCACCTGTTCGACGATCTCCCCGGCGGCGTGGTGCGGCGGCGGCGGCGCGGGCGGCTTGCGCGGCGCGGGCGCGGCGGGGGCGCGGGCGCGGCGGGCGGGGGCGTGCCGGGGGCGGCGGCGCGGGCCTTCTCCTTCTTTGGGGCCTGGGGGATACAGGGTGTACAAATACAGAGGGTATTACACCCTGTTCAATCGCACCTGGCACGAAGAGTAGGAACGAACATATTCCTTACTAGCTTTCGCCCGCGGCTTCGCTCCCATGGCAGAACTCTCTATTACGTGGGAATTTCGAAAAATCCCGCCTTATCCCGGGCATGCATTATAAAAAGAAGTTCC